>OX104064.1:128401828-128657207 GCA_944474145.2 Dicrocoelium dendriticum
ATTACAGCTCCCACAGCCAGTCTGTCATGTGCGGTTGGACGATTACGTGCAGTCATATTTGATAAGTGCGGCAATGTTAAGAAAAAGCAGGTTGTTTCTTGGAATGTTTGCCGGCGTCATAAGACATACGAATTGCTATTGTTGAGTGGCACCTGGAACACTGGTCGGTAACAATGACACGCAATAGGTGTGTCAAATACAAGACATTAGAGACGTTATAGGCAGCTGGACCCAAGGTGCATTGTACATGCTAGAAGAATACGAAGGGAATCAGCAAGGGCGAGGAATGGTATGGCACGGGACTCACAAGAGCAGTTTGTGCAAAAGGATATGCAGTCAATAAAACCAATAGACTTTCGAAAGTTTAAAACAAAAATAAAATCCAATCTTGGAAAACACCGAAGGAGTATTCGCAGGTGCAACACACTATGGTCGCGCCAAAGTTCAAATGAACTTGACAAGCAAAGGTCAATTTGCCCTTTATGCTACAGGCCAAACGACTAAGATAGCATAGCAAAAAATAGCCAAGCACTGTGCTCAGACCAGTACCTGTTGTTAAAATCTACTAGTGCAATAAAAGTTTTATCAAATAAGGGATATTGGCTTTTCTGGGGCTCCTTAATCGTTTTTAGTTACAGATGTGTAGTGAACATGAACCCTTCACGCTTTCAGGCGTTCACTGCTGACATACGCCATATGTCTGTTGTCGTCAACCCCGTCGCTTACACTCTATCGCGCGTTAAGCTCACTCTTTAGTATTTACCTACTGTAGACCTCACTGCCATGGCGTTGGCTCAGGCCCAAGATTAAGACCTTCAACTCACCCTGCAGTCCAATTCACGGCAAGTGCTACCCGTTCCTCTCCAAACTGTGGACGGAAGTAGCCTTTGTGACATTACCACAGGCTGTCCTAGACCCGTCTTGCCGGACACTTTAAGACGCACGGTCGTCGACACCATGCATTCACTGTCGCATCCTGGTATGCGGACATCTATAAACTGGTCACCGAGAGTTTCGTTTGGTCAGGTGTAACGCAATATGTTGGTAACTGGGCTCAAGCTTATCTTCAATTCCCACGCGCTAAGGTACGTCGACAAATCCGCAGTTCTCTCGGCTCATTTCCTGTGCAGAATTCGCGCTTCTCACAGGTTCAATTAAACATGGTAAAACACGCCTCCTTTTTGAAGAGCCGTATACATTCTGGCATGCATCGATTTCTTCAGTTGATGGCCAGAAACCATTACTTTACCAGACTGAATAGCCGCACCTGGCGTCCGTGCCTAATTAGCGATTAGGATAACCAACTACGGATGCCCATCGACCATAACGACCATGGAACGCCTTTCAAATCTTTGCAATTAGATACGTACTCAAACATAATAGACTGCCGTCGTATTTACATGACAGCATATCATTCTGCAGTGAATGCCTAATCGAAAGTTTTCCTCGAAAACTTCAGTTATCTGTTTGTGCCACTACTGACCCTGGCTGGAGCGAAAACCTTTCCAGTGTACTTCTAGCTATTCCTAGCAGCGTCAAAAGCTGATCTGCAGTGCGCACCAGCATAGTTGCTCTACGGCACAACACTTACGCTGCCAGGAGAGTTCATTTCGCCTTCGCTCCATCTTGTATGTCACCGTCAAAGTTCGCCGCCTCCCTTTCACAACGCACTCGTTCGCCGCACTCAACTCCTCGTAAGCAGACCACATTGGACCCACTACCTCCACTAAAGTTTTTATCCGCACAGACGCAGTGCGTCGCCCTTTTATGCCTCGCTACACCGACCCCTTCAGAGTCCTCCGAAGAACTCCTAAGCACATTACCTTAGAACAGAATGGTCATCGAACAACCAGATCCATCGATCGTTTCAAGATTGCATTCTTCGAAGACTCGCTTTCAACCTCACCTGGCGCAGCTACACAAGTACACCCACCTGCAGCTACAGCGTCCGCACGGGGCACCCTAGACCCCTCTGTTTTGCATGAACCTCCGCCAACCCAGCCCCAAACAATTGACCGACGCGGTAGACAGATAAAACCCGATGAGTTTTTCAGATTTCGTCAACGTTTGCTATTTGCTTTGACATGCGTACATTCCACGTTTTATGATAATCATGTGTTTTATTCACAAACGTTTTGCAAAATGACATTAACCTAAAACAACTCCAAAGAAAACATTGAAAGTGTACCATTTTGTTTCGTACGCATGCCACGTTTTCCATAGGACACCACGTCGCCTGTCCCGACCAAGTCCCTTTCTCCCCGAATTTTACATTCCAGAACTCAAGTCCAATGATAAGCCGCGGATTCTTCTGGCCCACCTGCCAAAAACATTCGGCCACATCGTCCTGACACCAAGAGACCGTCACTCCCCACTACCTGTGTGGCAACGGCTTGTCTGCGCCTCGACCTGCAGCAGCAGTTCCCCAAAGAGGATGTCCGGGATTCTTCGTGGGACCAGGATGCTAAACGCCGTGGCCTGGGTGCGGTGGGGGTGGCGACAACACATAAGCCTACCGCCAGGTATGTAGCAAAAGAAATGTTCTGTCGGACATATTTCTGACTAGCCACTTTACTGCATGTCAACTAGCCCGCCCCGACGGCCCACCGCCTTTGCACTCCCGTCCGCACCTAGATAATGAACAACAATGTAGCCTGGACCCAGCGAACTCTATGTGGGTCCTCTCTGTCCGCTTGCGCCCATTACAACTGTTACCCTGCTCTCCCGTCTTCACTTTGTATTCCCCTTGACATTTCTAGCGAAAGCTTCCTTTATTCAGCCTTCTAGGGGGAGACCCATGTAGTAAGCAAGAATCATTTACGCATTCAGTATTTTGAGACATTGGATTTTATTATTGTTTGTATCTTCCAAATGTTCATTTGTTCAAGTGATGGCATTTAGCGATCACCTGTTAATCTGTTTAAGCACGCTGTATACTGCTCTCTGCTTCAGCTTACCTGCCATTCATCCTTTGTAGCTTTAGTCAGTACATGCTGGGTCCAGAGGATCTAACTGTTCTCCCTACTTCTGTACTCGGCACGTCTCTTACGTGCCATTTATTGCGATTAGCATCAAAGTAGCACTCCACAGATGGATAATGGAAGCTACTTCCGGAAAAAGCTACACTCTTCGATTTGTTTCAATTCTTTTGTTAACATCATTTGGAGATCGCTGGACTGAACTCGAACCCGAGGCATTTTGGATACCATCCTAAAACTTCGCGCATAAGTTACCGAGTTGCGACTCCGTGGCTTAGATGGTGTACTACGTTTACACACGGGCTTCGGAAGTACACACAGGTAAACACGGCCCTTGAATTACTACGGAAATCAATCGCTGCAACATCTATGATAATTCGCAGCTGCATCTACAACCTCTGGAGTCCAAAAGCTAAGCGTATCGTTAGCCTCCAGGGCACTATGGCTCACACGTGTGCAATGTATACTTGCATTTGAGGGAGCGATATAAATCCAAGCGTGACGATGCAGGCAGTCGAGTGACGAATGCAATCAATTGAGAAAAGGTATAGAATTGATGTCGGTGTTAAAACACAGAGTAAAAATAACTGCTAGTGGCTTCAAGTTCTTAAAAAACCTTTGGTCAACTTAACCATCCTCCTGGACGCATACAGATCTGCCACCAGCAGCAGCCCTACAGAAACGGAAACTAAGGAAAAGCTTAGTTCTATTGGTAAAAGCACCATCGGTTTCTAGCGGTACATCACCGAATAAGTCAACCACTACCAGTGACATTCGAAAATATTATAACTAACAACAATTTATGCTGACTGTACTCTGCTCTAATATTACAGGACCAACATCAGCTACAGGTATAAGCAGGAAATTGGATAACCTCAACCAGGGGAACACCATTAGTAACCTATTCGATGTTGCAGTAAACCGGTAGAGATGCCACGGTCACGCGGCACCCCAAATCTAAGCAGTCTGAAGAGCCACGGCCCCCTGCGGATTAGGTTAAAATCCATCACCGAAGTGGGGTCAGTCCTGTTGCTAACAGGTCCACAGAAATGACCTGTGCTCTGTCCGTGTAACAGGTCAATCACATGTAAGGCGATGTGATTGCTGCTGCCTCTAGGGATGATAGGTCGACTTTTTCGCTCCAATCTGAGTCCGTGAGCCGAATGGTCGGGTTAAGACAGCCCGCTACGCGTTCGATCATTCCAATCCACCTATTCTCTTTACACAGCTAGTGGCCTTGGTGATTTCTAACGAATCAGCAATTAATCTGTAGCTTGTTATTCTTACTCCTCGCATACAGAAAAACCGAAGTGTATTCTAAAACCATCCGAAATTACGTTATCCAGAGTTTTACCCTGTGTATAGAAAAACTGATTAGGGATTACTTACAAAGCTGATTAATCGGACGCCGAACCAGTCGCCAAGAGCTTACCGAACAAACCAGTGGACGCCGGCAATTCACCAGTAGGCTAAATATCACGTCTGAATTGCACAATCTCAGATGAATTGTTGGTATCCGAGAAGGGTTCATGTAATTACACTAACACGCATATGCTCCTCTATAACTTACCGAGCTTCGATTACGTTAGGTCGCGAATGTTTGGAACCTAACTTCCATTAACAAAACTGGTTGCACCAAGGAGTTACTGATGTTGAGGTCGAGATACCAGGAGAGTCACTCATCCGCAACGACGGTCCCAGAAAAGGATTGGGGTTTTCTCTGCACTACCAGAGTGACACACAAGGGGCGATATCTGATCATCCGAAAACGCATGTTTCCAAGTCAAACTGTACTAGGCTTAGCGTCATATTGTGCATTATCACCAAGCTCGTGCTAGAAGGAAAATGCTAAGCGGGAGTGAGAGAGACAAGGAGATTCACAGCACTAAGACCACTGATGTTGGCTCATAGCCATGTTAATAAAAGCATCCAATCCAATGTGATCAACGTTTTCCGGACCCCAACCTGTCAGTCGGGAGGCTCTAGGGTAGTTAAGAGTGGGGGTACTCATTTCTCTTGACCAACTCTTCGGTTGGCTTCAACTCGTCTTCTTCCATATAGACTTCAGTTGCGCAAATAACACACATGACGCAAGTCCGTGCACTGGTAGGTTTAACAGGTGGCCCAATCATTGGAGCCTGCTGGGTGATATAACGGTGCTGCGAAGTTTACCCGCAGTCCTCTAAACCACGTCTTGTTACTATCGAACATTGGTACCTATTGGCGGTTTGTTACCAACTCTAGAACCAGCTATGTATAATTGCGTTAATTAAGCGAACATAGGGACGGCTAGTTGGTTTTCTGTCCATTTTGACATCACTGTGATCTATCTGGAACTAAAAGTTACGAAAGAAGAGTAAATAGCGCATCTGATACTCGAAATTACGCTTGTTGTGAATAGATTAGGAACCAAGAAATGTGAATGAATCATACCCCTGGGCTCACAACGCAGATATTGCTACTCTGTGTTCACTTCCTTAGCTATGCGGCGCCGGGCGGGATTCCGTTGCTTTGGAGTTCAATTAATACTCCAGATTGTGTAATTGATTAGGAGACGAAATCGCAATCAGGACCGCGATCCATTTTGAAGTGCTCGCAAGCGATTGGGAAACTGGGTCTGGACAGCAGTGTTGCCAAAAGACAGCATACAAAATAAATGAAATTCAGTTAACATAATTACAGCCAGGACTGTGATTGGTCATCAAGCATAATGCCAAGGACTTTCCGGAGATGGGTAACAGGAAATAAGCTGTATACCAAGGGCCACAATATGTGCTATCCTGACTCTGAATGTCTGCCATTATGAGTATACCGAGGGAGTTTGTTGAGGAGCATTCGGAAGCAACGAATATGCAACGCAATAAGTATCTGGTAACTTAGCTCGCTCAATGGAATTTCTTTTGAAGGATCCCTGATCGGAGGTCGATGTGTCCCACGCCAACAGTTTTCACAACGCCCGAAAGCGGGAGCAGCGAGAAGAGCTCGAGCCGTAATGCATCTGATACAAAAGAACAGATTTTATAAAAAAGTTGTAAGTATTAGATATGTTTCAAAACAGTGGAAAGCAAATGTTAAACACCTCCCACTGAACGTATGGAGATCTCTACTATATATCAGATTTAGTTCCATTCAAGTACAGGAAATTGCGCACCTAAATCCGAACAGCATTCACGTACATTCGATCGAATGATGCCTAACTGATCAAAAGTTCCGACCATCTTTCGTAGTTTGTATGGGCGATGACACGTAATCACGTAATCGCTGCGGTGCAAACAAATTTGCTGCGCGACTTCACCAGTATGCACTGTGCAGAGATAATGTAAGCGTGGCATGCCAACTCGGTGGCCAAATCTAAATGAGATACACACCAATTCCACGGTTAATGCGTGGGTGAACTACTGTGCTTAGACATTAGGCAATTAATCAGCATTTACGGCATACCAGGCGTAAGGTACTTGTGTGGTATGCACTGAAAAACACACTGATGATCTAGGAACTATCAAAGAATCCGAGGCCCAAATGGTTCAGATAAACAAACCTGGCGCTGTCAATAATTTTACTCGATGTGATGGATTGCATTCGGACAGTGAACGTGGGCGTAAAGGGTGTTATGTTGTTTATCAATCGCATGAATTTCCGTGTTACTGGGATTGGCATTTAACGACTCTAATTATCGATATGTTTCTTTCGGTGTGGGTGATAGCCTAGGTGCCACGCATGTTTTCCCTTCAGTGAAGTAGTAGGACTGTGAATTTCAACAGCAATGAGATTTCTTGGATGCAAACTATCGTCTTATTGCTAAATCACCCATTGTCTTTACGAGATGTATGGTTTCATTCGCTCAAGTAAGAGGATGCAGAAAATAAGAAAATATCTATGTTTCTCCGATGTGCACAACGAAGTTGATATACTTCGGGCAGGTCATTAGTACCTTTGTGATCATGCTCGTGTATGAGTGAGATGCGTATTCAGTAGTGTCTGTGCTGTTACAACACTTTGATTCCAGGATTTATTGCCACCGGATTTGGTGTGACAATATTTTTTCACAAGATGTAACTAGATCATGTTCCATCCGCATTTTCCCGGATATTCCGTGGAGCAAGCGCAGATAGGCGCAGCAAGAATTGGACGAAAATCAGAAGGAATCCGTAGTCAGGACCATCCTTATAAATGGTGTTCCCAAGTCTGGAGGTTATGATGAGCTCGAAGCGACCACTCAGGACCAGGAACAGTGCGGAAGCGTTCGCAAGAGTCTCTCCCTGGAAAGCATCATAGCGCAATCGAGCCGGCTAACCGAACAACCTCCACTTGGTGCCAGCCGAGTGGTGCGGGTTAATCCCGCTCTAGCTAATGGTTCGGCGGCAGTATTCCAGGACGTGGTAGGTTAAACCTAGCAAGCGCACTCCCTATAAAAAGCCAAAAATGTCTGCTTAACAAAGCCGCGACGTGGCAGATATGACTCGCCACTAACTAAAGTCACCGCCTCTTACTTTGCCGGAGGATCTTACCCATTTCGCGAACGTCAGCCACTTCAAAAATTTCTTTGGATCCCTCCCTATGTTGGCGAATTTACCGACCAAACTCACAAATTCAAAGTACTAGTAACAAATTCCCTTAACATGATGACTTACACATCCACTCACATCCATATTACACATACATACACATATATCCAGCAATCTGTTACCCATTACCACGTTCTGTCTGCTCTAGTTGAGAATACCAGTTGGACGTTTCTAGCTAACTGCACCCCAGAACTAGCCTGGGAGACATTTGCGAACACCATCACGTCACTAGGCATAAAAGCCTCAACACCAAAAGTTTCCCAACATCCCCGCACAGCGAAATCATTCTTGCGAAGCCGGACGCGAAAATGCATGAATCTAAGGGATCGGGCATGGCGCATGTATAAAAGCAACCCCAGCGCAGAAAACTGGACGTAATACGTTTCGCATCGCAACTACTGTGTGCTTTTGGTTCGCGAAGACAAGAGAACGCATCAGCAGGAGCTAGCCAAACGATTCTGTTCGAACAAAAAGCTTCTTTACAAAAATGTGAATGGACTTCGCAAGGTGCAACGGGGAATCTCACCACTTAATACGACCATTGGGTATACACATACTGCGAAGGAGGCGGCCAATGCATTACGCGCCCAGTACTCCCCAATCTTCCAAGGTGTACAAGCCTCGACGTATATTCCGCCACTAGTTACCCCACCGTCCGTTTTATCCAACGTCACGTTCACTGCAGAAATGGTGCTGCAAAAGCTGCTATCCTTGCGTCCACACAGCTCTCCCGGGGCCGATAACATTCACCCGAAAACACTACAGGTAGCTGCCATCCACTTGGCCGAACCACTAGCTGCATTTTTTCAGAGCTGTTTCGAAGAGAACATCGTACCTTCGAGGTGGAAACAAGGTGTACTAACGTCCATATTCAAAGCAGGAAGTCGATCGGATCCTGCCAATTACCGCCCCTTAACGCTTCTGCCTGTGATCGCCAAAGTCATGGAAGCGGTGATAGCAGATGCGTTAATGGGATACTTGGAAAACTACGGCATAATTGCGCCAGAACAGCATGGGTTTCGTCAACATCGTTCATGTACGACGAATCTGCTGATAGCTCGTGACAACTGGACCGAGACTGTCGATGAGGGAACAGGAGTCGATGTTGCATTCTTGGACTTTTCGAAAGCCTTCGAACGCCTGGATCATCGAATCCTGCTCATTAAACTACAACAGTACGGTATCGGAGACTCGTTGTTAGGATGGATCGGTAACTTTCTCTCTGAACGGCAGTTAGAAGTTAGAGTTCGATCATCCTTTTCCGATCCGATTCGAGTGGGATGCGGCGTACCGCAGGGTTCGGTACTTGGGCCTCGTTTGTTCCTGCTTTTCATTAACGATCTAGTAAGAGTTATTACGTCGAAATTCTTACTCTTCGCGGACGACCTCAAGGTTTGGCGGGCGATAAAACGATCGGACGACCATGAAGTCCTACAGCGTGACTTGAATGAGGCCTGGAATTGGTCGGTGAGAAACGCCCTGCCGTTTAATGTGAATAAATGTCGCGTTGTTCATATCCGCCATCGACAAGTCCACGTCTACAAGCTTGGGGCACACGATCTGAAAACCACCACTCAGGAACGCGACTTGGGTGTGCTGGTACAGGAAGACCTCGGGTGTTCCAAACAGTCAGATTCCGCTTCTAAAAGGGGCAACCAGCACGTTGGACTCCTGCGAAGAGCATTCGGAATTTTGGATCCATCCATCTTCTCTTTGATGCTGAATGCCTACGTGCGTCCTCACGTCGAATATGCAATCTAGGCCTGGCAACCCTGGCTAAAACATGACCTTGCAGCGCTTGAGACCCCACAGCGTCGAGCAATGAAAATCGTCAAGGGCTTGCGCCACACTCCTTACCAGGAACGACTGGAGATACTCGGAGTGTTCAGCGGACGGTACCGGCGACTTCGTGGAGACCTCATACTAGTGTACCAGATATTGAGCGATCCCAGTCACGTATGCCGCCACCTCTTGAAGCTCAGCCCGAACACTAACCTTCGCGGTAACAGTTTAAAGCTGAGTCAACAGTACAGTCGTCTAGACTGTCGGAGAACCTATTTCTCCCTCCGGGTCTGCGGGCCATGGAACGCCCTTCCAAACTCAGTTGTTTGTGCCCCCACATTAGATGCGTTTAAAAAACGATTGGACGTCGCACTGAGCGCCCTGCGCTTTGTTTTATGAACGAAAACGCTTGTATATATTTAGGCTGACCAGCCTCTTTGGATTTATACCCCAAATTCACGGTCGTAAATCTGTGCGAACCGGTGAGTACTCCATTTTTATTTGCTACCATCACCAACGATAACAATTTCTTAGCCAGTTTTGCGTCGTACCACTTTATCCCCCTAAAACTGTTATACTTCCACCTTTTATCTCACTGACGCTCCTTACTTCAACCACTTATGTGGTTTGCCAATTTGTTAGTATTTCTATTGCCAACCTGCGGGACTCGTTAAGTGTATGCTTTTTTACCCGTCATATACCACTGTTCCATTGTTACGTACTGGGTAACGTGTGATATTTATGTATCATTGCCGATGGTACGCGTTTGTGTTACCATGTTCATGTATTTGAAAGCGAGTCTCGCACCGTCAGTAATAAGTCACATATTTAGGTATATCGAGGCTGTGCTGATAGCCCAACTAAAAGGATGTGGTCTAGGAATTTTGAACTTGGTCCTCCAATCTAGACAAATGTCAGCAATGGTACTGGAGTGCTGGTATGCGGGTCGCAACAGCCTTCCTTCCGAGCTCCGGCTCAAAGCAGCATCCACTAAGCAAAAACACGGGAGCAGCCACTTAGTCGCACCACTTCTCGACAAGAGTTCAGATAATTTCAATCAACTACCCAACGAAAACGGAAATCACACCCCATACATTAGATACAAAAAGAAGAGCAGATGTAATGGTGGGATCCATGGATCGGACACAGATGAGTTCGCCATCTCCCCACCCAAAAGCGATTAGTTACTGACCTTTCACCGGTCGGCACAACATTTTGCTCAAAACAAACATCTCCCGATTCATTGCTATGAACAAAGAAAATTTCCTGCACGTACACCAATGCGAAATATCTCCTGAACAAACTTGCCGAATTGCGGCTACGTCAAGTATTATATGCCTAGGACCTCATATTCGTTACAGCAACTTGGTTACACTCGGAAATTACTGACACCGAAGCCGCGATACCTTGTATGTTCCCTCTCCGAAACGATCGCCCTAGCAAGGGCGGTGGAGTAATGTTAAACTACCGCAGCGCCCTGCACTGCAAACCAGTGGCCGGAAACGTTGATCATGGACTCACTCTGGTGCAGTCTGCGATTGAGACGCAATGACACCTGCCTTTTGGCAATTGTGCATCTTACCCAACGCACTCCATGGAGATGGACTCCCGTCTGACATTAGCGTTAAAAAGGGTCTTAAGACGACGATACAGTCATGTGCTCACCTCAACTGACTTCAATATTCAGGATCTGGAAGCTCCGGCATCTGAGAACGAGCAGTTTAAGGAGGACTTGCAAGCATTCCTCTCCTCAGTCATGTTAGCTTGCCCACTAGAATCAGAGCGGGAAATAAGCCTAACGTGCTTAATTTAGTACTCATGAACGAAGAGCTCCTGGTTGAGAAACCATGGCTGGAGAGCCTTCTGTGGTGGAGCGACCACGTAACCATAATTTACCACTTCGTGGCTTATGTGGAGTATCCACGAGAACATTGTGACTTGTTTCGAACAATTACACACTACGACATACTTGCAGAACTTTTGGCAGATGTCACCTGGGAGTACTCGGAAGACTTAACCAATCCACCAACCAACAACAGCAGTACCTCAGCCATTTGAACTGATGCTTCGCTGCCATACCACCATGATGACCTATGGAACAAAGAAACTAAGAGGGAGAGAAGGGGAACTTACCTGAAAATCTTAATGTCGTATGCAAATATTCCGAGTCAACGCGCATAAACCTTGTGTAGACAACATACCGTCACAAACAGCTGGCTATAGTGCAAAGATTAGGCGGCATCGGCGAGACAGCTTCCTTGCGGCTTTCACTGTCCCGCGTCATAATCAGCCATTACCCCGCAAATAACTCAACGCCAAACACATTTTAAACAGACAATCTGATTAGCAGGCGGCAGCAGACGCGTCACTGGTATCGGTTGCGGGGCGTGTCCTGTAAAGTCTCGAGCCAACCACCAAGCGAGTCACTTGGACTCCAGACCGGAAGACGAGAAGGATCACCGGCATAAAGTTTGGTCGTCAGTGACTTCATTTCCCGCTGCCAAGTCAACTTCTGTCCATCTAGAGCCTTGCGCCATTCTCTACCTGGCAGATTAAACAAGGCCTTCCTACATAAGCCTTGACCAGGCATACGTAGCAAGTGTCCGAGCCAAGGCAACTTATGCAGTGCTTTCTGCTGTTCTAGGGAGATAGCACGATTATCACTACATAGTACTAGCCTACCCATATCATCTTTGCGGACGCCTTGGTGACATCCGATACCAGCAATGCTTCACAAAGAACGATGATCAAATACGTACTTGAGGACGCCTCAGACCTTCAAATCGAAGGGGCCAACTCTCACTCCCATAGAGTAGAACGACCCTCACTGTGGCATTGTATACACGGCCTTTCAGACGGAGGGAAACTCTGTTCTGTGGCCAAAGAAGCGGCAGGTTCAAGAAGGCAACTCTGGCCTTTGCAATGCGTGAGCTGACGTCAGTTTCTATGCACCCAACGTTGCTGATGCAGCTGCCAAGATAAGTGCATTGATCAACTACTTCAAGTTCCACAACCTCGCAAACATTTATTCGGAGCAATACCCGAAAATGCATGACAGTAAGAGCGAACCCTAGTCCTGACAACTAGAGTAACTATATCGTTCATTGTGATCACTGTACCAAGCTGGTTCTTGAGGACAAATTAATACACCAGCCGTCTACGGGAAAAGTTTCTTGCTAATAATAAGCTTCTGTACAGACATGTGAACAGCCTCCGGAATGTGACGCGTGGTGTTCCACCACTAATATCGGCAGATGGATGTGGTCAAACCGCCTAGGATGCAGCCAACGTTTCACAACTACACCATGCTCCAATTTTCCGATGTGCTACCAGCATTTTAACATACCTGTCCCAATCCCTCAGGCTCCAGTAGTTATACACGTCACGTTTAGTTCAACGACCATTTTGTGGAAGTTGCTATCGTTGCCCACCCACAGTTCCCCGGAGTTGACAACATTCCCCCAGAACCACTGCAGATGGCAGCTACGAGGATAGCTGAGGCATTAACGAGAATTTTCCAAAGAAGCCTGGATGAACAAAGTTGGTGCACAATGAATTTATTAATCGCACGGAGCAGTTGAATTGAGTCATTTGACGCTTGGAAGGACGGTGACGTTATCAGCCTAGATTTTTCGAAGCCATTCGATCGTCTAGATCAGTGGTCCCCAACCATTTTATCGCCGCAAACCGGCCAACCTTGGATAATTCTACCGCAGCAAGCTGAGGGGGCGTTGATTGTTTATAGTTTGTTTTGAATTAATAAGTTTGATTTAAGAGTTTTTATAAGTGTCTTAATAATAAACTACTGTTATGCGTCAAAAGCAATATAAAGTGATTTCGCATGTTAACTCACTAGAACACTAAATCGATGAGAACCCCGAGGTAGCTTCACTGCAGTAAGACTGTTCCATCAGGGGGTAATAGGAGACAATGATACACGAAGTGTGTTGGTTAGTTCCAGGTTATTCCGTTGCTGTCAACGTAGAAAAGCCCGTTTCACACATATAGGATGTCGAAAATGGTAACAGGGATTTAAGTGCTGTGGTGGCAGTCTAAGGGTAATCCGCCATGAGTTTAATCCAGCATACCGACAGACTTGTTGTCTCGAACGTAGGTTAAAGGTCGCTTTCATTTGCAATCACCCGTGGTTGATTTGCTTGCACAGACATGCTGGACTCGTTTGATTGGTTGACAAATGGGTCACGGATTCACTTCTTACCAGTTCGCGGATCTTTTGTATTTGAGAAGTAGTGCCTGAGCACTTTCAAAAGTAAAGACAGGTGATGGTGCACCAACTGGGAGAATGAATGCTCAGGGTCAGTCTCGCCTAAAATCCTCGCTAATGTTTGACACATATCCAAAATTCCTCTGTTCACGCGTTGTCCCCACAACTCTAGTTTGGCTTTAAACGCATTTAGGTAGTTTGCCGACTGAAAAACCATTATCATTTTCCCCTGAAGGGATAGATTGAGTTCCTTGAGCAGGCTGAATACGTTACACTGGTTAGCCAGTTTTGCGGCCTATATCTTGTTAATGAAATGTGCAGCCAGCAGTGATTTCTTTTCTGAGAGAAAGCTTTGTAATGGCTTTCGTAATAAAAATACTCTGGTTAGCGATTTTATTCTGGATAACCATCTTATTTCTGTGTACAAGATAAGGTATCTGTGCTCTATGTCCATCTCTCACAAAGCCGCTCAAACAGGCGCGAGTTAATGGCGTACGCTTTGACGTGCTTTATAAATTCAGATATCAGTCTATACACTGTTAAATTCCGGTGACAGTTTTCGGCTTGTAAGCATTTCCCCAAGAATAATCCAGTGCGCAGATTCACTATCAAGGGCAACCTCCTTAACCCGAGCAATTAAACCAGACAGTCATCCGGTCACGGCAGTAGCTCCGCCTGTGCAAATGCCGACACAAAAGGACCATTTTAGTTTTTCGGATGTATAACCACTAAGTGACTTGAACAGTTCTGATCCTGCGGCCTTGGTTGAGATTGATAGCGCACATGACAAATCCCCGTGCACATCATCTTGATAAAGATATTACACTTAAACAAGTAGTATTGACTTGTTGTCGATCTCTGTGGATTCGTCAACCTGGATTGTTTACCACAGTGATGTATAAATCTCCAACAATTGGGTCTTAATGTCTTCGGCTATTCCCTCAATTCGCCTAGTGACAGTGTTAACCGACAAATGCACAAATGCAATCTATTAGCAGCAGTGTCTCTTAAAAATTCACGGCAAATGTCTTAAGTGAAGGGCAAAATCTATTCAGCATCGATATTGGTTGGCTTTTTAACCTTAGCAATATGGTTACCCAACAAGTTTGATGCTGTAACTGCATTCTGCTTTATTGATGTGCTGGCCCTCAGAAATTTCTGTCCTACATGCCTCGTTTAAATTTTTTCGGAATGCTCCATGGGCTTGTCTTTTAATCCAGCATGCTTGGCGTTCACGTGGCGAAGCAGTATTGATAGTTTCACTGCCTCATTGGAGTCGGTCGCCGCAAACTGTGTGGAGCGGGGTTGGTTTGTGGGAATCACTCTCCATACAAATCCATGGTATCGTCTGGTAAATGTTTCATGTTTCTTTGATGTTGTAGGCTCTTCTTCTGCTTCTTCACTGACCTCGTTTCCCCAGCAAACTTTCTAACGAGGTCTGTTCCGTGCTCAATTTTGCAAATTTGTAGGTTCTCTCACTTCTAAGCTGGCCTCGACTGGAGCGTCCCGGCACCCTGGTTGGGGTCCAAAATGCGATGAACGCGTTTGGCTGGATACACTTGTTGACATGGTTAGGAGTCGATCTCAGTGGCGTTCGTGATGTGAGTTTCTTTGTCCCATCCCATCCGTTTTAGCCTCCCCCACAACCACAATCTCACTCCTTAGCCGAATACACCATTGCATAATAAATTTTGTTTTTGCTGCATAGTAGCTGGCTGGTAGCTTTCTGGAACAATTCCTATCCGTTACCGGTAGCTCAGCTGGCTTGCATCTGTTGCATTTTCTCTTTATCTCCTTTATGTATTGCGGCACAGTATCTTGAGTGTTTCCCACCTTTAGCTAACGCGTATAATAATAATAATAATAATAATATCATAATAACTTTAGGTTAAATTTAAACGCTCAAGTGACTGAATTGTAACCTGGAAAATAAAACATCGTTAAACTCAGATAGTAAAGGTGGGCGAAAAATGGGCAAAAATATAACACAATATACATGTACACCAAGCAATGTTAAGCATGAAAAAGTACCGAAGAACAGAGGGAAGAGCGATACACATCTTGTCTCCAACAAAACTGAAGCGCCACTGACGCTCGCAGTCGAACAGCTCCCGGTTAATCTCTGGTCCATGTAAACTCGACAAACCCGAAAGAAATACATCACAGTAAATAAAATGGACATAATTTAAAGTTGGAGTTGGAGTACCCGCTGTGTAAAAAATAATTTAATGTTCCTTGGGTGGTCCGGTACCATTTGATTCACGGATCGGTACCAGGTTGGAGACATAAACTCTAGACCATCAGGTATTCCTTCCAAATTTCCATAAGTAAGTCAACGGTGACCCATTGCTAGGCTGAATCTCCAACTTTCTTCTTCAGCGCAAGTACTGGACAGTGTTGGGAGATCTCCATCTGACCACATACAAGTCGTATGCGGCATGCTGCAAGGCTTAGTACTGGTGCGATGATAGATTTTAATGTTTATTAATGACGTTGCACAGGTAATCGCTTCAAACTTTCTGCTGTTTACCGAGGACATCAAGATTTGTCTCAGGATTCAGGTGGATGCTAACCAGCATCAGCTTCAGAGTGACCTAGACAATGTACATGGGTGGTCAATTCTAAATATGATACTATTCAAGGTGAGTAAATGCAACTTACCTTCCATCCGACATCAGAGCAGTTACTCATACCGGCTCGGAACAAATGTACTGCAGCGATCATCCGTCAAACGCGACCTTGGCGTGCTGGTTCAGGATAACTTGGGTTGTTCCCGGTAATCCGAAAGGCATGGTTAACTAGTACTCAACACGTCTGTCTGTTGCGACTGGCCATCAGGCTAATCTTCGCCTCTATTTTCCGACACATACTCAGTGCTTATGTCCGCCTCCATGTCGAATACGCAACTCACGCCTAGCAGCCATGGCTGAAGCATGACCTCACTGCACTGGACCAACTACAACGTACGGCTTTAAATTGCCTTATCAAAATATGCAATCTCCCATATGAACAAAGACGGAAACTTGTAGGAATATTCAGAGGACGGCTTTCCCAACTGCAAGAAGACCTGGTTATGTCATACTTGATTTCACACAAGCAAAAGCTTGTGTGCAACCCAGCAATAACACGAATTTGACAGTTCAACTCTTGAAACTAACAGAATAGTACCGTCATCTGGAGTGCGGTAGAAATTTCTTTTCCACTCGCGTATGTCAAACGGAACGCTCTCTCCCAATCGATCCTTTCTGCACCTATACCTGTCATTTTTATAAGTTGCTTTGGGGATGCACCCAGCCAACTGCATTTTACTACTTTGCACTTTCTCTCCGTCCTATTCCCGGTATATACCTTGGGTTTATTAGTTGTCGTCTATTGGATACGCGAAAATGCGCGGAGCGCAGGGTTAGTGCATTTCAAACAACACGTCTATCCTTTTGACCGTAAAAGTAGTAATTGCACTTTTCCGTTAACTTCTTTGATTACCCGCCAGATCACACAGCAGAGCCTGAAAAGCAGTGCTTCATAACCCCTAAAATATCAAGTTACTTTGTCTGCACTCACAGACATTGGTGGGTTATTTTCTTATGACGACACCTGACGTCACCGAGTGTTCTGACTCAATTGGTCCTACCGACGGTCTGGGGGTGGATTATCATGTCCTACCTTACACAAATATACTACTTAAATTCACCCGGTTTCTACTCGATAAACCGCATCTGAACTATCGAGCTTGATGTCACTAGAAGATTTACTTTTTAGGACGCAGTGGCCTTTTATTTAACCAAATACTCATTTCAGAAGTTCGTATGCGCATCGATAAGTTTTTCTACCTCATACATAACCCAGTGAACTAAGTGACCGAAGGTTGCTGCTGGATTGGGAATCCGCGGACGATTCAATACCTAACGAATGACAGCACATAGTTCTAGTACTGCTGTATTGGCAAATTTCCACACCATGTAGGTCAAGCGGCATGCCGGGAACAACTACTCGGGAGAAATAATGCTTGGATGAAGCACGGGGAATGCTGGCCTGCAGTAATCCAAAACTTCCCATTTATTGGAATGAACAATGAACAATGATTTATCACGGGATAAAAGCAAGTGTTTGCCCCGTCCCGTAGGATGGTTGAGGTGAATATGATGAAATCAAAATATGTCTGGGTCATCTATCGAACGTCTGCCGAGATGAATAGTTTGATAAGTAACATCAATTCAGGTAGAATCTGAGTAAAGAATTCTTTTCAGTAATTCTTATCAGACTCAAACATTACATAATGACGACAAAGCGCTAAATGTGCCGGATTGGCATGCGTATTGATTAGAATGTTTAATTCCAAAAGGAACAAATCACTAAATTACGGGGTCCTTGAGGGTGGCAAATTATGTACAGGGGAAATCACAGCAGAAGTTGTAGGCCACGGTAGAAGTGAAGGGCGTGCAAAAGCCGTTTGTACGTCCTTTACATCTATCGTGGTCCACAACTTCTGCTGTGATTTTCCCCTGTACCACCATCACCACCCTTAAGCACACCATGATTTATGGATTTGTTCCTGTTGGAATTAAACATTCCAATCAATAGGCAGCCCAATCCGGCACAGTTGGCACTTTGTCGTCATCATGTAATGTTTGAATCTGATGAGAATTACCGAAAAGAATGCTTTACTCAGATTCTGCCTTCCTTGATTCATTCGAAATAATGTTTATGCTGCAAACATCTTACACTGTGATTAGGATATTTTAAATGTTTTTCTCATTGATTAGTTTTGACAACCGGAGTTGTAAGCCGATGTATTAAAACCTGTCATTACACACTTCAGTTACCATTTCGGCGAACATGTATTAAGGTTCCATACTGATTATTTTGTTCCGTTAAATTGGCTGGATATGAATGATTTCCACACTGTGTAATCTTCTGGAGTTGATCGACGCACAACTCTGGTACCCTATGATCCCAAGAGGTAGGGCTGTCCGAACCAGTCACATCAGGTACGAAAGGGGCTGCAGGTGTCAAACAAGCTCTGTCTACACGTGTTCGTTTTAACCGAGTTGCTATATGGATGTGACCTAGAGTGACCAGTGGTTCGCCCCGTACGGAACAACATTCAGTGTGGTTTATGTTGTGTAGTTTCGTTTACCGATTACCTCTGAATCTATAAACATTTCATTGATGCATCCAATGTTGTAGTCATGATTGCAGTGTGTTGGCACCCCACCTTAGGTTACATGCAAGACATGTGTAAAGTGTCACGTGACTGTGTGCTATTGACTGTTGTAGGTATAAAGCAGTATCTGGGGATGGCCGAAGTAGTCTGGTCCCACAATACGTCATGCGCGTCTTGTTCCTACTCTGCGGGCTGTTCCTGACTGTGGCCATCGATTCGACAGGCAGGCACGTTCTGAGAGAGGAAGATTTCGGGCGAGAACATAGTCGCCAACTTTTAGATATAGCAGTCCGAGAATGCAACCGCTACGATAACGACCCTTTCTGGAGTAAATTAGAATCCATATTGGAAGGCACAAAAAGGGTATGTTGACTTCTCACTCTAGTTTAATGTGAACCAGCACCAGGTGAATGGGATCGTTGAGTACCGTTTCAAACTACGTCTGCGAGTCACAAATTGTCCACTAGGAGTTCTTCTTTCTGAGAATTCGAAACAGCCAGAATACTTCTGTGACAGCACCCAAGATCCGGTAAGTAATCCGTCGATTGCTTCTTTCACTAGCATTGCACTATACGTATATATATATCTATTATACTATATTATTATATGTATTATACACATATATAATACCCCACACGTCAGCAAACCTTGCGGCTAGGAATGGTCAAGAAGTTTTGTCTCTCTTGCGGTCAATTGTGTCGTTCATACGTCTATTTGAAGTATCACGTCCTCTTTAACTACTTAAACAAGGTAGCGAAAACTACTCTTCTGTAAAACTAAAGTTGTTACATGAGGATATTCCGATTGGCCTCGTTAGTTGCAAAGTAATGAAGCATCTGAAACATATGCGATTGACTATGTGGTTGTCTTTCCTTGATGACATCTGCGTACTGTGCAGTTCAAGGCACTCTAACCGCCACATTCGCCACCAGGCATCATTGGACTATTCGCTGACAGGTCAAGCAGGTGAAATCCTTTGAAGTGCTGTTGTGCAATGTGAATCGGAAGTTGCTGGTCATTACGAAATCACTAACGATAAAAGCAAATCGTCTGGTCTTGTGTGCACAAAAGCCACTGCCGCAATAATTCAGGCTATCTTGATCCTCATGGTGCAATATGCACCAGTCACAACTGGAACTTCCATGTGTTATTATGACAGTGAAATATTTAATTGCTAGCTTGCCTTCAAGACATCTATAGTTCAACAATTCGGTGGTGTATGCTGGGATAAAATGCATAACTTTACAAGACCCACAGGATGGATACACACAAAAAATTAAAAGCAAAATGTCCCAAAGTGGCATGTGAAGTATCAGTGGTTAAACCACTGCACTTTATAAAACTGTTATGTAGCGTTTATTACTAAGGTGAAAGTCTAAGGGTCCTTCGAATGTCGTCATGTCTGGTACGTTCACCAGATATCTTGGTAATACATTCCAGTGAGAAAAGATTCTAAGTGAGTAAAAATACTTTCTACAACTCAGACGGGAGTGTTGCATCATTAGTTTCAGGTGGTTGCCTCAGATTTGTTTGTAAGGAGCTGGGGCCCGTTAGTATCTGGTATCCGGTATGTCAGAGTAAGATCTCCACGAAGCCGTCGGTATTCTGATAAGAACACACTGAGTACACGAAGACGCAGTTGGTAACGTACACGGGATAGTCCACGCGTTGCCTTTGTGGCGCTTCTTAGGGGCTGTTCCAATAGATGAATGTCTCCTTTGAACCATGGACACCAGGCCCGAATTGAATATTCAACGTGAGGACGAATATGGGATTTATTCAGCATTGGTACTAGCCGTCGCTCAACGGTGCCAAGAGCTCATATCAAAAGTCTCAAGTTCAAGCTTGCCACACTTGCTGCTTTCGAACATTGGAGCAAAATGCCAAAACTCTCTTGCACGATTATACTTAAGTCGCGCTCTCTAGTTACTTGTTTCCCCAAAAGGTATGTGTTGACGATACTGCTGCGCACCGTCAGCAGTTGGCACTTTGCAGGGTTCAGTGGGAGCTGACTCCTTTCTACCCATTCATTAATCCGAGTCAGATCTTCCTGGAGGTGGACACGATCGGATGCTGAACGATTTGCTCTCCATATGTTAGTATCGTCTGCAGATATTTGCAATGGAGATAGAATGTCTGTTGGAAGGTTATTAATGTAGAGTAAAAACAGTAGCGGAGGAAGAATCCTTGAGGTAAATCACTGGAGACTCACAGGCTTGCAGACGGAGTGTCGGATACTCTTACCTTGATTACTCTGTCGTGTAAGCAGTCTTCTAACCAGGTGAGCATGGAACTGTTGATAACGTAAGCAGCAAGCTTGTGGAAAAGAAAAAAGTGATTGACTCTGTTGAATGCTTCAGAAAAATCCAAGTAAATCACATCCATGGGGACTCCTTCATCAGTCGCCCCGATCCATGAGTCCCGAGTAAGCAGTAAATTGGTGAGACAAGATCGTCTGCATCTGAAACCTTGTTAGGGCATTAGATAGTATTTGTAAATTTTCGAAATATCACGTCAGTTCATCTGAGGTTACCAATTTCATTACTTTTGACAAACATGAAGGAGAGTAATAGGTCGTAGTTGGCCGGATCCGATCACTTTCCTCCTCTATATATTGGAGTGATAATTCCATTATTCCACTCAGATGGGAGTGTGCGAAAGTTAAGCAGACACTGGAAAAAGGTTGCAAGTGGTGCTGCTATGGTAGGAGCTAAGGTATTCAGTACTTTTGATCAGATCACGTCGATTCCAGGGGCACTGTACTCCCTGATATACTGTTATTTGCTTGCAACAGCTGCTGGATTAAAGGTGACGCTGGATAAGTCAATAACATTTATTGGGAGTTGATAGGGTGAAGGTTCCATGGTATTTGTAGCTACCGAGCCAAACTGCAGGAGTAGACCGCTCGCGGCATCCACAGCAGTAGTCGTGAAGCCACTGGCCGTCTTGATGGTAGTATTCCAGGTTGAATCTTATTTTTGCCATTCACACAGCTGTATGGTAGTTTGGTGTTACTCGTAAATTTCAGCACCATGGTCTCCTGCCATTCTTACTTGTCGACTCTAATGAGCGACATGCAGTAGTTTCTGATCGCTTCGTAATTCTGCCACGTGATATCACATGGACTTAGCGAATGTTGCCTCCAAATCTCATCTCTTCTGTTGATCCATTTACGTGTTCTGCCTCGGATCCACGTATTGGTCCGGCAAGATGCTCGTAATGGTACAACCTTCGATTCTGATTGTGTGACCCAGTTAATTTTATCCTTCAGTTCATTCGACGTGCCATTCGATGAACTGTGCGTCTGTATGTCCCAGTCAACGGTTGCTGCTAAGTTGTGCAGCTAAACTAGTCCGTACTAGTTCGTTGAGTCACTCTTTATCAACAATACCGGCATAACACACATAACCAAATGTTAGGACTGAATGGTCGCTACGGCCCAGTGGAGAATCGTATGCTACTGACTCAACCATCATCTCTTCGTTAGTCAGAATTAAGTCCAGGAGTGATGGCTTGTTTGAACTGTGGCGTCCGATTGGTCGATGCACATGGTTGTACAAAACTGACATATCCAAGAATTCAAGGAGCTTCGATTTAAGTGATGAGGCACTGGGGATCATTGATGCTATTGAATGAACATTAAAGTCACCCATTATAAGATAGTGAGAGTACTTTTGTGAAACAGCATAGCCGGGGGCGTTTAACAGAATGTTGTCGTTGTTTGCTAATGAGTTCGGCGGCCTATAGATAACTGCTAATAGCCAAGCATCACGCATCTTCTGTGAACAAACATCTCGACCTGCTAAGCGCAGTCAACAAAATAGTGCGTCGGGAATAACAAGAAACTTTTCCGTAAACGCCTCACTTTTCAAATAATCTACTTGGTAGTGGGCAACACAGCCACCGCGAGAGGGACGATCATTTCGAATGACCGACATCCCACTGAGTGCAGTCCCTGGATCAAGTATGTCGTTTGAAAGCCAAGTTTCAGTAATTGCTATGAGGTCCCAAGTTGTTGTTTCATGTCGATGGTGCACTTCCGAGAGCTTAGAATACAACCCCTGAATGTTGCTGTAGCAGCATCGTATTCATTGACGCATCGGGAGCTCATTTCGTTGTGAGTGACTAACACAAATATTGCTGGTCTGATGAAATTTTTAGAACGATTGTTTGCATGGTAGGCTGATTTACGATAGGTGCAACCGAGACTGTCTCATCTGTATATGAGGCCTGTACTGAGTGAAGTAATGGTCTTAACCGTACTGCTGGTGGTCCAATTTTCCTGTTGTCATGCCATATTTGGATCGCTACTGATACCTTTTTGGGCACAGCCAAGATAACTTTCAAAATTCGTGGTCCGATGCCTTGGTAGTTTGTGGAGGCAATTAGACATATGACGTCAAAAGCCACGACATTTTACATGTCGAAGAGCTTTGTGGTGCACCTCCATTCTTCGATGTCGTGCTTTTGTCCTTCACTGCTATCGTCATGCTTCAAGTCTGCCACAGCATGAACCAGTACCACTTTATTCATCTCATCTTGACGTGACTAACTATGGTTGGATTTCCGCTTCTGCCTTTCTGCCCATGGCATGTCAAGAAAAATGTGGGCACTGACAGAAGAGTTCACTAGCATGTGGTTTGCTAAGAGAACATCTTCCAGTTCGCGTGGGTTGTCAAACCTTACTCGCAGTAACGGTGGTTACCGTGCGTGTGGAGATAATGGATTTCGTGAAAGACGTGTAAGAGTAGTTGGCAGAACTGTAAGTCCGAATGTGCGGGTTCTTTCGGCCTGCGGTTTTGCTCCTCGGTTTGTCAACCTTTTAACGATTTGCAAGTGGGTTCCAGGACTTTTGAACATATCACCCTCCTCGCCTCTTGGTTGCGTATTAATTGTTTGTTCTACAGTTCCTTGTGAGCGTAGGTTTGTCGAGTGGGTGTCTGGCTTGTCTTCCGTGGACGACATGCCAAGGCTACAGCAAGTATTTTTTACGTGCCGTTAGTTTTACGCCGTTAGTTGTACTATCTACAAGAGTCAATTGTTATTGCCCAGCTAGTGACGGAGGTGGTCTTGCAATTGGTGCGTAACTATGCATGCTTTGTAGCATTATGTGAGACTTGGAAGACCGTTCAACCGAGCTGTTTTCACTGCTGTTTTACACTAACGCTGTTTGCCTTTCGCTGGACTGTGTAACATTGTCGCTAGAGAGCTTTCGCCTTTTCACTGGTCTAGGAATCGTGCTGCGTAATACATTAATTTGCAACTGGATTTTGTGATTTTCCGTCCCAAAATCACCATCAGTTCCTTTTGCTCTGCCGACGTAACAGCCAACATCTCACATCTTATCGTAAGTGTTTGGACGAGCTTCATTATTGGACTATCTGAACATAAGTCACAGAACCACAACCTATCTGTCGATACGCAGTTAGCTTCATTACGTGTAATCTAGGACGTACTAGACGGTTTGAGTCCAGGACAACAACTGAGCCCATGATGAGAAGGTTGCTCTTTTCTCCGAGCTGGCTAAATGTGTAGTAGGTGTTTCATTACCAAGTTAGGTAACATCATCAGTGCCTTCCTCAGTTACAGCGCGCTATAGTGTGTTTAGGCCCGTTTGAAAAACGTTTTACGCAGCTGGGCTTGTAAATGTTCGGATGATTACGGGGACAGGTCAAGGTTTAATCGGTTTGCGCTGCTTCCCGAAAGACTGTAATTTGCAGGGACCTAGAAGCATGCCTTGTCACGAGCACGTCCAAGAATGGCATCTAGCCCCTGTCTTCCTCCTCTATGATTAAACTGGTTTCAGGATAAGTGTCATGAACTAGCTGATGTGTTTCATTTAACCAATAGCTTTTGAGGATAACAAAAGTACCTTTCATGTAACTTACCCATAGGTTGCGCTTCACAACCGGCAAAACCTTTTGTTCCACTGCTTGCATCACTGCATCGGCTACCAGTCTGTAGAACGGTGAACCGATTGGCGTGCTCCCCATATATTTGTACTTTTGACGGTTGAAAGTGAAATGTACGGTGAGACAGATGTAAAGCAACTGAATCATTTGTAAGAGTTCGATGCTGTTGTTTAAATTACCTGATCCCAATTGTTCAAGTAGGGTTATCATTGCTTGCCTCACCAGAATGTTGCCATTTTCTGTGAAAAGTGTTGTTACATCAAAGAAGACGGTTATCTCAACTCTATCTATAGTTATTCCCTTGACTCTTCCCAGGAAATTTTCTGTTGAGTGGATTGCATTTCTGAGTCTGAGTTTTAATGCTTCAGTACTTTCCAGTGTACCTTAGCCTGTAATTCATTACCTCGGGTATTGAAAAGATAGGGATGAATTCCGCCGAAATGTGGTCCTCCTTTACTTTTCCTAGTTGCAGCATGCTACGGTGTATTTGGGCCAATGATTCCCTCATGCCAGTGGTTTAAGTCATTAGGCCATTGCTGATTGTGGCAGACCGTCATGATTGACAACTGACGGCGTATGATGTCTCTCATCCTCCATTCTCACACAAGTTCTGAAGGTTGCAGATTGTTTACCCCCTAGAGCAACGACTTCCCCTATAGTAGCCATGCAAGACAGCATAGTTAAGCTGCTGGCGTCTTGAGCTTGCCATGTGATCGGTTCCCGGTGGAGACAGGGGATGCACAATATTGATAAATCCATCTTATGACGAAATGGCGGCCTACAGCTTTTCCGTATGGATGAATTAGCCACAAATATTACACCCAAAATACCCTACTCCGAATGGATTTAAAGGTGTATGTTTTTCATGCATACAGGTTGCAACTGTAGGGGGTGTGCACCTGCGGATATATTACAACGTGTGGGGTAAAAACGTGAATGCAAGCTCAATTTCCGTCATACGCAGATTGGTTACTGCAAACAGACATTGTTTAGCGACTCAGAAGCGTCACTTTGCACTAACTGCTTAAGACCAGTCATCTTGTAGCATAAATCATACTTTACGCTTTAGTCGAATGCCTTTACATCACTATTTCGAGCTTAGTTGTTTTCTTTTTTGCAAAGCACTAGCCTCTGTCGTACTGAAACAGCGAATCGATGTGAGGTATCGCACAAATGGACAGGTTGTCACCCGTGTAGTGGGCGATTGTACTTGTCCAGCTTAGGAAATCCGACTTGAGTCGAAATTTCATATTTGGTTCTGATGCGCGCAAATTATTCATGTTAATCTTCCGACTGGCCTACCCAGTAGCATAATATGCACATAATCGCCCCCCATCCCACTTACCACCACCGCCATCATCAGCAATAGCAGCAGCAGTAGTGCATCAACCATTCAAGTTGATGCATCGCTGCCGAGCTACCAAAATGACCCGGGAAATGAGAAAAAGACAGAGGAAAGGAGAACCTAATGCAACATCCAAATGGACCATGCAACATGCATCACTATCGTGCATACAAATTTTATGACACATGAACAAGAACCTCTAGCTGTCTTGTTAAGACGCCGTTGCTTCGGTAGCTAGCAAATTGATTTTAATGCCCAGCGTCGCAAGCAGCATTTGTTCGTAAAGGCAACTCAGAACCAGAAACATTTTAAACAGGCAGTCCGACTAGATGACAGCAGATGCATCACTTATGACCACTGTCAGCCATATCCGATAAATGCTCGCGCCGGGAACAAGACGGGTCACGCGCACTCTAGGTTACAAGGTGAACTGGCCGTCAGTACCCGGTTTAGTAATCACTGGCTTTAATTCCCGTTACCAAGTTAACAGGTCGACCTCGAACCTTGCGTTGTCCAACCTCCAGCAAGTGGAACAGGGCCTTCCTCGGTAACCAAGGACAAGGCGTATGTAGTAGGTGTCCAAGCTAACGCAACATATTTAATATTATTTGTTTTTCCACAGAATTCATCTAGTTACCACGGTCAACTAATCTCTTGCGCGCATCATCGCCGCTGACGCGTTGGCGCCGCCCGACACGAAGGCTCCTCCGCCGAAAATTTTATTGGGATCGCTGTTCTGTGCAAGTATTTCCGACAGAATGGATCGACCGACTAAACATTCAAAATTGAAGCCTATGAGCACAGTTATTGACCGCGTGCGACACTTGGGACCCCGCGATAACAGTTGACGCACAGTGAATAAGTAATCTATACCTGTAATGGATTTGCACAGGCCTGTCGCGTTAGCTTAGCCGGAATTACGCGTGCCCTGAACACGGTCCCTATTCACGCACGTATTTCGGTAACGCACTGAGTCCTCGAAACCAGACAACGACCGGGGGATTAGACGCGGGAGCGACTTAGTCGCACACCCAACACACGGCAAGAACGGTAAGCACGATCACGGGACCACGCGAATCCCAAACAGCTCAAAAGAAGGAGAAGGCAAGACGAAGCGGACCTTTGAGTTCTTTCACGACCTACAAAGGCTGTCTCACAGTTGGCACGATGGTTCCTTTTGTGGGTGAAATGAACCACTAGGTAGGGAGCGTGGTTTACGAAAGAACATTGTTCATCCTAGCCCAGTTGCGCTCCGACTCGGACTGACTGGAATTGAACTGCGTAGCGAAACCCACGCAGTGAAGTTTGTGGCGAATCCCTGCTGGTTTACTCGAGGTTCCCGTAAGAATACCGCTTCCTCCTTGGCAGGAAACTGCTTGCTCCAAAGCTAACTCATAAATAAATAAATAAATTTTTATTCTCAACTACCCGAGGCATGCCTTTAAAGGCATGAGAACAATAATAGTGCCACGATTGCCCATGTAATGTGGTATAGTATAGTATGACTTTCATATATGTGGATCCATAAATGCCTGCTGGTAGATATGTAGGCGTGTTGCTTATGTTTGTGCGCTTGATTCCCAAATACAGCGTACTTGTGTCTGCCTGTGAAAGTGTGTGGGCCGGCTCGGCTGATGAAACGTGGCTCCCATCCGCATGCATCTCGGTCTTATTCTTTCGGGTTTACACTGGATATTGGGTGTGTGGATGGAACTGTGGGTGGTGCAGCGCAAGCCACATATGGTCCCTCTGTGGGCGCAGGCGTCCTGTGGCTGGTTACAGTGACAGTCAAAACCGAAACCGGATGCCGCCAACCATGCTTATGTTTGTAAATATGTTGCTGTTATGTTGACTGCGTCTGATCGTGCCGCCGGTATCTATAGGTATGTTTGACGTCTGGATTTGATAAGGTAGTCCGAGTAAGCAACGGCAGTTGTGTACGGCATGTTTGACGATAACAAATATATTTGGTTACCAAAAAAGCGCTAGACGCGATTTTTTGTGAGTGTCGCTTATGCCCACACAGACTACAGTTCTGTTCTTGCTAAGGACGTATCCTACCACAAATGAAACATGCAGCTTTGCTGTGTTCGCGTTTCATTTATACTTGTTGTTTCAGGGGATTTGAATAAGCAAGTAAGTCATCTAAGCACTTCAAAAGTTCAGGTAAATGGTAATTGTGGACTCTACTCCTGCCAGACGGATAGCGGCAAGTGCCTGTTGCAGTCATACGCGGAGCGCCGACATTCTCTTAGTAACACTGCGTTCAGACACAGTGGGCGTCCAAGTGCCACTTGGTGTCCCCTATGGTTAGCCATCAGTAAACCCAAATATATCGCATTGCCACTGGCTACATCTGAGGTGGTTGCATGCTGGCTTGTCACTCATTCTGATCTACCTACGGCAACTCTGACTGGTTTTGGCGTGTTAGGTTTGTTCTTTGAATTTTGCCGGGAGGTGTACCAAGCGCTTCCCACGATCGACAAATAAGAGGTTATCTCAACCCTTGGTCAGGTGAGGCTACCAAGATGCCTTGAGTACCGAATGTTTGCTCTCTCGCCCAAATGACACTAAGCGACGACGGAAGCCTCTGTTTGCAGCTCTATCAATCGTCACCTCACTAGGTACTAAATATCCACTTGTCCCGTGATCCAGTTGGAATGCAGCTGATAATTTCCTGGTGGCTCTGAATACAGTGTGATTAGATGGATCATTAGGCGTGGCTTCGTGGGACTGTGCATCCTACAGCCGGGGTATACTATTTCTTTATTTATTTAAAGCGAAGCCTCAATACTAACAAGGAACATTGGTGGACCAGTAGGACTTCAATAAATGATTGAACTGGGAGCAATAGGAACTTATCACAAACTCTTCCAGCTGATCCGCACCACTGGTCTACGGAAGCCATGAACAAATGAGATAATCAAGCAACGACAACGGCATTGCCCTGGTTAACGATAAGCAACACAGTTAAGCTAGTTGGTCAGGGCACTTTCTACAGCAGTTTAGTTGTTCCCCTGCTCCCACACCTCTACTTGTCGGGTGGTACCGTACGAAACATGGCCTGTTTGCCTAGACGCACAGTCGGTTGCTGGAATCCGAATCGCGAGCACAGCTTCCGACCGTTTTCGAGTAGCTGGTCGTGATTCATTTGAGCTCACATTAGTTAACCATGGTAGTGAGTTAGTCTGCAAATCCGTGACTTACCTGTTCTAGCAGGTCTGGAAGGATAGAACCGTCCCTTCCAACCGGAGTGAATTGTAGCTATGTGTAAAAGGGAAGCCGCATTGACTGGGTTAGTCACTGGGCTATTAGTCTAAGCCCAGTGGTGAAAAAGTCGCCGGTCTCCATTCTCTTTTGTCACCTCACTGCGGAACGAGAATTCCGATAATGGAAGATCACGTTTTTCCGTCCTGATCAGGGCGGTAGAGACCATGTGGTCGCTCTGCGGCAGGTGCTAGAGCTGCGCCACATGTCTCGCAGACCAACAATAGTTGGGTTCATGGACTTCAAGAGTGCGTTCGACTCGGCCGGTCGAAACATTCTGTTCGAGATACTTGCTCAGAAAAGTGTTCCATGAAATAGGTGAACATTCGTCTTACATTGTAGTCGAGCACCACAGGCCGTTTTATGGTCTGCGGTAAAATATAAGATGCTTTTCGAACAATCAGCGGCGTTCTTCTGGGTTTTGCAATTTCCCATGATTCTTCGACTTCATCGTGTATTCCATCACGTAGTGTTCCTTTTCGGAATCTCACAAAATATGCATTAAACTGCTGCCTGTAAGAAAACATGTTGACTTGATTTATGTGGACAATAATGTATTGTTTTTAACCATGTTCGGAGGGCACAGTCGACGCTGAATAACCTATGTAAGGTAGTCCCATCATTTGGCATACGCTTTACATGTTCAGTGTGAAAAGTGTTGTTGTTACAGGACTACCAGCCGCTTGCCGACTTAATGATCTGGCCGCTGTCAATTCACCATTGACGCCACACTTTGGTCCTCACTATATACAATCTACCCACTTGATTACACGACGTTCGGGTTATCAACTTTGTCAAAGATCAATTCTTAAGCCATCTTGTTCGCTACACTTCACCAGGGGTCTCGATAGCAATTAGACGAACAGCTTCATTTTACCATTGACAAACAAACAGGCACGACTATCCGGCTGTTGGAGATAATGCTGAGGTTCGTATGCTCCGACAGGTGCTCAGCCAGCACAGTCACTAGCTGGATGAACCATCGTACTATCACTTGTTGACGCTTCTCCTTGTGTAATACGTCAATTTTGGTTGCATATGATGCAAACGCTGTTAAGGTGTCCACTCATCCTGCGCCGTCAACCGAATGTCTGGTTCAGCAGTTTGGACTATGCACGGCCCAGTTATACGTTCCACCAGGAGAAAAGAGGTGCAGTAATACCATACTTCACTACTCATGAGCAACTCGGTGTACACACATTCTAAACCCACCTACAATTGTGCGAGAAACATCCACATTCTCTGTTGGTACACCTCGCACCTGCACTATCATCTGTTCGATGTTAACCGGTGTTAACCGAATTCGCCCACCTTTAAGTGAAATGTCTGTTGTGTTGCTTGGACTAGTTCGTAAACACTCGTAGTTCAATTTGTGAAAGTGAAACAGACAGCCAGGTTTACTTTGCTTTCTAGTGATTGCGACCAGTAGGGTCTTTTATCGGTCTAGCCATTTGCAATCTGAGATATTTCCAGTGAAATTTGCGCAGTACCAGGCAGTCTCGTTCAAAGTCAACGACAACACACCTTCCACAAAAATAAACCTATTATCAACTTTTCATGCCAAAGCATGGTAACATTTCGTCACCGTAGACTACGCGTGGGTTCTTTTAGTTAATTAATGAGAACAAAGGTCTTAACAAGCAAAGTTAACACATATTCAGCTCACCGAAAACCGTGGTAGTTACTAACGTGCAGTCAACCAATAGCCGGACTGCGATGCATGCCCAATCAGTACATTACTTCAAATAGCTGAATAAAGATCACCTCGGTGGAAGCACATATAGGAGCTTATCGGACCATACAACCGACAAACTATTTGACATTTTTCGTACAAATACTAGTGGCGGCACAGTGGGAGCAGTCTGTGCTTTGCCTGCTAGCCTGCTAGGGGTCTATCTACATCACTCAAATCCGATTTCTTAGTGTTTGCTTTGGTTAAGCATTGGGCCTATGTAACTGTAATATACAATGAATACTGCACGTGGTCCATCTGTGGACACAGCAAGCTAGTGGATTTGTAATTTATCTGACGTCTATACAGAAGCTGTTAAATGCGCTGATGATGGGTGCACCATGCCCTTGCGTAATCTTCTTGTCTTCAAAGTGTTAAGCACTGTAGTTAAATTGATCCAACGTCCCAAGTATGATAGCTATTGCCGAGCAATCTCTCGCAGTGACCCGTCAACTGGATATATATATTACTGGTTCCAGGAGACTGCGAATCACCGCTGAGGGGACGGGATGCGCGGTCGTCATGGCCGTGTTAGTCTCAGAGTGTTTGCATCCAGTGTGGAGCGGACTAAAGCCCAACCACCGCCTTATGTACGTCTGATACACATGATTCGCTACAGAGATAGGCAGGAATGCTGCACTGTACATGTTGAAGCAGTGTGTGCCGACTCCGCTGATGAAAGATGGCCCCCATCAGCATGCTCCACAGTCTTCTTCCTTTGGTTTACACTGGATATGGTGTGTGTGGATGAAGCTGTGGGTAGTGCAGCGCAAGCCCACCTATGGTCCCTCTGTAGGCGCAGGCGTCCTGTGGTTATTACAATGGGGGAAAATCCTGAATGGGATGCCGCCAACCATTCCCGCAGTACCTTCCGCGCACGTGCCTCTGTGTCTAACTTTGGACTGTGCATCATGTTCGTAGAAAGTAGAAGTCACGATTAAAATTCACACCCGATGATGTGCCTCGACGGGGAATCGAACCCCGGCCCAAGGAATTTCCGGTCCGCTGCTCTACCACTGAGCTACCGAGGGCTGACGATTAGGTGCGCAAATTTTAATACATGACTTCTGCTTGGTGCGCGACGTATTGCCAATGAGCTCACAGTATCTGTCCTGGTGTTGCAGTTTGGCTCACTCACCTGTGCATCATGTGTCCGAACCTGCTTCATGCAGTGGCCTTGATCAATTGACTTGCACCCCCCTCCCCTATTGTCTACACACAGACGTGCATCGCATCTACCTTCCTAACCTGTTACAGGTGTGTCCAACCAAACGTGTTCACCGTCTTTAGGAACCCAAGTATGCAGTCGGGATGCACCAACCAACGCCAGTTTCGAAGTAAGGGTTTTCATTCTTCTCGACTGAGTCCTCGCTTGGCCTCCCCTTATCCTCTGCCAATCGCACCTCCGACGCGCAAACAATTCACGTCGCAGGAGTCGGTGTGTTGGCATGCGCAACATGTGGCCCACCCGTCGGAGCCTGGTGCGTGATATAATGGTGCTGAGCGGTTCAATCGTTCTTCCTGCACAAAATACGCGACGTCGAACAGGCTCATTGCTAAAGCGGTGATCCCACCAGACATCAGCTAACCTGCGAAGGTAGCGATGATCGCATGTGACGAACCACTTTATGTCTGTCAACCTGATGGGTCAAGTTTCACAACCATATAAGAGAGTAGGACGGACGGCTGCGTTATAAACTCTGCCCTTCAGGGCGAGAGTAATGTCGCGTCTGCGCCACAGGTGGCGGAGATTGTCAAGAGTACCTCAAGATTTTGCTATACCGTTCGTAACCTCACTTCGATCTCAGGAGCGCAACTATTGCTGCCAAGGTGCTTGAATTCCTGAAAGACTTCTAGCTAATCACCACAAAACGTTAGCGCAGGGTTGGGTCCCTGCCAATATTAGGGACTACTTTGCATTTCGATGGAGCAAAGCATAGCCCAAAAATGATAGACAGCCAGTACTAATCTGTGCAGTACTGCTTGGCATAATTGGGAGCTTTCACAGATTAGGTCAATAGCTTCCGCATACTCCAAGTCAAGAAGTCGCTCACCAGGAACTAGCTTCACACCTTCTAGGTGTTGTCCAGCCAATGCTGTTTTTATGACTTCGCCAACTGCGAAGTTAAAGAGGAAAGGTGAAAGCAGGGCAATGGGTTGGTGTAATAACATTGTTATCAACAACGTTATTAGTGAATTTCCTCCCGAGCTTCCGAAACCAGAATGGGGTTGTTCGTCTGTTAACGAACACAGGAGGGCCTTGGATGTAAAACTTGCTAGACCTCATATGCATGTTAACTACGGAGTTTGAACACTGTATAACAGGTCAATAAACGTTGGAATGTATGAAACCAGAAGGTGGTGATAACGAAATGTGCAGCCTTTTCATACATTTAAAAGCTATGATAGAAGGTCCAGAATCCATAAGCAAAATGTACATTTGACTAGACTGAAAGTGCCAGTTAATAGAAATAGTTCATATGAGCCAAAGACAGAAAGTACGTATCGAGTTATCTCACAAACAAAAATAGCGGACGGTCTCACGGGAACTTTGGGAGTTCAGCTTTATAATAAAAAGGATCGATAACACCGCTTTCTAGCATGAATGAATGCTGAACTCCACCGCTGAGAACAAATCACCGTGTCATGTAGGAAGAAGTCGCTCCAAGTGAAAGTGATCCTGTTCGGATGAGAGCGCTTGTTCATCCTTCGCATCTTGAACGAAGCAAGCTTTCGAACTATGACAAACAGACTGAAGGCGCACCATTGGTCGCTTGTACGACACTTGTAAGACACTTACAAGTCAGTCGATAAAGTTTCTTTCCAAATGCCTTCCAATTACTTCAGCGTCTTCCACCAGAAAGATATCGTTGGCTCTTCAGCTGTTCAGCTATATCAGTTCGCTTACCAGATTCAGAACGGGAGGTTAACCATACTTGCTTGATTTAGTCCTCATTAACCAAGGGCTCCTGATCGAAAAGCCAACGATGGAGAGTCCTTGGGGGCTGAGGGATCACGTAACCATTCGACTGTGTGTTACGTGGTGTGTTCACAAGAATACATGGACTTGTTTAGAACAGTCATACACATTGAGTTACTAGCAGAACTCGCTGTAGATACCACGGGATGCTCACGGTTTATATATATATATATATATATATATATATATATATATATATATATATATATATGAGAATATGGCGCAACAGTAGCAGCAGTGGGTAGACCATCTGTCAGGATCTAGCCACCACCAACCTCAGCGCACCATAGGCTCTCTCGCCTATATATAGGCGGGACAGCCTATGGTGCGCTGAGGCTGGTTGTGGCCAGATCCTGACAGATGGTCTACCCACTGCTGCTACTGTTGCGCCATATTCTCATGTCGTGGGCGCCTCCTCGTGGCGACCGCTGGGTGGGAGTTGGGTTTCGCCCTTCTCCCTGCTAAGATCCAGGACACTAATCCGCATGAGTCAGGTAACTGACCATGTGCTAGACCCGCTGCCTTTCGGGTGTTCATTTAATCGAAGGCTTTGGCTGAGGACCCGAGTCGTTCTCCTGTCAGGATTGGGCGCCCTGGCAGTATCTTAGTCCATCCTCTCCGGAGGTTAGGAAGTGGTCGATGGCTCTCTTCCCGTAAAACCTAGCCATGGGAGACAACAGGTTTACGGGTGATATTCTCAAAGCTCGATTGGCGTAGAGCAAGAGGGCCACGCATTGTCTCTGACGGTGGGAGGACACCTCCGGGTGTTCAATGGTTTGCTACTGCCCGCCTCAAGCCAGGCAGCCCCTAGTCAAATTGGTGCAAACCCGCCAAAAACCCACCTGCGTCTGGCCGTGGTCGCAGGTGCGTATCCAATTACGGTCGCAAAACACATGATAATTGTTCCAGAACCTCAAAGGCTGCGTGTGACGGCCGTCAAGCAGATCCCAATCTGTCTCTGCAATCACATTCCCGAGCTGGATCTGCTCTCCACTGCCTTGTGGGTCAGGCTATTGAGCCAAAGGCTCAGGGTGGAGTCCCTCAAGCAAACCTCCAAACCACCCACTGCCTTGTGGGTCAGGCTATTGAGCCAAAGGCTCCGGGTGGAGTCCCTCAAGCAAACCTCCAAACCACCCACTGCCTTGTGGGTCAGGCTATTGAGCCAAAGACTCCGGGTGGAGTCTCTCAAGCAAACTTCCGATGCACAACGACCACTTTGCGTGCGATTGCCCACCAATGCAATCGTATGCCTGCGCGCAAAGCACTCAGCATCGGGTGCTGGAACGTGCGCACACTACTGGACCGGAACTCCAACGAGCGACCGGAGCGACGCACTGCACTGGTCGCAATGGAGCTGGAGCGCTACCACATCGATATGGCGGCGCTCAGTGAAACTCGGCTCGCTGAGCAAGGTAAGTTACATGAAGCAGGTGCTGGCTACACATTCTACTGGGTGGGGAACGCCGCCTCAGCACCTCGTGAACATGGGGTCGGATTTGCAATATCCGATCGCCTCCATGGACTGCTGGTGGGTGAACCAACGGGCATCGACGCGCGACTGATACTTTCTCTACGACTCGAAGAGGTAAGTTTGCTACTTTTATAAGCACGTACGGTCCGACCATGTGTTATCCTGATGACACGCGTGATCAGTTCTACACTGAGCTATCCTCCGTGATACGGTCTGTTCCGAGGAGCGACCGACTATTTCTGCTGGGTGATTTCAACGCGCGCGTTGGGCGTGATGCATCGGTGTGGACTGATGTTATCGGTCCGCATGGCATTGGTTCAGCGAATGCAAACGTTGACAGGCTGCTCTCACTATGTGCCACTCACGGCCTGACGATCACGAACACTCGGTTTGCACTGAGTGCGAGTGATATAGCAACTTGGACGCACCCACGGAGTGGTCACGCTCACCTGCTCGACTATGTCATCGTACGTCAGCGTGATATGCGTGAAGTGCGCATGACACGTGTACTGCGTGGAGCTGAGTGTGGCACTGAGCATAAGTTGGTTCGAACCAAACTGTACATATATTTTCGTAAATCTATGTATTGCACTCCCGCCGTGAATCGGCGTGAATTTAACATTCACTCCCTCGGTACTGTGGCGAAACGTACTGAGCTGGAGAAGGCGATGTTTGCACGCCTGTGTGATGTGGTTTGCATAGCCTCAGTTTGCAATCTGTGGCACCACATTCGCAACCAGGTGACAGCTGCGGCCATGGAGACCTTCGAAAGCACAAACTGTAAGCGGCCTGATTGGTTTGATGACAACAAAGCGACGATTGGCGCATTGGTGTCAGAGAAGAATGCAGCATTTGCTGCACATGTGGCAGACCCCAGTGACTTGGGGAAGAGCAGTCAATTAGGGAAACGTCGACAGCGACTGACCCGAGAACACCGTCGCATAAAAGATGCATGGTGGACGGAGAAGGCGATGCAGATGGAATGCTATGCCGAACGCCGCCAACACAAGGAATTCTTTGACTCCTTGAAGGCGGTGTATGGACCGAGATTGGAGCCGCTGAGGACACTGATCGATGGTAGTTCAGTCGCTACCTGCACCCAGACTGCAGACATAATGCAGGTCTGGCGGAAACACTTTGACTGTCTCTTGAACAACCGTACAGAGATCGACTGGCCTACATTGAACGGCCTGAAGCAGCACGATGTGAAGACGAGTCTGGCTGACACGCCGACACTGGATGAGACGCAGAGAGCACTTGCTCAGCTGCGAAACGGCAAACGTGCCGGAGGTGACGGGATCCCACCTGAAGTATTGAAACACGGTGGACCCGCGTTGTTGACTGCACTGCACCAATTGGTGCAACGTGTATGGTTTGAGGAGGAGGTGCCCCCTGAGCTGAAGGATGCCCTTGTGCTACCACTGTACAAGGGCAAAGGGAGCAAGCAATGTTGCACGAATTATCGTGGCATCAACTTGCTGAGTTGTGTGGGCAAGGTGATTGCCCGAATCCTGCTCAATCGCCTCGTCAGTCAGGTTGTGGAACGTAACGTGGCGGAGGAGCAATGTGGATTCCGTTCGGGTCGCAGCACTATAGATATGGTGTTTGCGGCTCGTTAGTTGCAGGAAAAGTGCAGAGAACGACACCAGTCATTGTACTCACTTTTTGTTGATTTCACCAAAGCATTGGATACGGTGAACCGCGAGGCATTGTGGCTGGTGTTGGGTAAGTTTGGTTGACCGCGTAAGTTTGTAAGTTTAATTGAATGTCTGCACAGTGGTATGCGAGCGCGAGTGCAGCTGAGTGGAGAGACCTCGGATGACTTTGCAGTTGTCGCTGGTGTGAAGCAAAGCTGTGTGTTAGCTCCTGCTCTGTTTAATATATATCTTCATGCAATGTTGTCTTGTGCTTTTGATGCCGCTTGTGCTTACGGCGTTCGTGTGGAGCACCGTATTGATGGTGGGTTGCTGAACATCCGTCGTTTCGGTGCGAGAACTCTAGTCTGTGAGACAACTATCCGTATGTTGCTGTTTGCTGACGACTGTGCGTTGTTTTCATACAGCGCGGATGAGTTGCAGCACATGACTATTGCTCTGGTTTCGACAGCGGCCAAATTCGGGCTCACCATCAACACAAGCAAAACTGTCTGTCTCTTTCAGCCTTCACCGGAGGTGTAATCTTCAATATTGCCGCGAATCAGCATTGGTGCGGAAGTATTGGAAACCACCTCCCGTTTCAGCTACCTTGGGAGTGTGATGTCGACTGATCAGCAGCTACACGTTGAGTTGCGTATTCGCGTGTCGAAGGCAGCAGCGGCATTCGGGAAGCTTGAGTACTGAGTGTGGAACGACCATCAGCTTACCATTGGCACGAAGCTGATGGTGTACAAATCCATGGTACTGTCCGTTCTTCTATACGGCAGTGAAACGTGGACGATGTACCGTCGGGATGTGCGATATCTCGAGCGGTTCCAGCAGCAGTGTCTGCGACGAATTTTGCGGATCGGTTGGGGCGCCAGAGTTGCAGACGCGGAAGTGTTGCGCCGAAGTGGGGTGTATGCAGTGGACGGCATACTTTTATTGAGACACCTGAGATGGCTCGGTCATGTGAGCCGTATGGATTCGACGCGGATACCGAAATAACTTTTATACGGTCAGCTGAGTATAGGGAAGCGGCATGCTGGGAAACCAAAGTTACGTTACCAGGACATGATTAAAGTGAGCCTCACACGTTCTAATCTTGATTGCAGATCATGGGAATCGAAGGCGGTTGATCGTGGTGCATGGCGCGATCTAATCACGAAGGCAGTTGCTGAAGTGTGGGAGAAAGCGCTCATGCATGCAGAGAAGAAGCGGCAGTTGCGGAAGCCGCAAGCACCAATGAATTGTACTCCATCGACATCGAGCGCATGGTGCTGTAGAACATGCGGTCGCGAGTGCCTTAGTCAGGCAGGCCTAGTGAGCCATGAGAGAGGTCACTCGGGACCACTGCCGAAGCGCCGACGGGTCCAGCAGTGAACGTAGGCAGCACCGGCTCAGCGTTTGTAGGCACGCTGAATTCGATTTACTAACCGCATGCTTGCATGCTAAGTCTCTTTATTTCAGGTGGTGGATTTGCGATTCTCTCCTAATGCCTCCCTTTCTCATATAAATGTCTATTGGGCCATGAGCTAGGCCGTTTGGGGCCACTACAGAAGCGACGACGGGTCTTGCAGAGAATTACGGTGAGCCGGCGCAGCGTTTGTAAGCACGCTGATTTCGATTTACTAACCGCGTGCTTGCATGCTAAGTCTCTTTATTTCAGGTGGTGGGTTTACAGTTTTTACCTCAATGCTTTTCTTTCTCATATAAAAGACTATCAGTACTCTATTCCATTAACTTGCACACCTCGCCTAAGCCAATTTTTTCGATTTCCGGAGCATATTTGCGTTCGTGGCATTAAGTGAACTATGCTTTCTGACCTCGTGCACTTAGCTAGGATTTGTTCGTAAACAACTTATTCCATATGCTATTTAATTAAGGTTTATATCACCGTTTCCTTATGCATTAATCGAGTTTTTCTCTTTTTCTTTCTCTCTCTCTCAAGTGTTTGGCTGTTGTTTGATATCCCCGGTGTGGATGCGCTTGATGTGCATGTTGACAAGGTGCCTACCTGTCTATTACCCACTACCTCGTCCATACTGGCTCCAGGAGACAGTTGGTCGTTGCTGGAGGGGACAGGGTGCACGGTCCTTGTGGCCATGTTAGGATCAAAGAGTGGTTCCATGCAGTCAGTGTGGAGTGGACTACGGTCCAGCCACCGCCTTGTGTGCGCTTGATTCCCCAAATACAGTGTGCTTGTGTCTGCCTGTGAAGGAGTGTGGGCCGGCTCCGTTGATGAAACGTGGTACCCATCCGCATGCCTCCCGGTCTTATTCCTTCGGGTTTACACTGGATATGGGATGTGTGGTTGGAGCTGTGGGTGGCGCAGCGCAAGCCATCCATGGTCCCTCTGTAGGCGCAGGCGTCCTGTGGCTTGCCACAGTGACAGGCAAATCCGAAACCGGATGCCGCCAATCATATATATATATATATATATATATATATATATATATATATATATAACACGGACAATAGTACAATCGGCATAGTGTCACTACGTATGAAGAATACATCAAACAAAGATAGAGTAGAAAAAACCGATGTCCGCCTTTGGGTATGATTTCTCACCATATTCGAGAGCGTTTCCAGCCATGTGTGTTCCGAATCCTCCGCACTCCAGCCAAGAAGGCGACAGCACCCGACCACGGTTAAGTTTGACGTTAGCTCCTTCACGCACCTGGCCCAAGTCATACATTGGCCACCTTGCTTTCGTTTCCAGCCAACGTCTCCATGCGCTAAGATGGCACGACAAAGTAAGCGATCAGTAGGCATGCAGAGTAGGTGCTTAAGCCATTGAAGTCTGCGCAGGGAAATTATACTGCTCATTGGCCGGCAGTCTGTCTGATCTGAAAATCCTTTGTCGAATATCTTCATTCCTAGTGTGGTGTTGCCATCGTACACTAAAAATGCGCTGAAGGTAGCGGTGATAAAAATCAGGAAGCCTATCACCATCCTTTGTGCGAACAGGCCGTCTCGCAGCTATAGAGGAGAACTCCTCTCACCGTGGCATTGTAAACTCGCTCCTTCAGAGCTAGCCTCAGATCACCTCTTCGCCAGAGATGACGGAGATTGGCAAAAGCAACCCAACCCTTGGAGACGCGCAAAGAGCTCACGTCTGTTAAACCACTAGCGAAAAGGCAGTTTTCGAGGTAAACGAACTTGCCCACCACTCCCAATGAATGACTTAGAAGGGGAAGGTCAGAAGCAGCGCCTAGTTAGTCCTACTGGAAAAGCTTGAATGTCGATGGTGAAAAGGTCATTCCAAACTGAGAGACAGACATCTCCAACCTACCCAGAACACTTTGGGCGGTCTGTGAGGAAGCGCAGATTACGACGATGTCGTCTGCATACTTCAAATCCCGAAGTCGGTCCCCCAGAAGCAGCTCTGCGCCGCTGGGTTCGCAGTTCTCCAGAGCACTCTCCAAGATATTGGATATGGCAAAATTGAACAAGAAGTGCAATGCTGGGCAACCCTGTCTTACGCCACTGGTGATACCAAAGTGGGGCGCAAGTCCGCCATACACCCGCACTCCGCCTGAGGTTTGAGAGTAGATGGCTTGAAGTAAGGCGACATACTTCGCGGGCACTCCCGTTCTCAGTAGACAACGCCAGAGAGCAGCTCTGTTGCATGAGTCAACCGAGGTTCGTATATCTAAGAACACAACGATCGTTGGTTGATCAAATGTTTGACGACGCTCGAATATTTGGCGGGGAGTAAAGATATGATCGATGCAACTTCGACCGGAGCGGAACCCAGCTTGATATCACGTATGCCCTGTTCGCGTACCAGACTGCGCCTCCTTAGAAGCAGTGCTGCAAGCACCTTGGAAGCAACACAGATGAGACTAATCCCTCTGTGGGTGGCGCAGTTAGTTCGGGTACCCTTTTTAAGATGGGCACTGTCGTGTAGCCCTCTGGGAAGCAAGAAGACTGGGCCGCGATCACAAGTCCTTTATTAAGATTACGCTCGAATATTTATAGAGTAGATACACTATTTACAACAGTCCGTCTCAATGGCTCATCCCTTTTATTTTCATTGTGTCGCTGACAACCTTTCCATTGGTTTATGCTTGCTCGCCACCTTCACTCTGTCTAGATCACCTTGGCTTTCTTAGTCGATGTACGATTGGCAGGATTGGGCCCGCGAGCTTCTTCCCTCGGTCCAATGCCACAAGCCTTGGCTGAAGGGTGCACGAGTATGCGCTCTTTCGTCGGCTGGCGCCTGAGTGATCGCTTGCACGTTCAGTGGATAGTTGCATGTTGGTCGCGATTAGAGGCCAACTATTTCCTAATTGGCTGACCAATCTGCTTCTGGCAACATGCTCACTCCTTATCGGTCTGGCCTGTGACGTTCGATCGGCATTATAGCATTTCCAATCACCAGCATTTCCAACCCCAGCACAGACACCATATCCGCTGGGCTTCAATCAGATGGGATAAATTCAGTGACCTAGGTCTCTTGGAGGAGAGAAGTTAACTCCTGAACAAGTGATGGCCGCCAATTTTGAAAACAGCCGGTGGGTCTTCATCTGGACCAGGAATATTTAGCGCTGTAAAAGACGAATCTAGTGGGCAACCTCAGCTTCGGATGGTGGTGAAGCGTCTACACACCAGGGAGCCTTCTGGGCTGCGGAATAGGAACTCATTAGTCCTGATGACCAATGAAACTGCTGCTCAAAGTGCTCGGCTTAAAGCTCCAGTCGGTTTCGGACAATGGATTGACTCGCTATTGGTTTCGCATAAAAGTTCGCTTACAGTCGGAATATTGCCGCCAGTAGATCGGATCAGGAGGAAAAGCTTGCGAAAATTCCCCGAGGTGGCTGCTTGCTCCATCTCAATGATTCGCTGCGTTCACCAGGACTCGCGATATTCTAAGAGAAGCTGTTTGAGCTCACGTTAGTAATCTTGCTTAGTGAATGGTATTTTACGCAAGTAGAAATTGTTCGAGCGGCTTCGAGAAGTCGGAGGGATCGTGCAGAGATCCAGTGGTTGATAGGACTATTGGTGAAGCCACAGACCAGGGTTTCAGAGTGGTACGTGACGCCGCGGATGTGTGTTCAATGTGTTTCAATGTCTTTGCATGAGGCAGTCTTCAGCCGTAAGATCAAGGCGTCTTGAAATGCGCGGAGAGTGTTTGGGACAGAAAGCTTAGCTACATCAAGCCGATTATGAAGCCGCTGCTTTGAGCCACCAAAACGTATTGTGACCTTGGCATGCACCAGCGCATGATCTGAAGTGAGATAAGTGCTCCAGCTTGATTTGCAATCCTGTATGCTACCCCGCCAGCGATAGCTAATGGCGATGTGGTCAATTCGTGTCCACGGCTGGCCAAGTGATGGGAGCCTGCAGGTGGCACGTTGGCACCAGAATCCCATAAAGCTAGTGCTCGACAGAAAGAGGCCGTGATCGGCGCAAGGCTGAAGTAGTCGATCACCGTTGTCAGTTCTGCGAGTGCCATGGCCGTGTTGACCACCGAGTACACGTTCGTCAACTTCAAGTCTATCGACCTGCGAGTTCAAGTCCCCGGGGAACACCAAGGTGTCAGTAGGGCGTCTTTAACGGAGTAGGTTGGCCAATTGACCATATAACATCTTTAACTGACTCCGGGCTGCAATCTGTGGAAGTGTACCCTGCGACAATGAATAGACGGCGCCTGCTGACTTCGCGCCCGGACAGTCGCACTGGAGTTTCAAGTCGGATCGCGCATGTTCGACTGTTAACAGGGATCCAGTCTAGTAGTGCGGCCTCTGCACGTGTGCTGAAAGCAATCCTCAGGTCAGCATAACCAGCAGCTTCGGCTGTTGAGTCTCCAGATAAGCGCCAAGTGAAAATGCCAGTGGAATTCTCCTACGGTGCAACTAGTCGCAGCGTCTTTCTAGAGTCCTGTAAATGGGTCTCTCTGAGACAGCAGACATCAATGGCCGTAGTTTCTAGACTGCGAGCAAGAACTGCCTGTGATCCAACCTGTATCACTGTCCGAACATGGAAGGTTGCCAGCTTGAACTGGGAACGGGGCGCTAGAAACGGCTTGTCAACACGACTTGGCACATCTTCGAACCTAGGCTGCTGCTCCGCATAGCGAGAACGTTCGCCCAATGTGGTACGATGCCGTGAACTCGAAAACGGAGGTGGAAGACCAAGATTGGAGGTTTAACAAGCGTGAAACAAAATGAGTAAACGGTTGTGTGGTAAAAAGTGGTTTGACAGGTTCAGCCGCCAGCACCTGGGCGAATGAGAGCAGACTGAGAGAGTGAAAGCAATTAGAGTGAGAGCGCAGAGAGAGAGAGAGCGCGAAGAATTGTTGAGACTTGGATCCATAGGTTGTGTGGGCATACTAATCCCCGGCTGCCCAGGTCGAGGAGAAGGGTTGACTTAGGGTACCCCACCTGGAGCCTTGGGTCGTAAATATCTATCCCGCAAGGCAGCTGGGCGATTGACGAATACCGCAACAGTTGGGAGCCGGCTCTCAAGGTGAACGGCTTTTTAGTAGAAGTAAACTACTCAGTTCGCTTAAAGAGCCCTAGTGAAGCAGCAAGGACTACCGAGTTCGCCGCAAAGCACGAAGGCAGTTGACAGCCGGGTGGATCATTTGCCTTCATAGAAGCCGGTGGTCATCGAAATGGTTCATCCGACCTCCGTTAAGTACTTAGTTCTGTGACCAGAACTGAGTGGTAAGTGACCCTATAGCAGGTCACATTGACTTTGACACAGCGTCTTGCAAGCTCTTGTGGTATTTAATGAGGAAGCAGGTGACCAGCCCAGAGCCTTCCACGCTCTAGGACGCTGCAGCTGATTGTCCACGACTGCTTATTCATCTCGTCTGCGAACAGCAGACTTATTCACAGTTACCCTCACAAAGAAGGCGTTCCCCGATCCGCAACCTGGCGACGCGCCCTGTGGCGTACTGCTCCGCCGTACCAACCAGTAGTCAGTTCACTTCCGGGAGTTCTCGGATTACCGTTCTATTGATCATGTCTGGATTGAGTTCGCTGACAAGTTCAGTGATCTGATCACATCCGGATCAGGAAACAGGCCCCTTAATTCTGTAACCACTCCAGCATCCATTCGAAACTGTACCCTTACTACGCATGGTAGGCAGAGATGCAACGTGGCATGCATACAGAGCGAACCCTAGCGCTGGCAATGGAACAACTATGTAAGGCAGCGCAATCATAGTACTGCGCTTGTCCGTGAGGACAAACAAATATACCAGCAGAGCCTAGATGAAGGGTTTTATGCTAACTATAAGCTTCTGTATGAACATGCGAAGAGTCACCAGAAAATGAAATATGCTGTTCACCCACTCTTCTCAGCAATTGGATGTGCTCAAACCGTCGAAGTTGCAGCTGACGTTCTACGCGTTCACCATGCTCCAATATTCCGAGGTGCCAACATCCTGGGTCCCATGACTGTTCTTTCCCCCCAGACGCCGTTATTTGCACACTTCACTTTTAGTTTAGTGACTGTTTCGATGAGGCTGCTATCGTTGCGTGCCAATAGTTCACCTGAAGTTGACAACATTCCCCCGAAAGCATTGCAGGTGGCACTTACGAGGATAGCTAAGCCAGTAACGCGATTTTTCTAAAGATGCCTAGATGAACAGCAGGTCCTTAAGATTTGGAATCAGGGCATCTTCACCCCGATTTTCAAGAACGGTAGCTCTTCAGAGCCTTTCAACTATCGCCCAGTGATTATCGTCACGGTGCTCTCAAAGTTGATGTGATCGATCATAGCTGAGACTGTAATGGGCTGCTTTGAAAGATTAAACATCATAGCTCCAAAGCAACACGGATTCCACCAGCATCGGTTATGTACTACCAAACAGCTGATTGCCCGCGGCAGTTGGACCGAGATAGCTGACAGTGGGACCTGCTTTAATGTCATCTATCTTGACTTTTTTAAAGCTTTCTAACGCTTAGATTACCGCATCCATCTCCAAAAGCTGCAAACGTACGGAATTGAGAACACAGTCAATGGGTGAATAGGAAATTTCCTTCTTCAGCGGCGGCTTCGGGTTCGGGGTCATTTTCTGAACCTATTGGTGTGAACTGCGGTTTTCCACAAGGATCAGTGTTCGGGCTCCGCTTATTATTGGTCTTTCTCAACGCACATGTCGTTGAATCAAAATTTCTGCCTTTTACCTATGGCATCAATAATCGGGTTCAGTCACATCATTTCCCCTCAAATGCCTGACGCATATGTTAGGCCTCATGTAGGGCACGCGAAGCAAGTCTGACAACCCTGGGTAAAATGCGCTGTGGTTGTATTGAAGACTCCACAACGTATGTCAACCAAAAATGTGAAGGGATTGCTCCACCCGCTATACGAGCAGTGACTGAAATCCCTAGAACTGTACAGCGGGAGTTATCTCCGTCTACGAGGCGACCTACTTTCTGACGCATAAGATATTGCAAAATCCCGGTCATGCTTGCCATTACCTCCTGAAACTTAGCCGCAAAGCAAAATTGAGGGGTCAGCAGCTGAATCTTATCACCCAATACTGTCGGCTGGAATGCCGCTAAGATAATTTTTCGCCTCAAATTTGTCAGCCGTGTGACTTTTGTTACTTTTGCGCCCACGTTATCCATTGTTAAAAATTGTATCGACGATGCATTGCAATATTTGCATTACATGTTTTCAATTCTGTTCCTGGAGTGAAGACAAGCAGACCAGTATTGTGTCACGCAGTCGCAAAATGCATGGTGGACGGATTTACCTGGGTGCTAGCGTGGGTATTACGATGACGCTACAGATGTGCGTTTCAATTTTTGTCATTTTTTTGAACCATCCCAGACGACCTGTCAAGCCTTGGCTTACTCTTGCTCCTCTTTTATCATTTTCCATTGTTATTGCTCCCATCGTATTTAGTTGACGTTGTCAATTTCCCCGGTTGCTCTTAACTAGGTTTGACCCTGTAACTGGAGTTGCATAATAGTGAAGGCTTTTCTAACAGCTCAGACTTTGCACATTTATACTGTTTACATACTGTCTTAAAAGACGGAGAATTATGCTAAACTAGAAGAAGTAACTTTGCAGCAAGTTTGGCAAGCTGATTCGAGATATCAAATCATCAAAATGTTGAGTGTGCAATTACTCAAAACCTTAAAGAGTAGTTATATTGGCGATGGGTTTCCTTCTTTAGAAGCCCCACCGGCACAAGGTTAGCTGAAGCATGGAAGTGCGGGTGAAACCCGTAGTGGGAACATCCGGCACGGAAGCAGGTCCTCAGAAGATGGTTTCACAGATTGCCGTATTACCACGTGTGCATTTAGATTTATCTACATTTATTACTTCTTAACAACCTCACAATTTCGCAAAAGATTCAGCCCGATCAATTAGCTATACCCGTCAAAAAGTGGTTTGAGATCATGTAGTAACATATGATCGGTCCAATCGCACAATCGAGAAATATACATTGTTCAACTGCTCTGGGAAACGCATATATATCATATGCGCCATGGAATTCCGCTGTACCTAATGATCGCACCATCCTGTTGGGCTGTGTCGCGCACCGTCGAGCAAGAAACCGGAGATTTTATTTTTTGTCTACCACATATTCATACTGCTCATGCAAGAGCATGGTATTACTGTCTGCATATGATCAGTGCCAATACGGACGCAGCTTCACAGCTGAAGTGAACTATACCTATTATTATTATGAACGGCAGCTTGCGGATTGCGTGTGGTTGGAGGATGAATGTGCACAAAAGTGCGAAACTTGGCTCTTTCTGGTACTTGGAACGTTGTTATTTTTTCGTGCTGCAGTAAGAATATATTCAATACACCATGCGTCAATGTAATCGGGGGTCAAGAAAAGTCACATTCACCATGCCGTTTTAGCTTTCTTGTTCAGCAGTAATGAGAAAATGAGCTCCTTTTTTCTTTGTTCTACTTTTTTTCCTGTGATGCACCAAATTTCGAGATATTCCAAGCACTCATCGGTATTACGAGATCAGGAGATGATATGCAGATTACCCAAATTGTGCAGACCAATGGCAAACTATTATCAGCGACGACAGGCTTTGTATGAAATATTATGGATAACAAGCCACTTAACTCGGAATAGTCACAATCAGAAGATGTCTAGCTGTATTAATAACACACCTTGAAGATGCTAAGAAATCGTAGTGTACCAAATCGCAATTGCCCTAACATTGTCGGTACAGTAAGACAAGAAAAATAAGATGTCGTTTGGGAGCAAGTTTAACAGTATGAATGCCAAGTCACAGTTAACGTTTATTAAGTCATAGAACTTCGTAAGTAGTGAGAGTTCACAATGGTTATTAGGCCACTCGCCTTGGCAGTTCGGCACTTTACTCGGCCATCTTTCTAGGTACTTTATGTTATGCATGTATAGTCCACCATATTCATGGAAGCTTCTTATCTTTGTTTACTGCAGTATCGCTTACTCTGCACAGTACGTGTGCGCGAGCACGTGGAGGAGGGTAGAAAGCCGGAAATCACTGTGGACTCAGTATGGCATTGGTATCCCGAAAAGGAAGCGTATACTGCAACCTTCAAGATGTACTTGAGCAAGCGGAATCAGTCAAAGGAAATGCACAGAAAGCTTCTTCAGCTGGTTGATCACTACAACCTGGTGAACAATACAAGCAGGTTGCTCAGGTATGCTGACTTCGATGAAGGATTTGAACAGGTAAGAATGTGAAAAGGCCAAAACCGATCTTAACCACAGGGTACATCAGGCGGTACAACGACGGGAACAGTCTACTTGCATGAAACCCAATGTGACCGTTCAACTGAAGTGGCTGAAAATGAAAACTCGAAGATGGCTGAATGCTTCAATAATCTGACTGGGGTAAGCGTTTCGGGATAAGTAACTGTAATACATCCTATATATATATATCCGTTTGCACCTTGAATTGTAAGAACTTTAGTCTCCTAAATTTGGTTGACTCATTTGTACCCAAAGCTGGTACGAAACACTGCAATTCATTCCCAAACAGTAACAGAGCGAGATGTGTTGGGCGCAGTTGTTGTGGTAATTATACACACAACGATTCGTCCGATTAACTCGTTGATTTTAGCGGACTGATAAACCTGATCTACAGGTACTTTTCCTTTGAGAATCTACTTCGGTAAGCGTCATCGGATGGCGTAGCTTAGTCAAACGCATAGCGCCCTGCACACATATCTTTGTGCAGCATCGAAGTTTCAGCGAGTATTTAGCCAAATATCGCATGCCAGCACTAATCACATCAGGTACACATCCAACGTGATATATCAGTAATGCTGGAAATTACGAATACGCCATTTTGAAACTGCATACGTTCTTTCCGCCGAAAAATTTCGACCCAGTATTACTAGGAAAGCTATGTTTCATCGAGCCCGTTTGAACTTCTGATGGGGATGGATGAACTTTCAATGTATTCACATGGCATGGAACAGTGGTTTTGTAGGGGCAAAATAATCTAATGCTTAATGGGTCCCGTGGGATGGTTATGGCGAAATTTCAAAGTAAAAGAATTTTAGCAAAATTGGGTCTACACGGGTAAACTCAACGAGGTATACGTAGTACAAGCTGTAGATCCAAGGTAAATCCATAAGAAATGACGGTAAATGGGGTGTTGATAAAAATGGTGTCACCTTGTGTACAAATACAGGGGGTGAAAACGTGGAAGATAACCTAGGATCTGACGGCTAGTGAAATCTCTTACAGACACTTATGTTTATCCATGAGTAATGAGTCTTGTAAGCTGGTGCAGCGAAATAAGTGTACGGTCAACTTGGGCTTTGAACTTTGCCAGCATGGGAGCACATATGAGAGATTCCGGTAGGGCAATCCATGTTCGGCAAACGTGTACGGAAAAGAAACTCCGATGGCATTCCAAACGACTGTACTGCAGTGACTGTTTGAGATGGAGGCCTCGCAAATTGCTGTTGTGACTGAACTCTAGCAAGTAGTGGCACATGTGGTTGAGATCTGTCGAAATCTGGTAAGTCCCCGGGCATTCGCCGATACTGTTTCCGCTGAAGACCCCGAGCACTTGAATCGTACGTTGATATGGCAAATTATATAGATCATTGGCAGTTTTGGTTGCCCGGCGTTGGAGTATCTCCAACGCGGTGAGATTTCTCCTCAGCCATGTATGCCAGACCTGTATTGCTTATCCCACATTTGGCCGTACATAGCAGCCGAGAAGTTGTGGAAAAATCGAAAGGTCGAATCGTCCGAAGCACGCTTCTGGAGACCCACGTGTTGAATGCCCTTATTTGATGCCGTGTCAGACTGATTCAAACATCCAAGGTCAACCTATCCAAAAACTCCCAGATCTTTCTCTTCAGAAGACGTTTGAAGTTCATGGTTGCCCGATTTGTGCCGTAAGTGCAACACTCTACCTTTGTCCACATTGAATCGAAGTAGATACTGGATTGACCACGTGTATCCCCTGTCCAGATAAGCTTGAATTACTGTGATATCCTTTGGTGTCTTGACCGCCCTCCATATCTTGATCTCATCGGCATAATGCTGGCCGTTTGAACTTATGAGACGTGTGATATCGTTAATATGCGTCAAAAATAACCGCGGTTCAAGTAGCCTTCCTTGTGGTGCTCGGCATTCAAATTAGATGGGATCTGACAGGGATTCACGCACTCGTACTTCCAAGCACCGGTGTAGAAGGAAGCTTTTGATCCATAATAGGAGAGCGTCATCAATACCAAAGCTCTGGAGTTTGAAGATCAGTATATGTAACCGGTATACCCGGTCGAACTCCTCTGCGAAGTCGAGAGCGACTATGTCAACTTCTGTGTCAGAGTCTAGTGCCTCAGTCCACATGGATCGTGTTAGTGGTAGATTTGTAGTACACGATCGATTTCACCGGAAGCCGTGCTGTTCCGGTGCGAGGTAGGTACTTTCTTTCAAGTAGACCGTTAGCGCATCAGAAATAATAGCTTCGATGGCCTTTCATAGTATCGGTAGTAAGCTTACGTGACGGTAATTGGTTGGTTCGGAATGACTACCGCCCTTGTGAATAGGAGAAATCATTGCGTTTCCACACGTCGAGCACGTACATTTCGTCAAAACAGTGTTGGAAGAATCGAGACAAAGGCTCAGCAAAACTCTCGTCTACTGCCACTAGCAATTTCATATGTATATTATCTACTTCAGAAGAGCTGTTTTTGCACATACTTACCAGAACGTTAAGTAGAGCTTCTGCCGTGAAGGCTATGTGAAAGAGATTTGAGGTTGAAACAACCCTCGTCATAGGGGATGTGACCAGTGATCTCACTGAAATGCTGAAGCATATTGTAGGCGCAGGTTATTCGTCACCTTTTTCGGTGTCCGTGTGGGTCCGTCAGCCATTTGAATAGGAGGAATTCCGCATTTCACCTTACCTGGACTGTTGACGTGTTGATACAGAAGCTTGCGCTTTGAAACCATAGGCAATACCAACTTCTGCTGGTACGCCATTCTATCCAAGCGAACAAGCTGGGTACAATGGTTACGTTGGGTCTCATAGGCCATCCAATTCTCGGTGCTCGAAGAGAATTTGTAGATATGCCAGGCTTGGTGACGCGCTGCTATACACTTACGTGTCTTACTTCACAGAAACCAAACCACGTTTCTCCGACGGAAGGTTTTAGTCGCTGATACTTCGGCAACCAGAGATTTAAACCGGCTGACGGAATGTTCCCATGCACTACCTGGTGCCTCATCTGCCAGGAGGGTCCAGTTGGCTGTCTCACCTAGTCGAGCTGGTATGTCGTAGCGTATGATCGTCTTTGTTGCGTCGGCACTTGCCACAGGACATACTGCATAGAAAATGTATTCGAAGGGTAGGACTACATGATCTCTGTGGCCAAAGTGGATGTTGACGATCAGCCAGCCGACCATTAGTTCTTCTTTGGTGAATATCCGATCCAATAGCGAAGGCATGTCTTTTTCTCGGAATCGGATGGGAGTGTTGAATTGGCCAAAAAGTGGGTAACTGAAGACGAACGCTTGTAGACCGGCCTTTAACTGCTCTCCGGGAGCTGTTTGGGGTTCCAGTGCCTGGATCTTGAAATCAACAGTAATGCGAATGTGCATGTAAGTTATGTTTATCATCCTTTTTAGTGCGGATGCCTGACAGAAGTCCATGTCGGTGGTGGAGGAAGGAGGGCGATAAATGCCCGCCAATAAGCAAGTGTCGTCGCCTTTTAAACGCAGACGGCACTAAAAGGAAATCCTGTACCGTGCTGAGCGGATCCTCTATAAACTCACCTTGGAGGTCGCTGCAGAAGTAGAGAGCCACACCTCCACCTTTTCTGGGTTCGTCGTGCCGAACAATGAGCATGCCTGGCAGTGCGATCTCCATGTCACTTGTGTCAGGGCTTAACGATGTCTCCGTTATAGCGATGAGGTCGCAGGCTTTTGATCCTTGAAGCATCCGCATTTCGGAAAGTTTACTCAATGAGCCTTGAGCATTAGTTTACGTACATGAAAGGTTCTCTGATGTCAAAAGCTATGACTAGGAGCACATGAACGATGTGGATTTGTGCAGACCGATGAGAGGCAGGCACCTAATGGTTTTTTGGATGAATTGCCAAATCTCAATAAGAATGAAATCTGTTTTTGGTCTTAACTGCACCCGCGGGTATATAGTCCATCGGCAGTCTGCTCCATAGCTACGGATCTTGGCGCACAGGTTTATGGAACGCTGTTGTGGTTATACTGAGTCGCGGGTTGTGTCGTTTCCTCGACAATGGGGAGTGGCTGCGGCTCACACACTGCTATCTTCAGTCGTCGGTTCGAACTAAGTGTGATGTGTAGCAACTGTCAGCTATGGATTAACTTCACGGCCATCTGTTGTAAGTGTACCGTTAGTTTCAGTATCCTCGGACCACTCACTCTGTAGTTTGGCGACACGGGTAACCGTGTAACCGACTGAAATAGGACCTCGCCCGCACAGATAGTTTCACGGATGTAACGCCGTTCTTCCAGGTCAAGATTGTGGGCTTCTTCGTTGCTGGTTGTCGGTAGCATGAGCACGCCATGAATGACACTAATGCATTTGTTACTCTCCGTGTTGTGGTCCCGCTGGCGTTCACGCCGTGAAACACCCCACTGTTCTCAATCAGCAGGCGATATGCCGCCAAAAGTATCGTCTCGACATCATATGTTAATCCCAATGTTACTCGATTTAGCTGGGACTCCCCGTAATGAATAGTGATTGGATGTCTAATGATGTGCATTAAATTATTCGGCTTGGCTTGCACTCCGATTTTTTACGAAGGAAACTTCCTTGCTTTAAGCCATCTAGCAATTTATCCCTTAAAGATTTTGCCTTGTACTCGGGAACTTTGATTCATATAAGTGTCAAGGTCCCGTAGTTCCGTCTGCTCTTCCATGACGTGGGAAGCACGGTTATCGAGAGCATTGGTGACTTCTCTTCAGCCTGATCCTAGTCCTTGACCCTTTTTGCGGCTGTACTGGGTAAGACTACTGAGGTCGCACTTTGATCATACCATGCAGCAACGGTTGCGTAAGTGGATCGGTCTTTAGAGCTCGTCGGATTTCGTTGGTCAATCGGGATGTTTGGTGTTACCGATGTTGTATCAGCCAATATATTAGATAAGGCCGATGTGGACGGTCGGGTTAGGCCTGTTTCTGTCGCTCGTGATGACGAGTTGGTTCGGGCTTCCTAAGGTTTCTAGTAATTCGTGGCCGTGTCAGCGCATGTCCATTTTGCTTGGTTTCGAGGCAGAAACTGGGGAGCACAGGTAGTGTAAGATGTGCTATTGTCGCCTAGAGCGAAGCAATTTTTGCATTCAAACTATGTTCAGCTTCGGCGACTAGATTGTTGTACTTTTGTGTTAACAATAGTACGTATTTTAATAGTGGAACCGTTATGCACTTCGGACAGACCTAGAGTGAACCCGGTGTGTATTTCTTTAGGTTGGTTCTACAGCCCGCGGCGCACTTCGAATGGCACCGGCCAATGCAATTTCTGCACGTCAACCCTACTGTTACTATCTTAGCAGAATGTTGATTAGCACAAAATACTTCATTTCGGGTTATCGGTGTGATGGTCATGATGGCTGATTACTGTAGAACAAATCGAAGATGGCGGACACAGGCGGGAATCGGGCCAATGAAGGAGCTATCCGTAATTAACCAGCGAATATCCACCAAATTTGCACAAATTGAAAAATGCACCAATAGAAAAACATTGGTGTACAATTCACGTAGCAAAAAACGTATAACACCGTAATCCCGAAGCAAAAGTAGAACCCAGCAAGGTAATTCAAAAATCCGTTGCGTCCGTGGGTACAGCCAATCCAGCGCTTCAGAGTACGTTGCAGTTCTCTGAAATGGTCAGTGTATGGAGGTTAGAGAAGGCTGACAAGATGTGAGTGCAGGTAAAGCATCTACTGTACATTTGCTTATCTTTGGTCTACTCACGAGGCAGCGTCTGGCGTAGTGAACGCATGCGTTATGCAATGGTGCACGCAAAGTTAATGGGGACATACACGACAATGAGAGATGTGCCATGAATACTCCCAACAACTTTAGCATTTTGCCGTAAAGCAGCTTTGCTGGTGTGCTTCAAGTCAGCTTTGCTGCTGAGCACAAACGAAATGTTTTTGCTCCTTCTAGTATCAGAGGAGGCGCAGATCGAGGCCTTTAGCTTCCTATGGAAGCATTCGAATAATCCATTGATTGCTGAAAGCTTCACTGTAGTATGAATATGGCGGCAGCCTAAAATGTTGCAGAACTTATCGACAGGTGGAAGTTAGAATGGCGTTCTACCGTCGGCTGTGGTGATGGATGAGCATTTGTAGTGTGGGAGCCGACAATTCAAGAACGCTCGGTTAAGTCTCAATTGTGAGGTTGCTTACGGGAATGGCTCCTGGCCATCTGGTGATGCGGTGGACACAAGTAATACTGCATACGATTCTGCGTGTAAGAAGGCAAAGGACCTGTCAAGTCTAAATGTACGTGCGAGAACCGAGAGCATGGGGCATAGAATGCTACCAGATAACTACGGGTGCAAAGATGTACTTTGAAGCGCTGGCAATGAATTCACATGCGATCCTAAATACCAGCCTGATTGTTTAAGAGTGACAAAAGAAAACCACATGTGAGTAGTTTTAGATATGCAAGGATACCGGGAAGTGCTCGTGAGAGGAGGGCGTCGAGGACAGCGCATGTGAAAAGACAGGCACCAGTCCTCCATGACACCATATGAAAGTGTCGCACAGGATCGTTCAGCTTGTGGTAGGGACAGAAACGTTTTACACGAATAGTGAAGTAGACTGTAGTTTGCTTAGGACGTCTTGGTCATGAGTCCGAGTTCATGCCATGGCTATAGGTCGATCGCAGGTCACGGCCAAAGATTGAAACTGATGCTAGAAGAAGCGCCGGCAAAGGAATTGTCAAATTGGAAAGCATGAGGCGGTGTGCGCCAATAAACGCGACGACCGCTTAGTTCAGCTCGTTAGTGCTACAAACTGCTCTTTCCTTGTCGGAGTGCTCCCAGGAGTCGTCTGGCTCAACTTCATCAGCAAATTCCATCAATCGGTTAAGAGTGCATCAGAAACAAGAGTCTTCAATGGGCCAAAATCAGTTACTTTTATGAGCAGCAGAACTCGAAAACGGGTGGCAATACGTAAGGCAGAATGGCGAGAGAATAGATTATCTCCAAAGCCAGCCACTTGGAAATACTAGGTAGCCATACGTAAGTACCACAATCAACTGCTCAGAGAAGACAAAGCCGCACCTCAGCAGAACATCGCAAAAACTTTAAGCATTAACCACACACTTCTGTACAAACATGTCAGTGGTGTTCGTGGGGTGAGACAGGTAATCGCTCCACTCCGGACTGCCGATGGTTTAACAAGAACTGCAAGAGAAACAATAAACGCATATCGGAAGCAATATACTCCCACATTTCAGAGGAGCTTGTCGTCAGGAGATCTTGCAGCTTTCTGTTTCGTCGCCTAGACTCAGCTTCATCTTGATTACTGTGGAAGCAATCTTGCGTAAGCTAAGATAGCTGCGCATAACAAATTCTCTGGAGTCGATATCATTTGCCCAGAAGCACTGGGAGCGGCAACAATGCAACTGGTAGGATGTATGGCTCAGTTGTATCAGCGCTGCTTAGACTAGAGGCAGCTTCCTGCGAGGTGGAAGCTTGAAATAATAAATGTGATTCACAAAGGCGGAAACAGGGCTGGGCCCTCAAACTACCGCCCAGTATCTCCTCTCCATGTATCGTCCAAGGTCATGGAATCCAACGTTACCGATGCGTTGGTGTGTTATCTGGCGAACTAAAACATTAGCGCACTCAAGCAGCAAGAGATCCGTCGACAGCAATCGTGCATATCGATTGTACTCATAGTATGAAGTAGTTGGACTAAATCGGGTAAAACTGGAGAGTATGTTGAGGTGATCTACCTGGCTTTTCCAAAGACAATTTATCAGACTCCATACAATTCGATTATCATATGCCGCAAGACTCATTTCTAGGGCCGCAATTATTTTCGGTATTAATTGCTGACCTCACGCAGACAATCTCATCAAATTGCTTACTGTTTGCCAACGATATCAATCTATGGCGTAGAATTCAGATAAATGCTGCTTAGAATTTGCTTCTGTGTGACCTAGGTACAACACATCAACGGACACCCGACATTTACTGCTACTTAACTTGGCCAAATGCAAGGTAATTACCATACAACACCAGAGTACTTACTCCTACAGGCCATGAGCGCATGTACAGTAGCAATCTTCCTAGTATAGGATATATGCAATGGAACAATGGTTTAATACGGGTAAAAAAATCAAATACTTAACATGTCCCGTGAAAACAATGCACTACTATGACGCGTCTCGACGTCATTATAACTCATCAGATGGGGTTAGCAGGCATCGAACCCGAGACCATTGAAATGTTAGTTATGACCGCTACAACCAAGCCACCGGGTCAAACGCGTTTCGGTGTTATTACATCACATCACATAAAGTTAGCAGACATCGAACCAGTGACCACTGGGATGTTAGTTGTGACCGCTAACTCTAAGCCACCGCGTCACACGCATGCTTTTTCCAGATGACTTGTGTTGTTCCCGGCAATCCGAAAGGGCATCGTGAGCTGGTAACCGACAGGTCGGGGCGTTCGGACAAACAGACATTTCAATTTTCCGACAGCTGCTCAATGCGTATAGTCGCGCTCATGTCGAATACGCAATTCAAGCCTGGCATCGATTACCAATCACAACACTGCATTGTAGCAGCTTCAACGTATGGCTTACAACTACTTCATTGGGATATACAAAAGCTGAAATATCTGGGCTTATGCAGCGGAGGGTATCGCAGACTACGGGGCGATCTTATAATGGCGTACTTCATTCTGCACGATCCACATCATATATGGCGATCTGCACTTTAACTCAGCAGTAACACCAACTTGGGAGATAATTCATTGAAAGTAACAAGATCGTACAGCCTTCTGGAATGTCGCAGTAATTATTTTCTGTCCTTATGTCATCCGTGGTACGCTCTCTCCGAATCGGTCGTTCCTACAACGACACCAGCTATATTTAAAAGATGGTTGAAAGACGTGCTCAAACACTAAAATTATGTTAAAACGATGTCTCTGTTCTACTCTTTGGAAAATGTTGTATTTATAATTCCTCATCTAATGGTTCTGTGAAATTACGCGGAATAATTACTCGAACACCAGAACGCAAAACGTCATATGAAGCATCTTTGGTATAGTTTGTACCAACCGCAGAGTACAGTAAGTACTGTATTACTGGCGCAAGTAGAGAGTTAAATCTGTACAACTTCAACGAAATATGATCAGGAATGTCACAAAAACCATCTGTAACCAGGCAACATCCTGATCGTTTTCTAGTTCGTGCGTCAGATCGCAAAATAACAAGTAACCAAGTAAATTGGGGCTCACACATGTGTGATACTAATGGATAATGTTCCTTGGCGTATAACATTGAAAAATTACAAACCAGACAATTATTTACACTGCTGCACTGGGTTCAATTCCAATGTCTATATATATATATATATATATATATATATATATATATATATATATATATATGCCCCGGGAACTTGTCCCAAGTTCTAAGCACCTGTTCTAAGCACAGGTGATGGGGAACTCGCTTCAGATCTAGAAACACAACCTTGAAGTGATGTACCCTGTGCTGTAAGCCGTTCGCAAGACGGGCAGTGGCCTCAGCATGGGGAAGTTACCTATGTGTAGAGGGTAGTAGGTCATCATGAGGTCAACTGGAAACCGATGACATGCCAGGCTGTATAGTCCCAACCTCTCGCACTTGTCTCCATACAGTCAGCCACGCAAACTGGGGAGGAGCTCGGCGGCGAAATGTTGGACCCGTTCGATCTTCTACACCTCACCTCGAATGGTCGAGTAATAAGCGGGAAAGCCGTACTATAGCATTGTTCTTATGATGGAAGAGAAGATGCGTGTGGCAACCACTTCAGACCTGACGCGGAAACTGCGTTTGTGCGCATGGAGCATGCCAAGTTTGTTCGGGTGTAGCCGGTTCATGTTGTCCACGAATTTCTAATTGCAATTTGCAGTACACTTAGGTCATCTACGGATGGTGGGGTGTGTAGCAGTTCGCCGCCAAGAGATTACGTTCACCTGGCAAGGTCTAGGCTCATAAACACTCACTTTAATGGGTTGACCTAGAGGCGGACCTCTGCGTATCACATATACAGTTGTTTCAGGTCTTACTGAATTTGGCCGCAGTCGTCTGGGTTGTTGATCACTTGCTACATCTTCAAGTCATCTGCAAACAAGGCACAAGGTCACCAAAGGAGCTAAAGTAGCTCGTTGATATAAATCAGGAGCAATGTCAACCCCAAGGTCGCTTGTGCGTGCTAATTATGCCATCCTGTGCTCTGTGTTAAATTGGACCTATCAAATCACATTCTTGTGTCACCTCTTCCGTAGTATGCTCAATCGATTCGGAGCACCAGCTCTATTCAACGGAACCTATATTTTCGAATTAAGTCTAGCTAAATCCCTGGTACATTACAAACGACGTCCTCGGAAGTCTATTCACCAAGGCTAACATGTGTAACTTCGCTTATTGGCATTTCATGAGTACTTTGCGATACCATTTGAGAGAAATTCTTTAAGGCTATCGGACAATATACAACTTAGTAATGTGCACAACTGTACACCGTAGCTACAGGATTTTATTGTCCTATCACCGTATTGTTCTGTGCATTTCACTGCACAAAGCCTGTACACGCACCACTACCAAACCCGCTGACAGGGATCTCGCTGGCCCGAGCAGAAAACTAAGCAGCCCAAACGACGTGAGCACCACAACCATAAAGTGCATACAAACCATTGGACCATAGGCCGGAGATGTCTGTCTACCGGGAATCCAGTGAACAACAAAACCTAGGTCAATCGTAGCTCAGAAAAGCGGGAAACAGAGATCCTCTCGAAAATCACCTGTTCCTTCTGTACCAGTTCCTACGGGGCAACAAATGTAAAGATTACATGTAACGGAGGCAACAGCGCATCGACAGTTGGTTGTGGTTCTGTGACTTATGTTCAGATAGTTCCATAAGTAAGAATGTTTAAACGCTTACCATAAGGTGTGAAATGTTGGCTGTGACGTCCGTTGAGCAAAAGGCATTGATGGCGGTATTGGGAGGAAAAATCTCTAAACTCGAGTTTCAGCTTATTATATGACAGCCCAAATTCCACACCTGTTAAAAGACAAAAGCTCTCTAGCAAAACTGCTACACAGTCCAGCGAAAGGCAAACACCAGTATTGATGAACAACAGTGAAAACAGGCCGGTTGAACTGAATACTGAATACTGAAAAAAGAGAGCAAGAAGATAAAAATCTGTGTTGTTTCATCCTAGGTGGATGGGGCACGCGCGCAGAATCACGTCGCTGATTTTAGCGCGGTGGCAGCATATTGCAGCTGCACTACATCTTAGCAGGGTCCGATACGCTCTCTTTACCTGTAGTCCGCAAAGTAGGCTTCAAGCGATCTCTTAAATTGCGACACCAATTTCGCCTCGACTAGCGTCTCCCGCAACTTATGCCAATATTCCACCATTCGACCCTCGAAGCAAGGAGGGTGAGCGATGTGCTTTAAATTCGTACCACTAATTTGTTCCGGTGTTCGTGTGACGCTTGGTGCGCGAACGTGCAGTAGCGCCTACAACATAGGGAAGTGGTCCAGGTGCAGTATCTGGTGCGTCATAATGAGATCAACTCGAAGTCGACGATTAGATAGGGTATAAAGCCCTAGTCTCCTCCGTCGGTCCTCGTACGACATACCTCCTAAACTGGGGAGGAGCGGGATAGCGGCAAGTTGGACCCGTTCTAGTCTCTGCATCTCACCTATTGTGATCGGGCAATAGGCGGTTGAGGCGTACTCAAGCACCGGTCTTAGTATGGAAGAGAAAATTCGGGTGGCGACCTCTTCAGACAAAGTGCGGAAGCTGCGTCTCGCAAGTCTCACGAAATGATGCAAAGCATGCAGAGTTACGTACAAATTGCACGACCACGCCCGTCAGTAGCTTGGCAACAACACTTGACTCCTACAGATGTTGTAAGTGAAGGCGTTGCAAGTAAACTGTCTAGCTTTAGCTTTGGCTTGTCTTCCACGGAAGAGAAGTCAGACACACCCACACTACAAACATCAGCTCACAAGGAACTGTAGAACAAACAATTACTGCGCAACAAAATGACCTTGAGAGTGATATGTTCAAACGTCCCAGAACTCATCGGTGAACCGTTAAAAGGCAGACAAACCGAGAAGCGCAATGTTGGGCTGAGCTAACCTGGAGACTCGGACTGTAAGTTCACCCAACTAGTCTTACTCGCCTTTCACAAAATCCATCATCTCCGCACGTAAATGAAACCCGTGGCAACACACGGGACTTGGAGCATGTGTTCTTTGCAAGCACATTCTAGCTAACTCTTCTGTCAGTGCACGCATTGTTCCAGACAAGCGATGGGCAGAAAGGCAGACGTGGAAATCTAACCTGAAGGTGTCTGGTCAGAATGTGACGAAGAAAGTTGTACTGGTTCATGGTGTACCAGAATTAAAGCATGCCGATAAGAGTGAACAACAAGAACACAACATCGAAGAGTGCAGGTACGTCACGGAACTATAGAACATGCAAAATGTCGTCGCGTTTGACGTCACCAGTCTAGTATCCTCATCAAATTAGCATGGCAGCGGGGCAAGAATGTTGAAAGTTACCTTGGCTACGCTCGATGTGGTAAGAATGTCAATCCAAGCGTGACAAGACAACAGGAAACTTGGACCTATAGAGGTAGGCTTGAGACCATTACTTCAATCAATATAAACCCCAGTTACTGATAAGCCACGCTCGTTTGTTCCTATTTCAGACCAGACAACAGTAAAGACAGACGTTGCAAAAAAAGCCAGCAAATCGGCATTATGTGTGCCAATCTCTCATAGCGAACCGAGATCCTACTCAGCCAACAAATAAAATGCTGCTGCACCAACGATCAGGGTGCAGCTGCCAGAAATGTGCCATCGACATGAAACATCAAAGTGGGACATCGTTGCAGTGACTGAAACTTCGCTCTCGAACAACATAGTTGATCCAGAGATTGAAATCAGTGAGATGTCAGTCATTCGAAATGATCATCCATTTCGCGGTGGCAATGTTGACATTTACTCTCGAGATTACCCTAAATGTGAGGCCATTACCGAAGATTGCCTTGTTATTCCGGACGCATCATTTTGCCGACTGCACCTAGCAGGTCAAGATGGTGAATCACAGAAGAAGACGAGGGATTCTTGCCTCTTAGCAGTTGCGTACAGGCCACCGGACTCCTCCGCAGACACTGATGAGATTCGGTTAAACGCATTCCACTATGCTGTTTCCAAAAAATACTCTCCTTACTTTAGAATTGGAGATTTCAGCGTACCTTCATTTGTCTCAGTGCCCCCTACTGGGCCATCATTTAAATCGATGCTCCTTCAATTCATGGACTTAGCAGTTTTATGTAACCATGTACGTCAACCAACCAGACACCGCGGTTCAAACAAGCCAGCATTGCTGCAACTAATCCTGACAAATGAAGAGTCGATGATTGAGTCAGTCGCACACGAGCATTCAATACTAACATTTGGTCATGTGTGTTATGCCGGTATGGTTGCTAAGAAACGTGAAAACCAACGAACTATTACTGACTATTCCAACCTTCACAACCCAGCGACAACTGTTGTCTAAGGCCTACAGACTTACAATTCAGCGAAAGACGCATACAATGCATTGAAACGTAAAGTTAATTGGGTCATACGAACAGCCTCAAAAGTTGTACCATTACGAGCATCTCGCATGACCAACAGATTGGTTCAAGGCAGCACACGTAAATGGATCAACAGATGAGATGAGATTTGGAAGCAACATACGCTAAGCCCCTGTGAAATCTCATGGCAAAGTTACAAAACAATCAGAAACTACTGCACGTCACTTTGTAGGGAAGGCACGTAAGAATGGCAGGTGACCATGATACTCAAGGTTACGAGCGGCAACAAATTGCCATATAGGTATGTGCTCCAAAAAAGGAAAGGTGAAACCTGAAATACCAACACTCAAGACGGTCAGTGGCTTCACGACTGCTGCTGTGATTACCGCGGCCTCTCTACTGCTGCAGTTTGGCTCGGTGGATACAAATACCCTGGAACCATTGCTCTATCAACTCCCAACAAATGCCTTCGGCTTATCCAGTGTCATCTTTACTCCAGAGTCTGTGGTCAACAAATTGCACCCTCTCCAGGAAAGCAGTGCCTCGGGAGTCGACAAGACCTACCCAAACGTACTAAAACTCTTGCCCTCACAATAGCAGTACATCTTGCAGCGATTTTTCAGGGTCCGTTTGACTTCCATTCACTCCCATCTAAGTGGAGAAGTGGAATGTATATACAAAGTAGGTAAGAGATCGGATTCGGCCAACGACCGACCTATTACCCTCCTACCTGCTTTATTGAAAGTGATGGAATCGGTAATCGCAAATGCACTTAAGTGATATTTTGAAAGCCTGCACATTATTTCCAATTCCAACATGGTTTCCGATGCAGACGATCTTGCCTCACCAACCTACCCCTTACCAGGGATCCATGGACCAGAGCAGCTGATGAGGGAGTCCCCATAATTGTGATTTACTTAGAATTTGCTAAGGCATTCGACAGGATCAATCACTACGTTCTCCTCCAAAGGCTTGCTGCCTGCAATATCAATGGTTCCCAGCTCTCCTGGTTGGAACATTACTTACAAGACAGAACCAACAAGATAGAAATCACCAATTCTCACTCCGAAAGCCCGATCGTATAAAGTGGTGTACCGTAAGGATCCGTCCTCATCCTGCTACTGCTTACAGTTTAGATGAATGACCTCCCAACAAACATTTTATCCCCGATGCAAGTATTTGCAGATGATGCTAAAATATGGAGAGCAATTCGCTCAACATCCGACCGTGCCTATCTCCAGGACGAGCTGGACCGTATCAACGAATGGGCAGAAAGGAACCAGCTCAGAATGAACTCTGCAATATGTCACCTTCTGACGGTGCGCAGCAGCTTCAGCAACACATTTCTGCTGGGAAAACACGTTTTGCAACAGCGTACTAGTGAAGGATTCTTAGGTATCATGGTACAAGTAAGTCTTGACAGTTTGCTCCAATGCTCGAAAGAAGAGAATGTGACAACCTCAACTTGAGGCTTTTGAGTCGAGCACTCGTCAGCTTTGAGGGACGACTAGTACCACTGTTGATCAACCCATATCATCGTCCCCATGTTAAATATGCTGCTCAAGCATGGCGCTCATGTTTAAAACGAGATGTTCGTTTTTTGGAGCAACTCCACAGAAGAGCTACCAAGGCAACAGGTGGAATATCCGGTTTCAGTTACGAACTGAGCCTTCGTTTACTCAGTGTCTTTTCCGCAGTATACCGAGGTCTTCGTGGGGATCTCGTCCTCACATGTCGGATACTAACTGAAAGCGAGCACCCTTGTGCATGACTGCTGACCCTAGCCCCTTGCAAACAATGTCGAAGCCATCACTTGAAACTAGTGACTTAACTCTCCTGTTTTGATAGTCGGAAGTATTTTTACTCTCTTAGAATCTGTTCCTACTGGAATGCAATACCAGCACATGTGGTGAACGCACTAAACATCGGGTCATTCAAAACACTGCAAGACTTTAATCTGAGTGAAAAACGCTACACAATGGTGTGCTAAAGTGCGTTGTCTATACTACTGATGAATGACGTTCCACATTGTAACATAATTACTTTTAAGTTGCTTGTTCATTTTCTATCTTGTGTGTCTTGTAAAGTTATGCTTTTTATCCCATCGTACACTATTGAACTATTGAACCGTAACTTGGGGTATGGTATTGGTCGGAGAAAACCAGTGGACCAAATGGCTAGCGACTTGTAACCTCCAATTTTATACATCAGGATACTCGCATGGAGCCGCCAACGCCGCATACTGTCTGCATGTGCTGGTGGACCTAATGGTGTACGTTGTCGAACGCTTTGCAAAAATTGATGTAGACCTCGTCGACAGACTTCTCCTGGTTCAATGCTTGTAACCATTTATGTCTCGTCACGATCAGGTTGGTGATGCACCAACGACCTAGTATGAAATCGTGCTGTACGGACGTCAGTAGATCTTTTGAATGGAGTAGCTGTAGTAAACCCTTCTACATGATCTTCTCGGCAACCTTGGCCAAAATAGGTTTCAGACAAATCGGCCTGCACTTGTCCACTTTGCTGGGGTCACCGCGTTTCGGAATCGGTTTAGCCACTGAGCATTTCCAAACAATCGATAAGGAACCTTCGAACTGAGACCTGTTGGACAGGTCAGTTACGGTATGCGAGAAGATAGCCGATAAGGAGTTGACAATCAGTGGGTGGAGTCCGTCAGAGCTAGCAAGCTTGTTGCCGTCAAGGTTGGCGAGTAGTTTACCCACCTCTTCCATATCACGATCCAGACTTTCGAGTTCGGTAAGGGCAGTGCAAGCCGAACTCGATACAGACACCTGTTCAGTACTAACACAGACGCGAAGTGCGTCACCAATGCGAACGCACGCTCGGTGCTGGAGATTAAGGACTGTCCGCCCGCGCCCTCTATCACTGGTAGATCACTTGACGGCGTCAGGCGCCGCTTCACATACGTAAAGACTCACTTCGGGACGGTTTTGGCGACGGTTGCAAGCTGCTCTTCGAAATGCCGGCACTTGCTCATTTTCGCACTGTTGCAGATATTTCGCTGCTTTTTATACACATCAAAGTCCTCGACCGAGGCAGAGATGAAGAATTAAGTAAATAAATTGTATATTCCTCAACAATGTGAGTAGCTGTTCACTAAAAAGAAACGATCAACAATTATCACTTTCTTTTCATGTTATTGCCATAATATTTTTTCAAAAACCTATGTAGGCACAACTTTCAATTTAAGGTAACAATGTAATTAAACTTTTTCTGAGGCATCTTCCACCTGTCGGCGAACCAGTGTCTTCGCAATCACATGCAGCGGTTCGGGCCGAGAAAAAATTGAAGTGAAACGAAAGCCAATGTGGTCCGAAAGGTTATATGTATGTGTTGTTCGTAATTTAGTCAGGCGTAATCAATACCGTTCTCGAAGGCGTTATCCAGGCATTGTGATGTTCCGAACATTCAGTTCATTTTGGGCGCTTAACTGCCTACTAACCGCAAGCTTAAAATGACGCAGTTTACTACATGTTCTGATATCTCTTGGAAGTTTATTCCTGATTTTTGAGAAGTGGATAATAAAAGAACGTATTCTTATTCTCGTAGTAAATTTTGGAATCCTGACCATTATATGTGATGCAGATCGGGTATCTGCTGTTTGAGGGCATGTGAACGCTGTCACCAGAACTACGAATTTGATGTTTTATGATTCTGTATAGAAATCATTGGTTCAACTTCAATCTCCGAAGCTAGACTGGGTCAAAACCAGGATTATCACAAGGTTCTCTCTATGTCAAATTTGAACAATGGCCACAGATTTTCCTGAAGCGTCACTGGACCCTCTCAAGAGGACCTTGGTCAGATTATCACAGATTCGATTGAACCAATGAGCAGTACTCCGTAATAGTCAATACATGTGTTTTGTAAAGCCAGATGCGAGGAAATTGTTGGCATATGTATCTGATTGTCTTCATGGGCTTCGAAAAATGAGTCACGTTCCGAAAAAGTAAACTGAATATCGCACGTCCAAGTCGCGAACTGCCCCGGATTGCAAGATGTATGTGCCCTGCAGTAAAAGACTGTGGCGGCACTTGGCATTTGTACGACAAGATCTTACACTTGTCCACGGCAAATGATGTCTGACAGTTGACACCAGGACTAAAGTTCAGATAGGTCATCCTGAATGAGACGTAAGGTTGCCTGGGTATTTGTACCTTCTTGTGAGTAGAAAACTTCTGTCGTCAGTAAACAGAAACCTAGCACCATGTCTTATTCCTTGGAATATATCGTTAAAATCTGTGCGAAAATAAAGTGGACCAAGAAGACTTCCTTGAATTACCCCACTGGTGACGCATTTCGGTTTAGAGAAATGGTCGCCTCTGCGTACTACCTGCTCTCTGCCAAATACATATGAAGATAGTCAAGAAAACATTGGCTCTCCAATGCTTATGGGCTTCGATTTGTGGAGTAACCGTCGATGAAGCATTCCATCAAAGGCTTTTTGCATATCTTGGCAAGAGAATACAACACTGTTTCCGTTGTTTCTGGCAGCCGTTGTGTGGTTTAAAATGTCTGTTCAGCATGTTACGCAGGATTGACCTTGCATAGAGCCGTGCTGCGAATTGCTGATGAAGTTGGTCTTGTTCAATAAGACAAGTAGATCATCTCTTACTATTCTTTCCATTAATCCAGACACGATGGATGTGTGATTGTTGGGACGGTTTTTGTCCTCGTGGGTGATTCCATTTTTGTGTCGCGGGTCAGCGACGGAAGTCTTCCATTGTGTAGGATATACTCCGTTGTTAGAAGAGTGTGTAAAGATATTGAGCAAAAGCAGAGACAAGTCACTACCACTGCTTTTTATTAAACAGAGGGAATTCCATTAGGCCCTGCGCAACTCGAGGAGCATAAGCGATAGACTTCCCCGGCAAGTTTCGCAAAAATTAGTTACACTGTGCAAAACTTTTCACCGTTGTGCGGCATGATACATGCCGGTGGCTCAGACGGTTAATTAACCATGGATCCATCAAAATAAGCACTGAATGCTTAACACATTACCATCAGACGTGATGATAGAAGTTTTGCTGCGACGCGAACTCCTGACATGAAATAGCTTACAAAGTTCAGCTGTTTTGCCAGCGCAGTTCGAAGCTTCATACGGCTCTAGAATGGGACATTGGCATTTTGATGCCTCAGTTCTTCCATGATCTTTGTCTGCTGGAATAATATCGCTAAGTCAGCATTTAGCTTGAATTTCCACCGAATCTAATGAAGCTTGCTCACTGCTTTCAACACTTTGCGCTTGGATTTAGGGTTAGTTTGGTGGGCACATTTTGGCAGCATTGCTGAGTCGATGCAGAAGCCAACTTCACCACGAAGCAGACGCGTTGCTTGTTGAGGACATGAAGAGAGAAAGAAGTTGTCCAAATCCATCGAACAAATCAGGTCCTTGAACAAATTCCGGTTGACGGAATTGAAGAAGCGAAACTGTACTGGGGCTTGTACATCGGTCATGCGTAGTCTTAGACACCGTTTGACCACCCGATGACTGCTCCCCGGAAATTTATCGAGAACGTTAACAGATTGAAGGTATGCTTAATGAAAAATGAGATCTAGAGTACTTTCACCGCTAGTAGCTTGGGAGACATGTTGCTGCCGGCCATTCATTTGGATAAAAGTGATAAGATTTTGACATTTAAATAAGCAGTTCCCATGGACCATATAATCGATGGCACATTGAAATCACCTCCGATAATTTTACTTATAAACGATGGGATAGTGGTGCAATCAAATCCAAATGTCAAAAGTTCTAAGTCCTCTTGGTTGTAGTTTGACGCGCTGTATGCACATACCGTAAACAGTTACTTTTAATTAACACATCTCATAAGCCATAGTGATTTCTGGATGTAATTCATCACTGGGTTCTCGAAAGCTGCTACTGTGACGATTGTGCTGATTTCTCATAAACGTGTCTTAGCCGAAAATACCTACCTGATTGTCAGACATGTCATCATTGCACCAAGATTCAAGCATATTATGTCCGCATTATTCACCAAAACAAATGAGCGTTGTGTGGATCTTAGAATGAAGAGAACGAATTTTAATCAAAGAGAATGAGACAGTTGTGAGACATGAAGAGGATTGTTTAGGCTGCTATATAAAAATTGGGGTTTCAAGCCCTGTATCCGGGCCCAGGCTAAATATGGTTAAAATGGGGCGTATGTTGCCAAAATTGGAAGATGTTTTTGAGGGGCCACAGCGAATAGGTTGGGAATGAGTATGATCCTTTAGAAAATGATTCTCAGAAAAGAGCCCGTGGTTCTTGTAGTAGCCTATAGGGACGAAAATGTTAACAGAATGGCTTCGTACTGGTTCGGATGCTGCTTTGAGAAGCTGTGTCATCTGTTTCTTGTCACTGATAGGCTGTTGATTGCGTAAGGTATTGATATGATTCAGCGGTTAGCTGTCATTTCCATTGTTGGATACAATCAGCTTACGTGCGTTCGATAGACAAGGATTCATTATGTGCGGTAAAGGCACACTGGTTTCAATCCATGCGCCATCATCAGCATAATCCGCGTGATTCACTAATGGAACCGGATAGTAGTGATACCCAAATACATCTTGTGTAAGAGACAAAGATGGTAAAACGTCTGTTATAACTTTATGTTCGATTAATGGATGGCTATCCAAGCAAATGATGATACAGTGTCGCCCAATGATGCTTGCAATAACTCTTGGTCAACCGTCCTTTTACTATTTGACTGGGTCTATCAGAGATCCTTGACGAGCCTAGATTCTGGCCAGAGTGGACCTTATGCGGGACATGATAGGTCAAAGCATGAGGTAGCGGTTTTGCTTGTATTTAGGATTTAGCGGGTATTTCATTCGCTATTCACTGAACCCCATTGTTGTTACTTCGTATGTAGTAGAAAGCATTCGCAAAGACTGTGAGATTGCCAGCACTGATTTTCCAAGAGAAAGCAACATTACCATTACTAGCTCTGTGGATTGTAATCATTTTGGGCTTGGTTCGCTTGTCCTGCTTAACTGCTTAACTGCTGCCTGCTGAAAGTCCTCTAGTAACCATTTTTGCACCTGACGTTGATTTTCCCTCCGAAGTGCCACAGCTTGTCGTTCTACTAGACACAACATCTAATGCAATAGGGTGGTCCGCATGTTCATATGATCCACTGCGAGTTTTAGAAATCTGCTTCTTATTCTTCGCATTATCCATTGCTTCAACATGGGTAGCATTTATCTCAAAATTGTTGTGGTCAGTCAGTGTTGCCGCCGAGCCAGCTTACCATATCCCATGTCAAACCTATGTAACTTGACCGGTTCAACTTTGCGACAATTGAGAGGCAAAACTTGTTACAAAATGTGTTTTCTCCGTTGTATGTACCTAACCAAGAAGCTTCAACAGATGCTAATTATGGCAGAGACCAATTCACTTGGCTCGCAGTTCTAGTCAGGCTGTTGAACTACGTCTTCCAGTAATTGTAATCTGACTGCAGTGCATGGTATTGTTGCAGCGGCAACCCCATGTTGGTAATAAAAGTGAATGGTCGCTTGCTGCCGGAGGCTCTAGGATCTGAATGTCATAAACATGCTATTCACAGCTGGTTAATATCAAGTCTAAGCACCATGGAGCTGAGCGCGCTGTTATGAGTGTCGGTTGGCAGATGCATTGTGCTGTTCCAATTTCAAGTATCATATCAGCGAACATTGATTCTGACTTACAGCATCCGGGGATAATTTGGACTTCAGGCTATCGTATTCAAAGACAGTTGAAATCGCCTTCGAGTGGCAAATGACGGCGACTCATGTGATCCTGGTGATGCGGCAGCAAATCCAAACAACCGCTTAGGGAACTACGATAAAATGCTCCCACGCATGATTCTCCGCGACTGAGTTGGCTCATGCACCACAACTGCTTCCACGGGGCTCGCAAGTCTCTCACACAGAGAAGATAGTATGTAGAGCAAGACGCCACCGCGGTCATTTGATAGGCTATCAAAGCGGAAGCACCAGTAGGCGCTAAAATCTACTTCCTGGTTGAGCGCCTCATCGTCCAAACACACCTCAGCGAGTCTCATTACATCTGGGCAATTTCAAAAAGCGACTGAGTGTTGCTCTTAGCTCCCAGGACTTCGTTACCGAAACTGCTCTATGGTGGATTATATTAACCATACCATTCTACCTGAGTTACCTGTTATATGGACCAAACAAGGCGGCGCATGATTGAGCGACCATATTTTACTTTTCTTACACTTCTCTTCAAGGATTACTGCACCTCATGTATTTCTATATCCAAACCTTCGGTTTTTATTTTACACTTACGTTAGACATCAACGCATTTATCTCGGCAGACCCTCAGTAGATGACTCACATATATTTCGACTTCATCATACTCATCCCAACCCTTCTACGGGAGATGTCAAGCAATTGCTTTTAACCTGTGATGAATCATTGTTCATTGTTCATAAAACTGTAGACGTTGGTAAAGGCTATGAGCAGGCCGCGGTAGGAACTAACGGACGTGCCTGAAGATTGAGCGACCGATTTTTCCGAATGCGCGTTCGTGTTGTGACAACTCAAACACTTGCAATGCGAAGGCTTGTTTCTCCTTCACCGGTTCGTCGCTTTAGCTGGATGATGGCACACTAGTGGACAGAACAACTTCTGTGACATTACTCCATACGTCTTTTGGTACCATTATTTGGGCCACGGATCCACTGGGCGATCTCTGTGTTGTAAGCTAACCCGCTGCTCCCCTCCTGCAGTGCAGCAGCAGCAAACACACAGTGGTACAAAATGGGATAACAGAAGCCTCGTAGAAATAAGTCATTTCTCTGAAATACAGTTGGAAGAGTGATATTCAGCGGAATCCCCCGCCACGCCTTTCAAAGCCCAGTATTCATACCAGACTCCTCAAACTACCTGCAGACTCGTTGAACCAACTGCTGTCTGATGTTTTAAGCCGTAAACCGAGCTGTCCTAATCTGTGAAAGTCACCGGTCAATTTCATGCATAACTCTGGCGCTTCAGTGCAATCGTAATGGGATTATTGAGCTCTTTGTGCATAACGCCTTGACTTTTACTCGGCTTGTAAGACGATGATAAACGAGATGGTTTTTGATGAAAATAACAGAAGTTATGCGAATACAACGGATAGTAGTTAGCAGCAGTTGATGCATTCTTGGTTGAAGATGTAGTAACATGGTACCGCAAATAAGGCAATGTGAGATGAAGACCAGCTGCAGTCTGGTTGATGCCAGGATCGAGCACATTTTCTTTCCTGAATGGTACAACTAAAACTTCTCCTTGCGATTTACGATTTATTCGCAAAGCCCAGAAAAGGGAATTGGTGATGAGATCATATTGAGTATACCACTCAGTTATACCGTAAAGCGCACTGTCTAGGAGTAGCTAATTTTTATTAACTATCTATTTACATGGTCACGGAGAAAATGTGTTTTCACTGCAACCGTGTTTAGCCAAAACGTTTCGCTTTATAAACTTGAGATTTTAACTGCACGTATGCTAGCATACTGGATGTTCACTTCCCCAAGAACTTCTCTGGACTACTGCAACAGGACCATAATTCGTTTGTGTAATTCAAAATACATATTTTCAGATATATCAACTTGCCCATGGATGCCCTAGTCGATTTTGTTATTCATAAGCATTTTGACACTTGCACGAACTTTTCTTCTAAGGTCATAATTGATCGCTTGCATGCGCTACATATTAATCTCTCAAAATGTTTTCTGTCTCATACACTTGCTCAAGTTAATCGTTTTCTTCTCCCGCACTTCGTCGTATAGTAACACACTGTTGCCTTATTGGTTAGCTTGTCTCCTCGACCGAAAGCTAGTCACTATTACGTTGCACATGCTGTGTCTTAAGTGACATTTGTACACCTTTGCCCATTGAGTTCACCAATTTGTTTTTACATATTTTTGGTTGGTCACATCATTCAGTGCATCGGCATAGATAGTGTAAATGCTGCGAATGAACCCTTTCGGATGTATAAAGCGTATTTTGGCTTGACATGAATTGGAAAACCGGATATATCGCAGCACGTGCAACAGAAGATAGAGGAGACCCGATGACTTCAAGGGCTTATGCTAGCGAAGACAAATATTCTGATTAGCTGCAGGCCACGGACCTGAACGTGAGCTGCCTTTCGAACTTTCCAATGATTAGGTGGAACCAAAAGTTTACTATGGTAAAGCGAGGAGAATCAAGCCACCAATCTGTCCATTCGTGCTGTGTGTCTTCTTCAGGCATCAGGAGCAGCGGCGCTTATGGTTTGAATTCATTTCGATAAAACGCAGTGGTGAAGTGCTTTTCATGCCTTCTTCCCAATAACTTATGCTCATACCTAGCAAGTTCCTTTTCCCAGGATCTTTGTTTACTTGATTGGTTTTCATGGTCTAACTTTAGATTCATGCTGCTACCTTCCCATTAAGTTTGTTAACTATGGGCGCTAGGCAAAACAACTGCAACAATTGCAATACCCTGTCCACATCATAGATATTGTACAGAAGTGAGAGTACGCAGCAGATCAGCGTCTTCTACACTCCGTGAAATAGACATCATTATTTTCAGTTGTGTCAATGAAAAGCGTTCTTTTCGTTTTGCACTGTTTCGAGCCGTGGCATTCTTTGCTTATGCTGCACGGTCGGACTTGGCCACTATGGCAGTGTCGCATGCAAATTATCCGCTGTGCATGAGGTTGAAGTGCAATGTGACATTCACACCACATTTCCATACGAATTTTGAAGTTGCCGATTTCACATAATTTGCTCCCTACCAGTCAGTATGCACTACGTTTTTTAGTAGTTCTAACTGTACCATTTAATCCTGGTGACTAAGCCCCCTGCATAGTGTAATCAAAGTACGTATTCATTGTTGTCCCAAATACTGTTTTTTTCTTTCACAAACATACAAGAATGTGGTGACGTGCCAGGTAACTACGGACGAAGAAAACAAAGATGCAACGAGGCTAAACAACTGTGTCCGGAACAGCACCGTAATGAGAGGTTTGTGGCGATCTACCAAACCACAATCAAAGCCAAGGCACAAATGCTTTCCCATAACCGAGCAGTGGAAGGTAAGAATTCCAATCTACATATTTTCAGTGCACATGTGAACACTCGATCCATTTTCCTTTAAACACAAACAGGTATTCCGGTACACCTAGCTCTTTGCTGTATGCCACTGTTTCCAAGATGCTTGAGTTCACATGGTGAGCGCTTCATCTCAAGGAATGAATGACCTCATTGCTAGGCCTGGATATGCCTTAAAATCAACTTGTCCCTCAAACATAGATAATCTTCATCAGTCATTGCTGTGCAGTTCATTTATCGTTACATCAATGGTTTCGCTCCAACGATAAGCCTTATGCTGTCGGACTCCAGCACGATACTCTCGTCCAATTTCGGGATATATTAGCTATTTTGTACGTACGAATTCATCAGATCAAGTTGGCGGCTGATAAAAGCGAGACATTCGTTCCTAACCAAGTAGAGTAAACATAAAACTGTAGATATCCTTCCGTGTTCACATTTCACCGAATTTGTGACCCTAACGTAGGTTCTATTGTACAAGATTATTTCGCAATATACTGAACAACGGCTTTTCGATTTCCAACAAAATATTCGTCATTTTTTCTGTAGTATTGATAACTTTTTCCGATGCAAAGTCATGCACCAATCGGACGTTTGGCCCTTGAGCTTTCTAGGGACTACTATTACCACATTTTCTCTCAGTACTTATTAAACTGCTGGTTGTTAACATGTACAAAAGAAAGTGTCAGTCACACGATAATGTGAAAATGTGACAGCACTCTCAGAGAACAGTTTGTATGGGAATGGCAATGTGTAGGAAAACAGTTTGGAAATAGAACAGGAGGATATGTCACTCTCTAGTCCCAAAAATGTAGCAAGTACTGGGAAATTCCACAAGACAAAACAGTTGATCGCTTATAACTAAGCGAGAGAGCAAGGGCCGTGGCCGAAGAACTGAAAGCGAGGTTTTTCGGATTTCAGCGTAGATTCCACCATACAACATGCATGGACCAGGAAGCTAACTAAAACACTTGAAATCCCCATAACAAGTAGATGGCTCGTGGGCGTTTCCAGCTAAATTCTTACTCGGGGATGTCAATGTTTTTCATGTCAGTATTTTGTGCTTTGCTATACGTATATCGCTCGAACTTGATTCCTTTAACTCATGCAGTTTGATGAGGAGGACCCAAGTCAAGACATCCAAATGTTGTCCCACGTTGGCCGATCGAATATCCGTGCTGTTGACCCGGATGAACTACAAAAGAGTCCCTTCAAGGAAATACTTCAAGATACTGTCACGGAGTACAACAAGAGAGTTAATGAGGCGTTCATGTACTCTCTACACCGTTTGGATAATGTGAAAATCGAGGTACGTATCCATAGTAATTCACCTACTGCTCTTTAAGATTGAACCGAAAATGGTCCTCTCTTTCTCAATGACCGTGCAGTTGACAAACTGCCATAAAACCGATGAGCTGGTTGACAACGTTATGAAATTTCAGGAGCAGTGTCGCGAACCTGCGAAACCGGTGAGTTGTGACGTAAAACCTTACTGTATGTTCACTTGTTTGTTGTTACGTTTGACTACGCAGTGAAGACAAAATTTTGGTAGTGGTTCCACTATCATTAATCCTAATGATAATATTTAACTGCTGTGACACGGACGGTTTATCTCAAAACACGGGTCTTTGAAACGGTTGATCGACCGATGGATATGCTTTTCGTTGTTTCATATTACAAAAGCTGTAAGAAGCGAAATCTGGACCCCTTATTAATCCGTTTTGTGGGATCGGTAAGCGGTCACGGTTTGATGTGCTCTGCAGAAACTGCGACATCAAAGTCGCGTGCTGTATCACAGAACGTCGCACAACGTTTGTCTTGTAGAGATCTGCCACAGTTCGGTAAAATGCAGCAGCGTAACGATTAGACAATGGCCACAAGAGCGGGATTAAAAACATTACCGTCCCGGCTTATCACTGGGCTTGAATCCAGCATGTTTATTCCCCCGTAACCGCAAACCCATATTTTTAGATTTATATATAAATCAACCGTGATTCGCAGTTTCGCAGTGCGCACATGTCCTGCGTATATGTTATATGTCAAGAAATCCTTCTATCTTGGTAGATACGGCGATATACACAACCGATGAGCCAGTCAAACTGCACTGGCCGGAACTTTGGTGACGTTGCTACATCTCTAGCTTAAGATTCCTGACTGATAGGGTATTTCCATCCACTACTCACCCAAATGTCACTGTACACTATCCCCTGTAACATATTTACGCATTTATTTATTTACCTGTGAGTTGTGCGCCGCCTTTAGGATATCTTTGTTTTTCGTCCTTTAAATATTTCCAGTTGGATGAAGCGCTCACTCGCAGTATTATCGAAACACAGCAAAGCTACGCATTTGCTCACTCTCTTGTTCAGTCCACGTTCGATGGGTCAAACATTTAGATCAGGCAGTCACACATATTCCAGAGGACCGCTGAATGTTCGTTTCGGATTAAACAGACAAGCCAGCGGCGCGCTCCTGGCGCCGTTTAGCCAAACATTTGTGCTTTTAGAATTAAGTGGATCATGCCGCTAGAGCATGGGTGACATTTGTAGGCCCTCGCAACAGATTGCTAGCTATTAAATAGCTTTTCTACTTTCCCACTCTCATGCACGTTGCATAAATGCAGACGATCGGGTAGCCCCATTTCTTCCACTTTCTTTGCAAGCTACTCCCAATCGGAGTGTTATGTACGCGGTTTGATAAGTAGTAGCTGCTGATGATTGAGACAACTTCACAAGTTAATTATAGCAGAGATTTCTCATTGTTATTGAATGCCATTCAGGTACTATGGCAGCAAAATGCAGCGGCTTCAGTTTGTGCTCTGGTAAGGTAACGACGGCTAAGCCGATGATGAGCTAGCAACAAATGCTGGTGAGGTATGGAGTTTTGATTTATGTGGAATTGCCAGGGGTTTGGAGTGAGATTCTGATCACTGCAAGCCTACTCCTTCCTTGCACGGGGGCTTACCAGATCCCGAATACACTGAGATTAAGTGTCTTAGCAACTGATGTTATGAATCTTATCGGACATCGCGGAGTGATGAGGAAATGCCATCAAACTATCTTCTCTTAATGCATGACAAAACTTTGCGTTATGTGCTATTCGTTTCGCTCCCGCCTTAGAGGAAGAGCCCTTCCGATGGAAACCAGTCAACAGGGTTGTCAGATGTCTGATAACAGAATATTGTGTCCGATTGTTGTGAATTCTCCCGATACTTTTCTGTGTCATCCGTTACGGCAAGTAATTGTTCGAATTACTTGCAAGTAAATGAAGCTTGCGCATTATACGTGCCAATAAGAGTTTTGAAGCACTCCGTTGGGTAGTACTCAACGGTAGCAGAAAATTAAACAGTTACAATGGAAAATAACTATCATGATGAATAATCAGGTCAGCCGTTCAATCCACTTTTGTTGCTTTGGGCAATACTGGATAGCGTTGTCTCCGCGTTAGAGTGAAGAAAACCTGCCAATGACACCAACAATAAACGGTTTTACTTGGTTGTCAAAGATGAAACAGTGGGCTGTTTCAGACAGAATATACAAGGATCTTTTCGCGGCTTCAAATCGAACAACGGAGTTGATCTTAAGCAGAGTGCATGTTTGTGGGAACAGCCAATCATATTACACGTGCATTAACTGGATGTCTGTTTACTCATGCAACAATGTGGACGATTACATTAGAAAGTCAGCGCTGTGGTCCGTCGATTTACCATTGCTGTCAACATAATTAGCGAAGTACAGCTCCCTAAACACCACAGTAACTGCACCACAAGCGTGGCATGCTAACTAAGTGACATGGTGACCGATTTTGTTAAAATTACGCAGCCTATACAGAAACACTAGATAAAACTTTGGGCTAAACGATGCTTATAATTATTTGAACAGAAATTTTTGCGATGTTACTGGTGATTTTCATGAGCTGTCGCACCTTTATTGAGCATCCCATTGTACGGTGGAACCTTCCATATTCAGCTGCAATACAATTGCTTTCATCATCATCACAGTCATAAAAGCAGTACGCCAGCCGTATGCCATTGTACCGGGTTGTCACAAACCGGTAACTTACGACAGGAAAGCCTAGGGATTGAAATAAGAATGAAGAACTGAAAAAGATGAAAACTGAAATACAGAAATTAAGCTGATGGTGATAAAAGTCTTTTTTGGCTTGTTAACATCACGTTGTTAAGAACAGCTGACCAACTTGTTGTGAGAAGGCATCCTCAGAGCGATAGGTTCATTGAGCTTGCATATACCTTAGTGTCCCACATATGAAAAGTAAACCGATATTACACACACTACTGATACCGGAGGTGTGTCGAGTGTTGTAATTTCTTTAGCCGCAGATAGTTTGGAGTATATGAGCCACCATCTGGAGAGGGAGACAAGACAATAGCAGTTATTTAACTAGTAGATGACCAAATTCTTGTTGACCCACTTCGAGACACGTCACCACAGATTTGGTTAATAAAAGTATGCATTCAAGGGAAATCGGTAGGTGGGCACTTGCTCAGCGCTGTTTTACCTAGTATTGTTTGTTGATCGAACAATCTAAACTCATTAGTAAGTTTGCTGCTTGCCTCTACATCTCCTTTCTGAGGACACCGTGAGTTCACATTGGTAGGCACTCATAACAGCTTGCTAGCTATTAAGTATAAGGAAACGGTGGCTGAAGGTTTTTGCGCCAATGCGGCTATGATCTATAGCACTGCACAAGAATAAGTCCCAATTTCCTACTATATGCACGACTAGCTAATTTGCCGACATTTTTGTTTTACTTTTGCGTACCTATAGAATAGTAAGCACTTGGTGGTAACAAAACAGCGATTTGTATAAAAGAGACGCAAAATCCAGGCTAGTGATTTTGTTCAAGCTTGATTACACTGGTTAGAAGCTTTTGACTACATTGGTGACCTCACCCGCATCGCCTAGATCGGACAATTCGTCCCAGGGTAAAACTCTATGCCAGTTTCGTCTGCTGCACAAGTGTGTCCGTCGTGATGAAGGTTACCGCGTAAGTTGCTAAACCGGAAAAACAGAATAATCTTAGCCATTGCTACATGCTGTATGAAGCGCACTCGTTAATTCACTGTACTCCATGCAGAGATCTGAATGGTTGAACGTACGCCATGTATCAGCTCTACGTGAAATATCTGAACGCTTTACGATGCAGACAGAGTTCAGTGATCTGCCGAGTGGAATGCGCTTCACGGAATCGAGGAGTCCAGCGATGACTACATGTGTGACACAGCTGCAGCTTTTCGCATATGGTAAAATGTGGTATGTGAGTATTCGTCGCAGCTAGACCTAGGCAGACAGCCACCATACATCCAAGAAAGCGCTAGACATCTGTTTCCTCCTATTGAGAATCGTCAGTAGAGCACAAACGCCAAATCCTGCAGGATTCCAACCAACAACCATACCCTTAAGAGCCAACGACTTACGCCACTGTGTCACGTGTGACGGCAGCGGACTGCCACGACTGATATCTAGCTGCTACTACCCCACCCATTATTTCCGTCAAAACGACGGACTCTCCCACCTCATGTACAAACGTGCTACAATGAACAATGAACAATGAATTTATACGGGTTAAGAAGCGTTGCTTTACAAGTCCCGTTGGATAGTTGCAGGGGATATCAACATAACAGTAATGATGATAAGGATAGTAAAATAGTTAATACTTTAAATATGAAAATAAGGACTTATCGTTTGCTTCGCTGCAGTCCTGCGATCCTCTTAGATTCACAGCATCCACAGTTAACAACAAATAATTCCATGGTAAACTCCAGGTGTAGGATGGAGACGTAGTGTTAAGTAACAAAGTGTAAGTGGATGAGTGCATCGTCCAACCGTCTTTTAAATACTGTTGGTGTCGGTGCAGAGACGACCGATTCTGGGAGAGCATTCCACGGGTGACAGACACGGATGGAAAAGAAATTTCTGCGGCACTCCAGACGACTGTATTGTTCTGCGAGTTTTAATGTGTGGCCCCTCAGGTTTGTATTGCTGCTGAGTTGCAGTAAAGGGCGGCACACATGATGTGGGTCTCGCAGAATCAAGTATGCCATAATCAGGTCGCCTCGTAGTCTGCGATAGCTTCCACTGAACAATCCCAGTCGTCGCAGCCTCTCCTGGTAGGAGAGATTGCGCATTCCAGTTACGTTCTTAGATGCCCGGCGTTGTGGCTGCTCCAGTGCATTAAGGTCGTGTTTCAGCCATGGATGCCAGGCTTGAATTGCATATTCGACATGGGGGCGAACATACGCACTGAGCATTTGTCGAAATATGGAGCTGTTTATTTGTCCAAACGCCCGCCTCAACAGCCCGACGTGTTGGTTCCCGGTCTTCGAGGCCTTTTCGGATTGCCTGGAGCAACCCAAGTCATCTTGAACCAGAACACCCAAGTCACGTTCGAGAGTTGATGGTTGCAGTACATCCGTTCCGAGTCGGTATGAGTAGCTGCTTTGATGTCGGATGGAAAGCACCTTGCATTTACTGACGTTGAAATGCAATAAGTTTTGGGTCGACCATTGATACACCGTATCTAAAGCACTCTGAAGCACATGTTGGTCGGTGTTCGCCTGGATCCTGCGCCAGATCTTGATATCGTCGGCAAACATTAGGAAGTTTGAAGCGATTCCCTGTGCAAGGTCATTAATAAACAACAAAAGCAAACGTGGACCTAGAACCGAGCCTTGCGGCACACCACACTCGACTTGTATGGGGTCCGATAAAGAGCTCCGAACTCTGACCACTAATTGCCGTTGAAATAGAAAGTTGGCGATCCAGCTTAAAAGAGGGTCTCCGATCCCGTAATGCTGCAGCTTGGATAGTAGTATCCGATGGTCTAGACGATCGAAAGCCTTGGAAAAATCCAGGTAGATCACATCAACACCTTCTCCAGCGTCGGCTGCCTCGGTCCAACTACTGCGTGCAATTAGTAAATTAGTTGTACATGACCGCTGTCGACGGAAACCGTGCTGTTCAGGGGTGATGAGGTTGCAGTTTTCCAGATAGCACACCAGTGCATCGGCAACTATGGATTCCATGACCTTGGAGAGTATAGGAAGAAGGGTTACTGGGCGGTAGTTGGAGGGATCAGTTCTGCTTCCACCTTTGTGAATCAGGCTTATTATTCCAAGCTTCCACATGGCGGGAACTTGGTTCTGGTCTAAGCAGTGCTGGAAAAACTGAGCTAAAGGTCCTGCCAGTTGGTTTGCTGCTGCTCCCAATGCCTCTGGACGAATGGTGTCGACACCCGGCGAGCTGTGTTTGCGTAGAGAAGTCAGCTTTTGCAATACAGCCTCTGCGGTAAAATTGATGTGGGTTAGTCCTGGCGAGCAGAATACAAAGCTTGGTAGATCGCTTGGTGGCAAGACTCCTTGAAACGTGGGGGCGTATTGCATCTGCAGCGCGTTTGCAGCTTCCATAGATGTTCTTGTTGGGCCATCAGCCGTCTTGAGTGGAGGAAATCCTTGCCTCACCTTTCGTAGGCTATTAACGTGCTTGTACAGCAGTTTGTGGTTAGCACTGAAGGTTTTTGCGATGTTCTGCTGATAGGCGGCTTTGTCTTCTCTTAACAGTTGAGTGCAGTGGTTACGTTGGGCTACGTAGTTGTCCCAAGTTTCTGGTGCTGGAGCTTCTCTGTACACTCGCCATGCTGCGTTGCGTACTGTCATCAATTTTCGGGTTCTGCTCCTAACGAAAGAAACGGATTTGCACTTATTGCAAGCTTTTATCTCTGAAGCCTGTGCAATCAGCTGACTGAATGTGTTGACGAACTCGAGCCAGGCGACTTCCGGGGGTTCTTCTTCGAGGAAAGACCATGTTGTGGCGCTGACTAGCTGGGCGAGTCGGTCGTACCTTGTGATGGTTCGCACAGTATCATCGTTATCATTCAGATATTCTGCATAGCAGACGAAGTTGAAACTGATGACTGCGTGATCACTGCGACCCAACGGGCAGTCTAAAACCAACGCATCAATCATATGCTCCTCGTTGGTAAGCACAAGATCCAGCACAGATGGCCTGTTACCAGTTCTGAACCGAGTGGGCAAAGTGATGTGGTTGTAAAGAGGAACAGTAGTTACTAGATCTTGTAAATCGGTTTTGAATTGTTCTCCGATCGTGGCAGGGGCTACTAAACAATGTACGTTGAAATCACCCATGATAAGAATGTGAGTGTACTTTGTTGTAAACTGCACCTTAAAGCAGCCGCTAGGTGGTAGTCGGTTTCGGGTGTTGAGTTAGGGGCGCGGTACACCAAGACAATAAGGCAAGCGTCCCTGCCTTTTAACTGCAACCGGCACCAAAGAGAGTCGGGGAACTGCGAGTCTGAATCCTCCACGGCTTCGCACTGTAAGTCGTTTCGGTAGTACAGGATTACCCCTCCTCCTTTTGTGAGCCTGTCGTTCCGGATCAGCGACATGCCGGGTAGCGACACTTCAGCGTCCGTCATTCCCGTGTGCAACCATGTCTCGGTGATACCAATGACATCATACGAGCCGGAAGCTTGGCGATCTTTCAGTTCAGCCAGTTTGTTAGAAAGTCCCTGAGCATTTGTATACAAGCAGGCCAGTTTCTCGGTCTCTAGGAGCCCGCAGAGAGGTGAAGCTGTCAAGTGTGGGAGAATGCCGACCGATGGGAGGTCGGCAGTTACTCGTTTTTTGATGGGTCAATGATACCTCGTTTGCAACTTGATTCGGCCAAGGTGCGTCCCAGCCTTCGTTTAGACCTACGTCAGAGTCAATTAAAGCAGCAGTCAAGTTACACTTCTGTACATTCGTCAGTATGCTTGCTGCTTCAGTTGCTTTAATATTTGAGCTGTGCAAAGTGTTTGCGACCTTTAACCGAATTTCGGAAGGAAGATGTTTCCGATTTCTCCGCCATCGATCCAAAACATCCTTTGCTTGTTGCTCTGACTGAACCACAAGTTTTAGGATTCTAGGGCCGCATCCTCTATAATTCGATGAGAGAGGTATCCTGGTGAGCGATAGTGCCACAACATTATCCAAAGAAAGTGTTTCGCGAATGAACCGCCACTGTTCTAAATCGTGCTTTCCGGTCTCTTGAACATTGTTAGAAGGATGTTCTGGCACGCCATGTATGAAGATTGTGTTTAGGCGGTCTTGCTTGCTGTGCCCCTCTTCGGTGTTTCGTTTTGGTTGTCGCGCGCTCCAAGGGACATCAGGATAGATACGTATCCCACAGGATTCGTGTTTTAGCGCGCTTGCGGAGAGCAAAACGTTTTCTACGTCGGTGGAGGATTCTAGTGTTACTCGAATAAGTCTGGGTTCACCATAGTGTGGCGAGTTCGGATGACGAGTAATTCGTAACAAGTTTATGGGCTTGGCTTTGATACTCATCTGCATACACAATGAGTTCCATTGGTCTTGGTCGTCTGATAACTTATCCCGCAATGTGATGGCGGTAGATTCAGGGACATTTGAGCATACAACAGTCCGGGCACTGTTGTTGGATCCCTTTTTAATCGATCTACAAGGCATGGTACTCATTTGTCTTGACTTGTTGACAAGTGATTGTTTGCTCTTTTTCTCTCTATTTGCGTTAACGGTGTTTACAATGGCAGAGGACGCAACGGCGGCCTCTCGGTGGACCCTTGCAGCAATCTCTGCATATGTAACCGATGTTCTGGGAGGCTTAGTCTCGACAAGAGATATTTGAGCTACAGGTACCAAGGGTTGGTGTTTGGCTGCTTCATCCTTGTTAATACTAGATGTCAGGTCTAGTGGAATTTGCTTAACCAGACGTTTTGAATGGTGCCTGATTTTCGTTGCTGTGAGTACTGTTTGATTCACGTAGGTACAGTCTGTTTTCGTCCGGCGTTCTACCAAAGTTGGAGAAGACAACGGAGATGGAGACGTGGCTGATTGCGGTGCAGGGGAAGCGGATTGTTCAGCATTCCGTTGCTTAGCAGCCGCTACGCTTCTGTGGTCCATACTCGCTTCCATTGAAGTAAGCTTATTGTTGATCCTCTGCTCTGCTTCTGCGATTAACCGGTCGCATTTCTCAGCTAGGATAAGCAAGCACTTAACGAGGGGGATGGTGGAACACGCAGTACAGAACCAAAATGCATCTTGGGAGCTATTTCGCTCCCGTAACTGTTGTTGGGACACATTTGCACATTTCGTATGGTACCATTCCAAACAGTGCGAACAAGCCAGACCGATTTTTACTATCCGATGACATTCTCCTAACCCGCAAATGCCTTTCGATGGGAGTCTCTTCGGTTTCGCCTTTCTGCCATTCAATCTGGAGTCGTTACCTGACCCAGTGGGTTGGTTAGCGTTCTGTACTTTTACAGCTTTGAGAGCGGCGCACATCGGTCAGGCGAGCGTGGTGGTTGCAAGGTCAAAAAGGTCAAAAGAAGAAGACACAGTGATTGCCGATGCTACCTTAGACGAAACTTACGGCATTTACTCTCAAGCGCTATCCGAAGTCTCCCCAATACTGCTGCGAAACTGCACAATACCATCTCGCGTGAAAAGTTGTCATATACGTTCAGATGCACTGACCAAACACTGCCTTATGTGGAGAACCCAAACAACTTTATCAGTGCCGCGACACGTTTTCTGCGGTCAATCCCTGCCTCTTGACTGCGGATCAAGTCGTCATTCCTTCTTGTTTCCGGCAAGCCGTAGTACGCCAGCTCCGTTCTGCTGATCCTGGTATGAACAGAATGAAGGCAATGGCCTACAGCTATGTGTACTGGCCCAGTAATGACAGCAACGCTTAAGATTTGCTTTGGCGTTGCTCAAGATGTCAACAAGTATTCAAGATGTCAGCACACCAAACACCAGCTTCTTGGCAACCGACAGGAAAACCCTGGTCTCGAGTGCACATCGACTATGCTGGTCCGATCGATGGCATCTCTTACTTGGTCGTGGTTGACGCCTAGTCCAAATGTTTTAACGTGGTCGCCATCAACTTACCAACCGCATCCGTTACGTTGGTTTGCCTACAACAAAGCTTCAGTCAACAAGGCCTTCCTGAGGTCTTGGTGTCTGAAAAAGGCTCCCAGTTTATGTCTTCTATATTCGAAGACTTCTGTCTCCGATATTGCATGCAACGCCTTCGCTCACCACCATGCCATCTCTAGTTCAATGCTCAAGCAGAGAGGTTTGTCGAGACCATCAATAGGGTACCCTTGAAATCTCTTGGGTGGGGGAACGTGGACAAGTGCTTTCACGCATTCCTGCTCGCTTATCTGTCAACCCCAAATCCAGCTGTTCCAGGATGCCAGTCTCCAGCTGAAGCATTGATGAGGCACAAGCTGCGCATCACTCATGTAGCATTCATCCCGACCGAAAACTCAACAATTCAATCTATTACCTTAATCAAAAAATGATTTCCTCGTTAGAACCCTAGCGTACGCTGGCGTAAATCGCTCAGGCGATCCACAGTGGATCAAAGCAACGGTGATGACCCATCGAGGTGTGATGCTGCATCATATCTCCGTGGACGATTGAACGTAAGCCCGCCATCGTAGTCAACTTCGACCGCATTACGGAGAACACTCAACATCATAAAGCCTTCCTGTGTACCTACCGCATCACATCTACTTGGCTACTTTCAGAATTCCAACAGAATGGAAGACTCCGGTCAAAGCCGCCAAATCGCCGCAACGTTAAAACAACCCGCCTGACTGACGAAGGGGAAGTATCCGAAGATCACCGAAATCACTCCAGGTCAGTCCTCGTCAGAAGTGGTACACCTGTATACAAGAGGAGTAGTTGCGGGAACGACAAGAAATCTCACAAAATACGTGAACTACACTACTCGACGTCCATATCAGACCCATAATGCTACAGCGTCCAAGACAGCCCAAGTCAGTGGCTAGCCGTGTCAAAGTGAACAATGGCCCTTTGTAAAGCAAGCTTCCACATGGTGGTTCATTTATCCCACAAAACGGACAGATGTGGTCACCCTGTTCGGCCCTTGTTATTCCTAAAACACCTCGCCTTCCTCCCTATCCGTTGTGCGACAGTTAGAGCGTTGTGTGGGCCACGTGATCGCGCGTCACTCTATACCGTTTTTCAGTTAATTGCATACATAACCCTTTCAAATTCAGACTTAAGGAAATTGGGTACATTCATACGTCTTCCAGAATAAGCATTAGTGCCATCAAATATCATCCTATAAGCGCAAACGTCCCACAGCGCACCACTCGTTGAGTGACCAATCTCAAATCAACCAATAGTATATCAGCCGAGTCTACGACATGAGTTAACAGAGTAGGTTAGGGTGTGGCGCAGATCGCCTGCGATTTGCTGGGTGTCTACTCGGGCTCGACACTCGTATTCAGGCGGAAGCGGCCATACTAAAGCTACACACACGCTAGGGGGCATGCCCGTAAAACTTACGTGTGCTTAGCACTCACAACTGATCATGGTGTTTGACACGTAACATTTCACGTAACCATTCTACGTGAGCTATGATTGAGCGGTGTGTCTGCGCATGTCATCTCTGAACACCCACATGACTGAGTGCGAATGAATTGAATTGACAGGAATTCGCCCACACATATCGTTGTCACGACTCGACTGGCACGGAATTTGGGCTAGTGACACCGCAGGCATGGTGAGTGCATGTGGACCGCGGTGTGTTTGGGAGTGCGGCATGTTCACTGCGCACAACGTTGAAAGGTCCGCGCTTGATGGATGTGGCGATTCGAATCAGGATGAGTGCACGCGCGCTGCACATTAGCATCATCATCGTGCTTGGTTGACGTAGTAATGTAGAGCATTCGAGGTTTCACTCGCCTGTTACATTTGTTACGTCGTCGTTTGACTGAGCATGCGCCTGGGGAATATTTCATACCGTTACTTCATGGTTCCCATTGCGGCTGCTAAGACCTATAAGTGCCTGAGTGCGTCATCCAACCGTTCTTAGACATGATTAGTGTCATTGCGAAACAGACCATATATGGTCGGTCGTTGCATGGGCGATGCACACGAACAGAAAAGAGATTTCCGAAACACTCCTGGCGGTTTTACTTTTCTGTCAGTTTTAAGGAATGATCTCAGCTAGGTATTATTTCTAACCTGTAGTAAAGAGCGGTGCACATGATTTGGGCCATTCAGAACAGGTAGTCATTAGTAGATAGTCATGTAATCAGCGATATCCGTGTTTCCGCCTCTTTTCACATGATATTATACGTGCCAATGACGCACTTGGAAGCCCGACGTTGAGTCTGCTCTTAATCTGTGACATCTTGTTTCGGTTTTGGTTGCCTTGCTTGATTCGCTTGTTCTACGTGATAGTTCCCAGCCTGTAATGTCATTTCCGTTTGCTCAGTACAACGTTCGACGGTAGAGAAGTGTAGAGCACGCGTTTGAACTGATAGGAGTAGAGGCTCTGGAATGGTATGTAGAGTACCTTACACGTCCTACCTACGAGAACTTAGTCCCTCAGATGCAAATCTGTCGAACGGATTGTTAACTTTTTGCCAAGTCACCCTTTTTAGCATCAATAAATCCCAGTATATCACAAAAATGGAAGTTATTCACGTAAACGATGGCGTTTCAGATTGATACTAGACAGTACAACTACGACGTAGCGGTGAAACAATTCCCATCGCGACGCGGCTGGACCTTAACTTGACGGGATGGTTTGTGGACCTCCGTGACCTATTGATATACGCTGCGTGGCACCTTCTAAGTGCCATCAGGATTACTCGTACCAAACGTGTCAGTGGTTGGGGGTCAGAATAACTCAGTCTCACAATGCATTTCTGGAGTTGGTAGATGTTCATGGCCTCCTTCCATAAAAACAGTAGTATTTGTAATATAGTCAGCAGTCTATCAAAAAGACATAGAGCCAAACATAACAATGGAAATCATTAAGAGAAGACAGGTGTAACACCTACCATCGTCAGGGCACATTAACTGAAAGCGAGAAACGCACTTAAGCTATCGTGCCACAACGAAAGAAAGATAAAGCAATTTTTTACTTTACACACATAATTTTTCTTTTTTTGCCATTTTCAATGGGTTAGCAGCCAAATTCAAAAAACGATGTACACAGCTCCTCCACTGGTTCCGATTACCAGCCAGTCATTGACGCTCCGTGTGTTGTGCGGCGTGTCCACAGGAACCTGGTAACTCGTTTCAAACCAGCACCCAGTAGGACATGCTGGTAAAACGTGTGGGAAATGCTATCTGGCAGTTTTCGAATGACTGTTCCATTGTCAGTGCTTGGATTGAGTTTATTGACAAGTTCGATGATCTGATTAAAACTGCATCGGTCAACAAACCCCTTCGTTCCACAAGATCACAATCATTCATTCGGAGCAGAACCCGAAAACGCATGACAGAAAGAGACGCAGCGTGGCATGTGTATAGAGCGAACCCTAGTCCTGACAACTAGAGTAACTATGTTGTGCATTATGATCACTGTATCACATTTGTCAGTGAAGAGAAATTAGTACACCAGCAGAGTTTAGGGGAAAAATTTTGTGCTGGGAACAAGCTTCCGTACAGACATGTAAACAGCCTCAGGAATGTGATGCTTGGTGTTCCCCCACTAATATCAGCAGGTTGATGTGCTCAAACCGCCTAGGATGCAGCCAACGTTCCACGCCTACACCATGCGCCAATATTCCGACGTGCTACAAGCGTGTGTAACATACCTGTCCAAATCACCTTTAGTTCTCTGATCATTTTGAGGAAGTTGCTATCGTTGCCCACCCACAGTTCCCTCGGAGTTGAAAACATTCTCCCGAAAGCACTACACGTGGCACCTACGAGGATATCTAAGCCATTAACAAGATTTTTCCAAAGATGCCTGGACGAATAGCAGGTCCCTAATATGTGAACGCAAGGCATCTTTACCCCGAGTTTTTAGCTTGGTAGAGTTCAGATCCTGCCAACAATCGCCCAGTGTGCATCAGTGTGTTGCGGTGTCCCTCCTTTATTCCCCTAAAAAATACAAACAAGTTGAAAAAATTCAAAAACCGAGTGGCAAACCGGATCAAAAAGCTTTTGTCGTTCTTTTCTTATTATTCATACTGTTTTCCTATTCAGCTATGATTCCGATGGCACAATATCTGTACCACAGTTTATATATATATATACATATATATATATATATATATATATATATATATAAACTCGGTGCTTTCAAAGGGGATGGAATCGATCATGGCTGAGGTTGTAATGGAGCACTTCGAAGGGTTTAACATCATAACCTTGGAGGAACGCGGATTTCGTCAGCATCGCTCATGTACTACCAACCTATTGCTTGCCCGTGGCAGGTGGACCGAGATAGCCAAATGTGGGATTGCCATTGATGATATCTTAGACTTTTCTACAGCTTTCGACCGCATAGATCACCTCATCCTTCTCCAAAAGCTACAAGCGTAAGGAGTTTGGGACTCTGTCCTTGAATGGATCGGAAACTTCCTCCCTCAGCGGCGCTTTCACGTTCGAATTTGGGGCTCATTTTCTGATCCAATTAATGTGGACTGCGGTGTTCTAAATGGATCAGTGTCGAAGCCGCGGTTTTTCTTGTTCTTCATTAATGACATTTGAGTGTCATAAAGTCAAATTTCCTGCTTTTTGCCGATGAAATCAGGATATGGCGGGCAGTCGACTGTCAGGAAGATCACGATACGCTGCAACGAGACATAGATCATGCTTTTGAATGATCAAAGTAGAACACACTCCCGTTTAACAGGGGCAAGTTCAAAATCGTACATGTTCGCCACAAGCCCACGTAGCATATAAACTTGTAGACGACATGCTGAAAACCGCCTCACGTGCGGAGAACTTCGTTGTTGGTGCATGGCGATATCCGCTGTTCGGCGCAGTCCTCGAGGGCGTCCAAAACCGCGAAACATTATGTTTGTCTGTTACGGAGGACGGTCGGAGGGATCGATCCCTACATCTTCCTTCAAATGCCCAACGCATGTGTGAGGCCCCATGTAGAGTACGCGATCCAGGCCTGGTAACTCTGGTTAAAACGCGATCTGGCTGCGCTAGAGACCGCACAGCGTCAATAGAACGTGTAATTTGTCACCTGAAAAGAGGCGGAAACACGGATATCGCTGATTACATGACTATCTACTAATGACTACCTGTTCTGAATGGTCCAAATCAGGTGCACCGCACTTTACTACAGGTTAGCAATAACACCTAGCTGAGATCATTGCTTGAGACTGGCAGAAAAGTACAACCGCCTGGAGTGTTACGGAAATCTCTTTTCTGTTCGTGTGCATCGCCCATGCAACGACCGACCATATATGGTCTGTTTCGCAATGACACTAATCATGTCTAAGAAAGGTTGGATGACGCACTCAGGCACTTATAGGTCTTAGCAGCCGCAATGGGAACCATGAAGTAACGGTATGAAATATTCCCCAGGCGCATGCTCAGTCAAACGACGACGTAACAAATGTAACAGGCGAGTGAAACCTCGAATGCTCTACATTACTACGTCAACCAAGCACGATGATGATGCTAATGTGCAGCGCGCGTGCACTCATCCTGATTCGAATCGCCACATCCATCAAGCGCGGACCTTTCAACGTTGTGCGCAGTGAACATGCCGCACTCCCAAACACACCGCGGTCCACATGCACTCACCATGCCTGCGGTGTCACTAGCCCAAATTCCGTGCCAGTCGAGTCGTGACAACGGATATGTGTGGGCGAATTCCTGTCAATTCAATTCATTCGCACTCAATCATATGGGCGCGTAGCAATATATGGACAGATCAGTAATGACATCACAAACACACCGCTCAATCATAGCTCACATAGAAATGCAACGAGACTGCATCTTAACGTGATGCGACGGTTTTCGTACCTCATTGACCTATTGAGCTATAGTTGGTGATGCGTCCAGGCTACTTGAGAGCTACTCCTACCAGGTTGGTCAATGGTGAGTCAGACATACTCAGTCTCCTGGTCCTTCAGGTTGGGGGTTTGAAATGGGATGGCGTCCATTTCTCTAAAACTAAAATATAGCCGCCTCCCCGCTTCCTTACCGACAGGCTTTTGAGCCAAAGGCCTTGGATGAGGACCCTACTCGTCCTTCTGTCTAGGTCTGGGCGCCCTGACAGTATTCCAGCCCACATACAACCATGACATTTCTTCAAACATAAACTTCATCCTGCATCGGCCGTCGCGCAGATTATCAAAGGTCGCCTAACCTGCTGCATACAGCAGGGCAGATAAGCGAAAGCATGCTACTGCTGGCACCACACTTCTTTCATTTCTACCTGTTTCTCTTACTCCCATCCCGACCCCATTACTAATCTTCCTTCTATAATTCCCAGCTTAATTGACAGCAACCGAAATGCCACTGGAGTAGAACCATCTGCAGCCACCATCCCACATCACCTATCGGACCCCTATCGTCAAAATTCCTTCATAAGGCCACACTATCCCGATTCCATGGCGACATTCAACGTTCGCAATTTAAAACAAACAGGTCGACAGGCTGCACTCGCACGCCCCTTGGACACACTGGGTCTTGATATGTGTTGTGTGTCCGAAACTAGGATCAATGACCTTAACTGGATTGTTGAATTACCTGCACCCGGCTTATCCTCTCGTTATTGGTTGCACGCATCCGGAGACGTCGATGCAGCACTCACGGGTCAAGCTGGTGTAGGTATCATTCTCAGCTCCAAGGCTGAGTCATCGTTGGTTGATTGGATTCCCGTGAACAGCCGTTTATGTGCAACCCGTTCGACGACATCAGCTAAGGTTGATTCACGAAGTAGTACGAAACGCTGTTTGTTTGTGATTTCCGCTTATGCTCCCACCGACTGCAGTTCTAATGCTGTCAAGGACACATTCTATCACGAACTGAACAAGCTACTACGCAGTGCTACTAGTTCAGATATTATAGTACCTTCAGGGGATATGAACGCCCAAGTAGGGCGTCTGAGCTCTTCAGAAGCTCAGCTGGGTGGTAATTATGGGCTTAACTCCGAACGGACTGACAACGGCGAGCGTCTGTTGCAACTGTGTGCGGAGCACCATTTGTTTCTTAGTGACACTGCTTTTAGACACAGTGGACGCCGAAATGCCACTTGGCGTCCTCCTGTAGCTGGAGAGCGACGGACCCAAATTGACCACATTGCCATAAGGTACAGGTGTGGTTGTTCCATGCTGGATTGCCGCTCGTACTGGAATACCTGCCTCGACTCAGATTATGCCCTGGTACGCTGTCGTTTCTCCATGAACTTTACCGGGAGCCGCACCAAGCCTCTCCTGCAAATGCCAACTGAGGAATTCTCTCAGCCCTCGGTCAGAGAAGCCTACCAAAACCACTGCGTACCGAACTTTCGCTGTGTTGTCCTAATGACACTGATCTTTAGTGGAATAGGATCTCGGCCGCCATGCACGATGCAGAAGCATTTACTTGTGGCACTATCCATCGTCACCGCACCAGTCACTGGATATCCGAGAGGTTGGTGAACCTGTTGGAATCTAGAAGACACCTCCCGGCTGGCTCTGAGCACAATGTGGGCAGACGCGCTATTAGGCGTGAACTAAATCAGAGCTTACGTGCTGACAAGGAAGCCTGGTGGACCAGTAGGGCTCAAGGAATGGAGGAGGCAGGAGCAGTAGGCAATTACCGCAAGTTCCTCCAGCTAATCCGCACCACTGGTCCCAGAAAAACAGGCGTTAGTGAGACAAGCAGAGATAGCGCAGGTGCGCTGATACACAATAAGGAGCGCCGTATGGTTCGTTGGGCGGAACACTTTCAAGATCAGTTCAGCTGGCCACCTGTTCCCGGACTTCTTTCTATTCAAGTGATGCAGGACGATCCATGTACGGTTAGCTTAGAGCCTCCGTCGGAGGCCGAAGTCCGAAACGCGATCACATCCCTCAATCATTTGGTACCGCTGGCCCGGATTCCCCCACCTGCACTATTTAAGGATGAATCTGAGATCATCTGCAAACACTGACCTCTCTTGAGAACTCGGCTCACGATGAGGTAAACCTCGGTCATTCCGATCTCGAATACCGTATCCTGAATGGAAATATTTGGGTGTTGTTCTTCCCAAAACTGGCACACCAAGACCGCGGTTTCGTCCTGGTTTGGACTCCTCAGGTGGAGATGCCATGAGCTGGGGTGGAACTCAGACATTAGTAGTTCATGGCTAACGCCCTGAACACCATGCTACTGCGATCGGCAAGCAAAGCTTGGCACAGCAGAAAGTAATTCAAAGCTGAATTATTAACTTATCTGGAAGGAAGAGAGTGTCCCGGCTAATTAGAGCGAGTCGATTATAGTGGCAATCTAGAATATGGGCAGTCGGACAGACTGTTCTTACCACAGGGGTATTAGTCTAACGCCTGTTGCAACCATATTACTGGCCTCCATTCTCGTTCGTCGCCACATTGTGGAACGGGAATCTCGGATTAGGGAAGAGCAGGCCGGTTTCCGCCCAGGACGTGGCTGTATAGACTATATATTCGCTTCGCGGTGGGTGCTAGAGCAGCGCCACTCATACCGCAGACCGACAATAGCTGTGTTTCTCGATTAAAATAGTGCGTTCGATTCAGTCGATCGATCGATTCTGTTCGAAATACTTGCGCGGAAAGGTGTTCCCACGAAATATGTGAACATCCTTCGTGCTCTATACTCGAACACTACAGGCCGCGTCAGGGTCTATGGTGTCCTATAGGATAGCTTTCGACCACAAGTGGCGTTCGTCAGGGTTGTTCGATTTCCCCATTGATGTTCAATTTCGTCGTGGATTCTATCATGGAGTGTTCCCTTGCGGAATCTCACGATGTAGGCGTTGAAGTGCTGCCTGGTGAAAGACTTGTTGATCTTGATTATGCGGACGATATCGTCTTGCTTTTCGACCATGTTGCGACGGCACAATCAACCCTGAATAGCCTGTCTAGAGGGGTCCCATTAGTTGGTATGCACTTCGCACCTTCAAAGTGCAAAATGTTGCTGCAGGACCACCAGCCACTTTATGACCCCTTGGCCCTTGTTAACGAGGAGCCCGAGGTGGTTGATAAATTCAATTATTTTGGCAGCTGCATCAGCAACGATGGGCACATAGAAACTGACACCAGCGCACGCATTGCAAAAGCCAGAGCTACCTTCTTGAACCTGCGGCATCTTTGGCGACAGAAGGGAGCTTCCCTCCGTCGGAAATACCGTGTATACAAGGCCACACTGAGGGCCGTTCTGCTCTATGAGAGTGAGACTTGGCCCCTTCGGTCTGAAGGTCTGAAGCGCCTTCGAGTCTTTGATCATCGCTGTCTGCGAAGCATTGCTGGTGTCGGATGGTACCAGCGTGTCCGCAACGCTGATATGAGTAGACGAGTACTAGGTAGTGATAATCATGCTAGCTCCCTAGAACACCAGATACCACTGCATAGGTTGCGTTGGCTCGGGCACGTGCTACGTATGCCTGGTCAACGCTTAAGTAGGAGGGCCTTGTTTAGTCTACCAGGTGTAGGGCGGCGCAAATCTCTAGGTGGACAGAAGTTGACTTCGCAGCGGGAAATGAAGTCACTGACGACCAAAATGGGTGCCGTTGGTGCGGTTCGCCTTCCGGGCTGGAGTCCACGTGACTCGCCTTGTGCTTGGCTTGATAATTTACAGGACATGGCTCGTAACTGATACCAGTGGCATGTCTGTTGCCGTTTCCTAATCGAATTACCTGTTTAAAGTGTGTTTGGTGCTGAGTAGTCCGCGGGGTAATGGCTGATTATGAAGCGTGGCAGTGAAAGCCGCAAGGAAGCTGTCTCGCCGATGCCGCCTTATCCTTGCACGATAGCCAGCTGTTTGCGGCGGTATGTTGTCTACACAAGGTGTAGGCACCTTGACTCTGAATGTTTGCATAGGGCATTAAGATTTTCAGGTAAGTCCCCCTACTCTCCTTCTTATTATTCTTTATTCCTTAGGTCCTCATGGTTGTATGGCAGCGAAGCATCAGTTCAAATGACTGATGTACTGCTGTTGATGATGATGACGACTGCCTCATTTTGAGACAGTACTCCTAGCTAACTCTCTAACAAAGACTAGGAACAGGCTAGGCCAAAATATCCAACGCTGCGGTAAGTCGCACTTCACTTGAATTAAATGGAGTAATGATATTCGCACTTTAACCATGAAGTGCCCTTCTTGGAGAAATTTACCCATTTATTTCAACACTAAATTTCCAGTACCATATTTCTAAAGTTTGCAAAACAGGATAAGATGGCCAAACGGCTGAAGGCTCTTGAAATATCCAACTGGACTACATCGGTTACAACCTCCTCTTTAACGGCTTCAATGCAGTTGTCGCGTGCAACCATAAGGTTCGTCGTTCAAATGTGATGTTGAGAATAACCTTGTTGCTTCGGTGCAGTTATGTCGTAGCTTTCTACTTCCTTGACCTTTAAGAGCACAGCGAGAATAGTTACCAGGCTGCGATTAACAGGCTGAGATCGGTTTCCTATCTTTTGAAGAGGGGTGATAATATCCATCTTTCACTTTGACAGAACTAGGTCCTCGTATATACAATGTTGAAAGGATGCAGCTGGTACTTTGGCTTAGGTATGGTTGCTACCTTCTGTGCTTTTGGTAATTTCTTCCCGCTTCATGAGAGCTGTGTGTACGCAAGGTTAGCAGTTTTACAGCATCGTTTCTGCAGTGAATGTGACACTGATTACACTTGATGGGGGAGTGAAAGAGACTAAATTAGATTTTGAGCTTTGTCTTTTGAAGACTCGTGAGTACTGGATCCGTATAACGTAGGTTGCCTCTCGTCCAGCAACCGTCGGGGTGGCAGGATTCCCATTACACTTAAGGGTGTCTATCGTCACGGCTGTGGAGAAGCTTTTGATTCGAATTGAATCGTTTTACCACCTCATGCCGCTTCTTCAACTTGTCCTCAATCACCAATAGCGCACAGCTGTTGTGATGAGCAGCGTACGCTGTCCAATTTCTGAGCTGGAAGAGCTTATATAAGGGCACTATTTTCAATATTTTGGGACCAAAATTGTCCCGTCCTACTTCTTAAGATGAGATTGGTTTGTGGAGACGATGGGAAGCTTTAAGTTGTCACCTTTCCGCGACTAATGAGGTGAAGGATTTAAATAGCAATCTCTATGCTATTTTTTGGGTGTACTCGGTGACGAACTTCCGACAGATTCTTCGATGAATATTAATGATAATAATAATTTTAAGTTTATGTCGTAGTGCGTGATGGAATGTGTTTTCTCAAGCTCTGCATTGGAATGATCGGTGTAGCGAATGCGAACGCACACTACGGTGAAATGATGGTTTCGACCAAACGCACCGACCTTGTCAGCGTGTGTTTGCAAATAGGGAAATCCTGTCTTAAATCGTACTTATCCCATGCAATTCTTGTGCCATGACTTCGGATGTACGCGCAAGCGATTCGGATCACCGAACATTATCCAACGGGATCTCTGTTTTAGAAGAAAGTTCAGCGACAAGCTGGTACACCAAAAAGACGTCCTCGGAAGTCTATTCACTAAGGCCAACTTGTGTAACTTCGCTTATTGGAGTTTCGTGAGTACCTTGAGATACCATTCGAGAAGTTTTTTAAGGCTATCAGATAATATATAACTTATAAATGTGCACAACTGTACACTGTCGTCTCACCATATTGTTCTGTGCATTTCACTGCAGAAAGCCTGTGTGATTTTGGCTACATGTGTACCTAGGGACGCACCACAACCAAACAAGCTGACACGAATCTCGGTGGCCGGAGCAGACAACTAGGCAGCACAAACGACGTGAGCACCGCAACGATAAAGCGCATACAAAACACTGAGCCATGGGCCCGGTAAATTTGTCCACCGGGAATCCAGTGAGCAACAAAACCAAGGCCAGGCGTAGCTCAGAAAAACGGGGAACAGAGATCCTCTATAAAATCACGTGTTCCTTCTGTGCCAATTCCAACGGGGCAACAAATGTGAAGATTACACGTAACGGAGGTAACGGTGTATCGACTGTTGGTTGTGGTTCTGTGGCTTATGTTCAGATAGTCACATGTCAGGTAGCCCTCCAGGAAGCAAGAAGACTGGGCCGCGATCACGAAGTCATTTATTAAGCTTACGCTCGAATATTTATAGAGTATATACACTATTTACAACAATCCGTCGAAATGGCTCATCCCTGTTATTTGCATTGTGTTGCTGGCTCCCTTTCCATTTGTTTATGCTTGCTCGCCACGTTCACTCTGTCTAAAAGCACCTTGACTTTCTTAGTGGATGTACGATTGGTGGGGTTGGGCCCATGTGCTTCTTCCCTCGGTCCAATGCCACAAGCCTTGGCTCAAGGGTGCACGAATATGCACTCCTTCGCCTGCTGGCGCCTGATTGGTCACTTACACGTTCAGTGGATAGTTGCATGGTGGATGCGATTACGGGTCAACTATTTCCTGATTGGCTGACCAATCTGCATCCGGCAACATGCTTACTCCTTATCGGCCTTGCCTGTGACGTCCGAGCGGCATTACAGCATTTCCAATCACCAGCATTTCCAGCCTCCATCAGACCGGAAATCGAGTGAGCAACAAAACCAAGGCCAAGCGTAGCTCAGATAAGCGGGGAACAGAGATCCTCTATAAAATCACGTGTTCCTTCTGCGCCAATTCCTACGGGGCAACAAATGTGAAGATTACACGTAACGGAGGTAACGGGGTATCGACAGTTGGTTGTAGATCTGTGACTTATATCCAGATAGTCCCATAATTAATATTGTTCAAACGATTATTGACTGTTACGTCCTTTGATCAAAAGGCATTGATCGCGGTATTAGGAGAGATAATCTCTGAACCCGAGTTTTTGCTTAATGTGTGACGTTGCCCAAATCCCAGACTTGTTAAAAGACAAAATCTTACTAGCAAAATTGCTAGACATTCCAGTGAAAGGTAAACACCATCATTGACAAACAACAGGGAGAATATGCCGGTTTTTCCGTCTCCCAAGATTCATAAAATAATGCAAATGAAGCAGAGTTAGGCACAAATTGCATGACCACATCCGTCAGTATCTGGGCAGCAACAGTTGGCTCCTGCAGTTATTGCAACTGACGGTGTCGCACGTAAACTTTCCAGCTGTAGTCTTTATCTGGCTTTCGCGGAATACCAGTCAGGCCCACCCGGACTACAAACCTCCGCTCACAAGGAACGGCATAGCAAGCAATTACTGCGCAACAAAATGGCGTTGACAGTGATATGTTCAAACGTCCCAGAACTCATCAGTGAATCGTTAAATGGCGGACAAACCAAGGAGCAAACCAGCTGGGCTGAGAAAAGTTGTGCACTCGGACTGAAAGTTCACCCAACTAGTCTAAAACGCCTTTCACGAAATCCAGCGTCTCCGCACGTAAAGGGAACCTCGGTTACTGCGAGTAAACTTTGGCAACACACGGGACCTGGAGCATGTGTTCTTCGCAAGCACATTCTAGTCAACTCTTCGGTTAGTGCGTGCATTGTTCCGGACAAGCAATGGGCAGAAAGGCAGACGCAGAAATCTAACCCGAACGTTTCTCTTCAAAATGTGACGAAGAAAGTGGTACTGGTTCATGGTGTACCAGAATTAAAGCATGTCGATAACAGTGAACAACAAAAGCACGACATCGAAGAGTGGAGGTACATCACGGAACTATATAACATGCAAAATGTCGTCGCATTTGACGTAACCCGTCTATTTGCCTCAACATATTAGCATGGCAGCGGGCCAAGAATGTTGAAAGTTACCTTGGCTACGCTCGATGTGGTAAGAATGGCAACAGGCAACTTGGATTTCTAGAGGTAGGCTTGAGACCATTCCTTCAAATAATATAAACCCTAGTTACAGGTAAGCCAAGCTCGTTTGTTCCTACCTCAGACCAGAAAACAGTAAAGACCCGGGTTTCAAAAAGACGGCAGCAAATCGGCACTATTTGCGCTAATCACTCGCAGCGAACCGATGATATCAAAATTTGGTATGATATCAGGACATCGGATGATCACATATCATTGTAGAGTGATTTCGCGCTTATGCGTGGTCATCCGACAACCGGCTCCAGTTCAGCGTGACCAAGTTCAAAGTCGTAAGCATACGCCATCAGCTTATCTATGAATATCGACTTGGAGACCAGCAGTTACAACGTGCTTCCCAAGAAAACGACCTCGGGGTGACCGTACAGGACGACCTTGGTTGCTCGAGACAGGCTGAAAGGGCATCAAAAAGAGCCAGTCAACATCTTGGACTCTTACGGAGGGCTTTCGGAAATTTTGAACCGTCAATCTTTCCGCAAATGCTGAACGTCTACGTCAGGCCTCATGTGGAAAATGCGATCCAGGCCTGGCGTACCTGGCGCAGGCGCGAGGTCGATGCACTTGAAGCTCCACAACGTGGAGCGACCAAACTTGTTAGAGGATGTTTTTATTACTCCTATCAATATAGGTTGCAGTCAATGAGATTGTACAGTGGTGCAAATCGACGTCAGCGATGTGACCTAATCATGGTTTACTTAATATTGACAAACCCAACTCACCCATTTCGCAATCTGTTGCAGCTGAGCCGAAATACCAACCTGAGAGGTCATCAGCTCAAACTGGCTACGCACTACAGTCGACTTGTTTGTCGACGAAACGTTTTCACCCTCCGTGTGTCCTGTGCCTGGAATGCTCTTCCGACTCACGTTATCCTTGCCCCTACATTAACGCTTTTCGAAAAACACCTTGATGAAACGTTTTCAAACTTGCATTCATTGATTTAGTCCGTTCCACTTGGAGTACGAAGCAGCGCAAACCTAACCATGCGCTTAACGGCCCTCTCCGCAACGTGGAGGTGAGGATACATGCAGAAGTGTCCATGTGATTAGCCTGGATGTAGCTAAACTGGATTAACCAATCACATCTATCAAATGAAGAAACAAACGAGTTAGAGTTGTCCTTTCCTTTTTTATTTCTCACACACTTACTGAAATTCAACAGCTCTCCATATTATTTTGCGTGTGCACATCCCATTCCCACTTAAAACTATCGTTATGCAGTAGTGCATTTAACTCGGTGGACGCTTGAAATAACCATTTACTTATTCGATGATCCTTCAAATTTTAATTTTTACTCCATCCATCCTACGGGACTTGTCAAGCACATGCTTTTTTACCCGTGATAAATCATTGTTCACTGTTCATTGAACTCCTAATGCGTCAAAATGTTAAATGCTGCTACACCAACAATCAGGGTCTCTACTTTAAGCTGCCAGAAATGTGCCATCGACATGAAACATCAAATTGGCACATCGTTGCAGTGACTGCAACTTCGCTCTCGAACAACATAGGTGATCCGGAGATTGAAATCTGTGAGATGTCAGTCATGCGAAATGATCATGCATTTCGCGGTGGCGATGTTGACATTTACTCTCGAGATTACCTTAGATGTGAGGCCATTACTGAAGATTGCCTTGTTATTCCGGACGCATCATTTTGCCACCGTATCTAGGAGGTCAAGATGGTGTATCACAGAAGAAGACGAGGGGTTCTTGCCTCTTAACAATTGCGTACATGCCACCGAACTCTTCCGTAGACACTGATGAGAATCGGTTAAACGCATTCCACTATGCAGTTTAAAAAATACTCTCCTTACTACAGACTGGGGGGTTTCAGTGTACCTTCAATTGTCGCAGTGTCCCCTATTGGGCCATCATTTAAATCGATGCACCTACAATTCATGGACTTAGCAGTTTTATATAACCATGTGCGTCGACCAACCAGACACCGCGGTTCAAACAAACTAGCATTGCTGCAACTAATCCTGACAAATGAAGAGTCGATGATTGAGGGAGTCCCCATAATTGTGATTTACTTAGAATTTGCTAAGGCATTCGACAGGATCAATCACTACGTTCTCCTCCAAAGGCTTGCTGCCTGCAATATCAATGGTTCCCAGCTCTCCTGGTTGGAACATTACAAAACAGAACCAACAAAATTGAAAAAACCAATTCGCACTCCGAAAGCCCGATCGTATTAAGTGGTGTACCGTAAGGATCCGTCCTCATCCTGCTACTGTTTACAGTTTAGATGAATGACCTCCCAACAAACACTTTATCCCCGATACAAGTATTTGCAGATGATACGAAAATATGGAGAGCGATTCGCTCACCATCCGACCGTGCCTATCTCCAGGACGAGCTGGACCGTATCAACGAATGGGTAGAAAGGAACCAGCTCAGAATGTACTCTGCAACATGTCACCTTCTGACGGTGCGTAGCAGCTTCAGCAACACATTTCTGCTGGGAAAACACATTTTGCATCCGGTGACTAGTGAATGAGTCTAAGGTATCATAGTGCAATTAAGTCTTGACGATTTGCTCCAATGCTCGAAATAAAAGAATGTTACTACCTCAACTTGAGGCTTTTGAGTCGAGCACTCGTCATCTTTGAGGGACGACTAGTACCACTGTTGATCAACCCATATCATCGTCCCCAAGTTAAATATCCTGTTCAGGACTGGCGCCAATGGTTACAACGAAATGTCCGTCTCTTGGAGCAACTCCAAAGAAGTGCTACCAAGGCAACAGGTGGACTATCCGGTCTCAATTACGAACTGAGTCTTCGTTTACTCAGTGTCTTTTCCTCAGTATACCGAGGCCTTCGTGGGGATCTCGTCCTCACATGTCGGATACTAACTGAAAGCGAGCACCCTTGTGCATCACTGCTAACCCAGCCTCTTACATACAATGTCGAAGCCATCACTTGAAACTAGTGACGCAACACTCCTGTTTTGTTGGTCGGAAGTATTTTTACTCACTTAGAATCTGTTCCCACTGGGATGCACTACCAGCACATGTGGTGAACACACCAGACATCGCGTCATTCGAAGGACGCCAAGACTTTCGTCTTAGTGCTAAACGCTACACAACAGTGTGAGAAAATGCGATGTCTTTACTACTGATGAATCACGTTCCACGTTGGAACATTATTACTTTAAATTTGCTTGGTTATTTTCCATCTTGTGAGTATTGTAAAGTTATGCTTTTATCCCACCATACATTATTGTACTATTGAAAATGACTGCAATCATTTAAGTCGCGAACCATGAACTCCTCGCGGTTGTGCACTAAGCCTTGCATCGAGGGCTTTTTCGCTGTTCTGAACTTGCGGTTAGCGGTAACTTGAGTATATAAAGGGGTGCTAGAGGTTAGCTCTTGCAGATATGTCGAACTGGTTACTAGCATTTAATTGAGTTTCAGAATAATGAATGTTGAATCCTGTAATGAGGATATGGCTATATTCCTGATATACCGCAATACTCAAACTTGATTCTGGTCCGTGGCAAATTCCCACAGTGGATTTTAGCGTTTGGTAAACTGCGAACACAAGGTGTATGTCGTCGTGCTCCAAACATAGTTTCACTGAGAGATCAGTGAAACATGTTTCGGGTTGTCCATGAATTCGCGACGAAGGTTTGTTTTGTAATAAACAATCACTCCCATTTCCCTATCCGTTCGGTCTTTCCGGCGAAGCGACAAACGGGGTAAAGTGAACTTAACATAGCAATCTCAAAGCTTGTTTACGTTTCGGACATTATTGTGATATCACAAGGGTCGAAAACCTGATGAACGGGAGATGCAACCAACTTGCTAATAATAAATGGTGTTGCTTTACAGGCAGGACGGCTTCTTGGTAGCCAAAAATGAATCGTAGATGCTGACTTAAAGCTGCAGTTTGTGCCAACCGCTAAGGGATCATCCAATAGCTGTTTTTTGTGGAGTCATTTGCACTAGCGTTTTGATTATAATACATGGCTGCACGCGACTGTCCTGGTTCTAATGGTCCTCCGTATTTCTACGTATTCCGTAGGATTCTGTGGTTGCCACAGAGTCAATCCAATGATAGAATGGTATGAGATGATTTATTAATTTGGTCGTCCCCAGTACATCGCCAGCCACCCGTGTACTTGCTTGCTTTACCCAATTTTTATAGGCAACTAAACGCGAAAGTTAGACCAGTTTTCCACAAGGAGCGGTGCGATTATCTAAGACCCAAGAATTATTCATCAGCCTGCGTTAGTTCCTCTTGCAGTTGGATGGAACTGCAGTTCTTGGCAATCGCTTGGAAATGGTGTTGTCGAATGAAGTTGAATGATGGACATAACACCATTGCTGTCGGTCGTGTGCCACATGTTTTCAAATGGAGAAATTCGAAACTCGGGAAATCCGCAAATAATGATCGTCCGTTGGTCATTATATTTACAAACATTATATTTACGTTCAAAGAGCTTCCAAAAGATATCCGGAAATACACGCACATCATGTTGTGTGTTACTGAGAGGAATAGGGATAGTATAACGGCCTCTGGGTCGTCAGTGGAACTCAGTGCTGCCCGGAGTTGTCGAGGTTAATTGTAATGCCCTGAATTTGGGTGACATGTGACAAGTCTCAACGTCGTAGGCTGAACCTAAAATCCAGTTGCAACTACGGTTAAGGCCTCGTGGTCCCTTTTCGTGACTGTCAGTTTATAGGTATTTACTGATACTGTTTTTAGCGGTTTGTCTAGCTTTTTGCTCGTTATTGCTACCTAGTCATAGATAGACTCTTCGGCCATTGTACGGCAACAACCGGTACGGAGGATTCCCGGCTTTTCTCAATGGTTTATTGACACTTTTTCGGTCTTTCTGTAGCCATCACCGGTGTGATCTGAGCTGAAGTGCTGACAAGTGGGGCGATGGGCTCCCTCGGCTTTTGTTTCCTTACCCGTGTGAGAGGATTTGGAAACAAAGAACCTGTAGTTCGGTTGGAGTGCTTGACACTGTTCTTCGGCCGAGATAGTGAACTTGAATTGGCTATCTGAGGTATAATCGTGGCCATATTCACTTCTTGTGGGTGCAACTCTGGTATTCATCAGATAGATTGGTCGGCTGATCGGTGGGTGTGTGTGGTTTACCGGTAAACATGGAAAACCGAAGGTCAGTGTACACAAAGATGGCTGTGATTGATGGACAAACAGTGAAGCACAAATTGCCCCGTCCCTGCATTTGAAAACAGCGTTCAGAACGAATCCGGGCTCATTGCACGGCTGAGTGATTGCTCTATCGAGCACAGAGCTGATTAAGAAATGCAGTGGCGATGTGCTTGTAGGCGTAGGTTTGAGCACGAGAGTTTTAAAAACAAGCTGGTTGGTTTGAATTTTGAGGTATGCGGTACAGACTAGTTGAAATCGTCTGCGGAAATCGCCATGCAGTCCATCCTTCTCCAGAGGCATAAATCCAACAACTCCATCATGTGGATGGCATCTATTTTATTGCTCATGTCTGAGGATGCGCGTTGGTCTAGTAGTGTTGCCATTGTTTGCTTCGCCAGATTGGTGTTGATTGAAGTGAACAAAGCCGTTACATCAAAGGAAACCATGATTTCGTCCTCTTCTATTACTGTTTCCCTGAGCTTAGCCAGGAAATGTTCTGCAGATTGTATGGAATATTGCGAGCCAGAGATCAGGTACTTCAATCTCTTCCAGAGTTCCTTGGAAAGTTTGTAATTCGGGCTCCAAGTAACGACACGATAGGGCGGAGGGGACTCCACTTTTGTGAAATTTTGGCAGGCCGTAGAATCGCGGTAGCACCGAATCCTCTGGTTTCATCTTGCTGTGTTCTAATTTGGTAATCTGTCCCATTTGTTCCAGATTTTGTAGGGTGCGTTTGATTTTAATATCTTTCACTCACGAGCAGCTATGCTTACCTCATGAATACTTGAGAAGACAAGTTCTACTGCCAAGTATACAGTACTGTCCACCAATAAACAATCCTTTGGCCTGGTAACTCACCGAAGAAAACGGACGACACATGTTACTTATGCTGATCACCGACGCACATGACCGAAGGCAAGATATCTCCGAACGACTGACTTCCAAAAGGAGTTATGCTTATCCAACCTCGGCACAGAATTGACTAAAGAGCTTGAAACGGCGATATCCAGCAAAACGCACAACACCAAACTCCACACAAATCAGCAATTGGAAAAGAAACTAGAGAGAATTTCAAAACTTAAAGCAGTGAATCAAGATGATGCGTGGATTACGAATTTATCTAAACGAGGTTTGTCGGATGTAGAGAAAGCAGTAGTTGTCTGTGGCATGCAGTTCAAGTACAGAGACTCCAATGCCATCAATTTCCTCGCAGAGCATGAGACAACACTGAGCTCATGCAAAATCACAGCTGACGTCCAACACACGGTCAGGCACAGTATCATTCCAGCACTGAGGCACAAGAGTGAAACCAATATGTTCAACACAATTGAAGAACAAGCGTTGAGAAACCTTAGGAAAGCTAAATATATGGTTATCTTAACAGCTGATAAAGGACGTCTTACTGTTGCAATGGACAAAGATGATTATACGAAGAAAGCGCAAGAACTTCTCCAACATGTGAACACCTACCAACCAGCCAACGAAGATCCCACAAAAAGATTGGAAAGCCAAATCAAACGCACCCTACAAAATCTGGAACAAATGGGACAGATTACCAAATTATAACACAGCAAGATGAAACCAGAGGATTCGGTGCTACCGCGATTCTACGGCCTGCCAAAATTTCACAAAAGTGGAGCCCCCTCCGCCCTATCGTGTCGTTACTTGGAGCCCGAATTACAAACTTTCCAAGGAACTCTGGAAGAGATTGAAGTACCTTATCTCTGGCTCGCAATATTCCATACAATCTGCAGAACATTTCCTGGCTAAGCTCAGGGAAACAGTAATAGAAGAGGACGAAATCATGGTTTCCTTTGATGTAACGGCTTTGTTCACTTCAATCAACACCAATCTGGCGAAGCAAACAATGGCAACACTACTAGACCAACGCGCATCCTCAGACATGAGCAATAAAATAGATGCCATCCACATGATGGAGTTGTTGGATTTATGCCTCACGACACATTTCAATTTTAACGGCCAAACCTAAGAACAAATAACAGGCACGCCAATGGGTTCACCGATATCTGGACTAGTGGCCGAAGCGGTGATGCAAGCATTGGGAGAAACCGCACTCCCGGTCGCAAAACCTAAACTCTGGCTACGCTACTTGGACGATACCTTTGTCATCCTATATGGCTCGAAACTGGAAGAAACACATCAGCTAATAAACAACACGTTTGCTGGTATCCGTTTCACTAAAGAAGAGGAGAACAATTATCAGCTACCATTCTTGGATGTGTTGGTAAAAAGACATGCCGCTGGACAACTGGAGACAACAGTTTATCGGAACGCGACGCATACTGACCTAATTCTGACTTATCGCAGCAATCATCCAACAGTCTTCAAGCGCAGCTGCGTAACAACTCTATTTAAAAGAGCTCAGACACATTGTAGCACTCCGCAACTGAGGAAAGCAGAGGAAGATCATCTGTTCGAAATGTTTACACGGAATGGGTTTCCTAGGAATTTCATTCTAGGTTGTTTAATATCAATAAAACGACCGACGCATGAACAGACATCAGAAACGGATAAAAGGACAATCATTCTACCATACATCAACGGCGTCTCTGAGATGGCGGCGAGACTGCTACTACCTTTCGGAATCAGAGTTGCTCACAAGCCGGCGGAAACTATCTGAGACAAGGTCTTCAATAGTAAGGACCGGCTTGGCAAAGAAGAAACAAGTAGTGTGATTTACAAAATCCACTGCAAAAGTTGTAACAAGTACTATGTGGGCCAGACAGGAAGAAAGCTCGGCACTAGGCTACACGAGCATAGCCTAGCCATCCGCCGACATGACCAGAACTCTCTGATGTCGGTACATATGGACGTCGAGAATCATCAGTTTGAGTTGGCGAATATCAGGATCATAGGCAAGGCAAGAAGTCGAAAGACAAGCGAGTTCATCGAGGCTTGGTACTCGGGGAAGAACTCAATCAACAGACACGTAGGTCTAGATAATGCCTATGAAGCACTGAGGGTCAAATCAATACTCCGCCCCAGATCAACAGGACAAAGGAACGCCACTGAGGCGGACTCTAGCCAACAGTACGCAAGAGCTGACTACACGGTCAGCTCACGTGGACCAATCGACTCTTGACGTTCGAATCAAGTGATCAATAATCACTTAGATCTATAAGTGGCCCGCATAAATCGCACTGATAATGTTGTCTAGCCTGACAATGAAACGTTTGCAGCCAAATCAGCCGATTTGAAGAACAGCTGCACACCCTCTTCCGCCTCCCGAGCTACAATTATTCTCACGGATTTCTAATGGTTGTAATTGGGTTTAGGTGCTACCAGGTTATTTATACCGAGGTATGGGAATAAAGGTAATTCCAGTGCCTAGCCGTCATGAAATCAGAGTTTGATGATAGTCAACCAAACAAATCATGCTTATGGAAGTGAAAATTATTTCACTTTTAGTCCGAAACCTTGAGCGTTAGGCGGAAGTTTTCAAACTGTCTACAAAATCTGGGGTTTACGTTGCATACTGACAGAAAACATCAAGCACAGCTCAGATCGGTACGCAGTCAGACATCCCTGTCACAATCAACAAATGTAGTATTGGTATACCGAATTTTGCAGATACTATGTTCGGAATCGGGAAACAAACCGCAGTCTTACTGAAAGCATTTAAAGCGATGTTAGGAGGCATGTTCAAGTCTGTATGTCCTATTACTGGAAACCTGTGTTCGACTGTTATATAACCTCGACAATTGTAAGACTGGTTACTGGTGAAATGTTACTGGAGTTGGGTTTGCAGCCTGCTGAGTGTAAGCTATTCCGAGTACGACATCCCATTGGCACATGCGCGTTGGTTGCCGCAGCATCCTAAAGGGCGTACTGCAGTTAATACTAATGGCATTTATAAACCAATCATTCTGACCTAATAACAATGCTTAGGTTATAAATGTAATGGCAATGCCACTGGATTAAATTACAGCGAAAGCTCAGTGAGTGACAAATGGGATAGGTTATTATATGGTGCTCAATGTATTTCACGTAAGCAAATTCTTCATAGTTTGAATTGTTTTATGGAAGACGAGGGGATTTTGACTAGTGGGTTTACACTTAACTGATTGCCGGCTACATTGGTCGCCATACTTGATATGTTCACCAGCATTTTGCACCAATTTTTACCTTTCGGATTCCATCAGCACTGTTGCATCCAATGGAAGTCTACAATCAACTTAAGAAATACAGAGTACAACGAATTTCTGGTAGTTTGAGTTAAGAGCAACATACACATGGGCAAGACAGTTTCTTCTCTCTTTCTCACCAATGTTGCCAAGTACGAGCGCACAAAGATTTGCTACGCAGGCCAACGTAGCTGCGGAACCAATGCAAGTTCAAGCGCCCATATTTGTAGTCCTGATGGAAGATACGTACCAATGCTACTTGTTTATGACCTTAGATCAAAAACAGTTATAAAATTTATCCCCTGATAGTTGACTCATATACCACTTTACCAAATAGCTTTGTTATAATGAACAGCTGGCTAATCCAACACACCAGGCTACAGAAGCTGCCATCAATAACTTCATGTCAAGTTTTGCGACACGACAGTGTCGCCCAGAGATGTCGCAGAGACGCGGAATTGGACTGCCGGATGTCGTTTTGCCGGTTGAAAGTCTAGTCATCGCTACTCAGGCATGTCTCTTGGTCTCACGCGGCCGAGAATTTCGCAGCGCGTTTGACATCAGTAGCGTGTATTACCGTCTCATGACTTTAACAAATCTCTCCAGTCTTTTAACGGAACTCCAGCTGGTTTTGCTTATTCGTTGGTAGCAGATAGTTATTATTCCTGTGGGGTAACCCGAGCCATACTAAATCAATCAAACTAAAATGGGCCGATTTTTTACTTGTTCTCACTTCACACATATTGGGATTGTTTGCGGCGTGTAGTCTAATTGGCTACCATGCTTCGACTTGAAATGAATCCCGGACACATCGGTCACTGTAGCTTTGCTTGAAACCAAAGGATGAACTGAGCGCATTGTTTATTGTCCGGTCTTGGAGTCCCCCCCCCGTGTGATTGGATTGTAAAACGCAATCTCGATTAAGGCCACGCTTTGCTCTGAAAGAAACTGTCATTCTGATCACTAGAAACCCCATCCGAACTGGAGTTTCGGTGCTGATCTTTTCCAACAGTGTCCGGCAGGTTTCATCCTGAGTGAAACTCGACAGGAAAAGATAGCTTGAGCTGTGGGTGGAACCCGACACAGTGGCTGATGGTTTGCGTCTTGATCACAAGGCGAGACCTCCACGAGCATTGCTTGGTACAGCGGCTGGAAGTTCATAGTAATTATCGTGCATCACGGAGTAAGATGGAGAAGTGGCTGTTCTAGCCGTCATGTGTATACAGATCATAATTATCTGTTGTAGATGAGAATGGGTTACATTCCTGTTAAAAACGCATTGCACTCAAATTTATGACCACGTTTACTTCAGTCCTAAATTAGTGAATTAAACATTCTAATTCTTACTGGGATAACTGTTTCGAACACTTAATGGTATGTGCAAAACGAAGCTTCCCTCTGTTGTTGCTGATTTTTAATAGTATTCCTTCCGGTTAGATGAGCTGCGCGCTTGTGTATCAGTCGCGTGAAACCAGGTGCGTTCCAATCCAATATAACGCTTGAACCGACACACGTCGTCATCGTTAATAAATTTAGTCCAATCAGTGTGTGTTCGTTATTGTATTGCAGTCCCACTCGGATGGACAGTTAGGTATGTCCCACAAGTATGGTTGGCTACATCCGGTTTCGGATTTGCCTGTCACTGTGGCAAGCCACAGAACGCCTGCGCCTACAGAGGGACCATGGGTGGCTTGCGCTGCACCACACACAGCTCCAACCACATACCCATATCCAGTGTAAACCCGAAGAAATAAGACCGGGTGGCATGTGGATGGGAGCCACCTTTCATCAACGGAGCCGGCCCACACTCCTTCACAAGCAAACAGAAGCACGCTGTTTTTGGGAATCAGTCGCACACAAGGCGGTGGCTGGACCGTAGTCCGCTCCACACTGAGTGCATGGAACCACTCTTCGAGCTTAGCACGACCACAAGGACCGTGCACCCCGTCCCCTCCAGCAACGACCAACAATCTCCTAGAGACAGTATGGACGAGGTAGTGGGTAATAGACAGGTAGACACCTTGTCAACATGCGCATCAAGAGCAGCCGCACCGGGGATGTCAAACAACAGCCAATCACTTGGAATGATAGTAACAAATAATATATATCGGTTAAAGAATACGGCTATGCAGAAATAACTCTTCCCTAAATTAACATATGAAGTATGTTGGTTGGCAACGAATCCGCGATAGGTAAAAATGTCCAGAAGTGACTCAGAAAATGCTACAAATGCAATAAAGTTAACGAAGATAAGCACAATTACCGTAAGCAACGTGGAAATTTAATGGAAGATTATTCCGTTAGGCAGAACAAATCAAGTGAAGTGGAATGAAATTTATCCAGCTTAAAAAGAGACTTAGTTTAAGTGTAAGTTGGTTTAGCCCAACTGCGCTGAAGAAGCATCATGAATGCAACATCAGCCTCAGCATGGGGCACGTCCCACAAGTATAGTCTATTACTAACAGGCGTATGTGAAAAGTGTGATGTAGATCACTTTTCTTGAACACTTATACAAAAGCACTAAATTTAAGAATCGAGTAACGTGCAGATGCAACGATGCGTACCATACTCTTGTCTATTCCGATCGTGCTATTTGAGGCAAGCCAGGCAACTGCATAATGTTGTTAACGGCTCTGTCTGCTTGGGATAGATCAGTTTTAAAACAGTTTAATCGAACTTCATCCCATCGCATCTGGTGCGACCAAGACTATATTTACCATGAGCACCTTGTTCTACCGAAACAATTCGCAAGCCATGATGAGTGGACTAAGCAGTAGGACACATACCTTATCTCGAGCAATCGGTGCTTGGAACCATGGTCATATAGAGAGCAGGACATCCAGTTACAACGGACTTGAGCAGTTCATAACCTAACTGGCGTATAACCGGGGCAGGTGGTTTAATTCTGCAGGGGTGATGAACATTTTACATTAGGTAATCCAAACTGTAACTACTAACAAAGCTTGCGCGAGGTTGCAACGTCTGCTCGCAAGTAAAAGGAATATCATTCGATACAAAAACGTGATAGCAGTCGAATGTCACGATGACTGCAGTCCAGTGACACCAGCCACCGTAATCTATGCCCCTCTTACAACGAAGCCACAGCTGACATGTTGAATAATTTCATATCTAAAATCCACTCACTAAACCTGTGGTTTTGGCGGAAGGTAAACCCGTATTCTGTGGCCCGAATGAATCTAAAAAATTAATTTATTTCCACATAGTCAATATCCGATATTTCCACTCGATGGCACCACGTAAATCTCCAGTAAATATGCAGTTGGCACGTAAATTATTAGCTGACAACTGCACCATGGCCATCTGAGAATTATGATACTTGAAGGCATTAGAAACATGAGTCGCTGGTTTCAATTTTGATTTTGTTTATAATCTACATGTCTCAAGCATCCTGCATCTAAACGCTGTTTATGCTGTAGCCTAAATTACAACTGTGTCACGTTGTCGTGACTGGTGGATTCGCGACCGACGAAGACAATCGAAGCTATTCCTTTCAAGGTTGCAGGTCAACCAAGCCAAGCAGTCGGTTGAGAGTGGGCCATCCGCGTCACATGGATCCCAAAGAGAGAGAAAGTGAAGAATTCAAGCGGCTCGTTGAGCGAGTTGTCTCGTATTACAACAATCGCAGCGATTCGAACCATGTGTACTCAGCGGAAGATGTTCGGAACACAAGCAGCCAAGTAAGCGACAGACAACACCAACACTTTCTATTTAGATTGTGAGCGGCAGGCGAATCACCATGACTATTACAATGAAAGCGATCGGATGCAAGGAAACACTTTCAGCTTGTCTACTCGACGATAAAGAGGTGGGTGATACCAGCAGTTTGGTTTCTTCTAGGTAGGTGCTACAGAACATGTGCAGAAAATTTATTGATACATTGGACTTTGGGAGGACTGTTTTCCAAACTCCTCTGTTACGCAAGCCAAACTTGATGCTTTTGTGTCCACTAGCAACTATCCTAGCCTTTGTAGAGTATAACAATACGGAGGTATTATCCAGAACATTACTACTTCGTGTTGTGATTTGTCAGATGAGGCTTTTAACCTTGTCGAATAACTTTGTTCTGGTATTTCTCTCAAGAGGTATTACCACCTTCAGTGACCTTCCGTGCAAATAACTGGCTCTAGCACTATCTGTCGTTGTTGTTGGCCCGAGATAGCGTTTCAGGTTGCAGTGGGTAACGCTAAAATAGTTACTCACTTAAAAATCCCTTCTCAATGGCATCTCGGCGTTCTGAACGCGGATATGACCATGATAAGTCCCATTGGCTCTGGTTACTATGAAAATGTAGAAACTACTTTTTTACGTTTCAACGTGCAACTTTATTTATAAGGATGGCAACAACATCTAAAGCAATCATAGAATGCTGTACTATTGCATCGCATTGAACGATGCAATCATGCACCCACCCACCCACCATGGTTGATTGCACTATTAACTGATGCAAGCCATACCACTGCCTGAAATCTTCTGCAGTAAGCGGGTCAGTTTAATATACTGTCACATAAAGTGGTCAAAATGAGCCTAACTGTCTCGGTCCACACAGTCGCGTTCTGACTGGCAAAGCCTGAGTATGCAGATGATATTACTCTCCTAGGATCAGATTCACCCACCTTACTAAGATTCCTGGATAAATTGATACAGTGCTCCGCACACTTCGGCGTATCCTTCTCATCTTCAGAGTGCAAGACACTTTGGCAGGGTCTAACCTGCAAGTCACTGGTCAGGTTATCAGAGGCCGGTCAAATCACCGGTCACGATGTCAATCGGAGATGAACTGTGTCACCTTTGGTGGCCCCATCACTGAGCGGGCTAATTCTCGCATCAGATAAGCCCATGTGGCTTTTGAACCACATTCGTCTACGGGGTCGTCAGGATCATAGTCAGTCAGACAAAGACAACACTGTGGTAAGGCCAGTGTTACTACCGGGATGAGATACCGCGCCACGTGGCGTCGAGGAGAATAACAGATTTACCCCCTTTGATTACCGGTGTTTGTGGAGTGGTACTGGCATCTGGTAGCAGCACCGTGTGTTTGTGTGCAATATTGAAGTCCATCAGTTGATGTTTGATAAAGAACCCTCTTCTAGTGGCGCAATGCATTGTCTAATAAGCTAGGGCCGCTGGTATTGGATCTCAAAGGGATTATCAGTGGAACGCCACAGAATGACACCAGTAAGAGTTTCGAGGAAACAGAAATGAGGCTATTAGCTTGGTGTTTCCGCACAAAGTCTTGTGACTCATTTCGTAGTTGAGGCTGATGTCGGTGTCATCGATGATGTTGAGTTGAGCCAATGTATAAGCTACAAACGGGTCACTCTCATCTTTCGACGGATCCATATGCCATGATTCAATGTAAGGTAACAAATGTGTGTAGATACAAGCCAAACGGCTTGCAGCCCAACGCTGCACACCGATGTGTAGAAGTGAAATATTCCTTTGGAATCTTCCCAGTGCATTTGAGCAATCATGGAAAACCTTCAGGCTCTTAAAGGGATCTGCGGCCCATATGACACCTTCGCTTTTATACGATTTCCAAATGGCCGTTATCGCCCACGATATATTAGACGAGATGTTGTTAATTCACATTTGATCAAGTGGTAACTTGATGGATTGAGTATTAGGAACGCATCGTTAAATCCACATAATCGCTCCTTAAAACGTCTCATAGAGACAGACAAGGCCCTGCTATTAGGTCGCACCATTCCTTTCCATCCTGTTTTTCATCGGCTAACAATCGGAGGCATGTGGACTAAAGTGCCTCACTGGAACACAATGAATATCGCGGAACGTGTGCTCATTGTACGCGGCTTTTCCATACTCCACAACCATGAGGATGCAAGTGGGTAATCGTGAAGCCCCACACTCACCATCTCGGTAAAGATGGGTCAAAACACTCACATGGTCTGATTAGGAACTACAAGGCCCATCATTCCTGCTTCTATGGCAACTAGCAATCAGGACAATTCACTCAACACCCATTTCACCCATGACAAGCCTATGTTATGATTTTTGATGCGACGCAAGAGGTTTATTAATCTACTTACTCGTTCTTATTCTATTTATGCTCAGGTTTATCGGTATTGTGAAGTGAGAGTTATACAACAGCCTTGGGTGTCCCTGGAGATGATAGACGTGACCAACTGTTGGGAAAGGACCAAGATGATGAAAGAAATAGAAGGAACTTGGGAAATTCCGTCCCCGGATTACATGAGTCGACCGGAAGTGCAGAGCATGATTAACACCGCCGTGGCCCAACATAACAAGCTGTTCAACGATAGCAACATTACCACATTGGACTATATAACCGAATTTCAAAAGCTGAAGGTTTGTCAGTATCAAATTCAGCATCATGATTTTCTATAGGTAGGAGAAAAGCAGATGTACACTTTCATTCTGCACCTCAAGGGAGGGACACAGGACAGAGACGTAAGTATCTACTTAACTGTGCTTTTGCAATCAACACTGCAGCTATCAAAACTCCACTGTTGTAAAAGCTACTGGTGATTAATGACAAGATTCAATCTCCAATCATCACACCGCACACATGTGTACCCTGAAAATTTCACCGGTCGTGTCCATCCGCATGGGGGGTTGGTAACCTCATGACACCAGTGAGCTTCCTTATAAAAGCTTAAAACAACTGCTACTACGCCTAGATTTAGTAACTCTAGGTGAACTCTCATTCTACCGATAGAAAGCTTAGGTATTCCGATTTTACCAAGTACCAGATGTGGATGGAGTTATAATCTTACTTTTCGGTTTTCTCCTCTTAACTTTTATGCCCTCAGCGACTTGTTTTATAGGCACCTGTGGTAAGACTCTACATAGAAAGTAGAGTCATCGTGTTTGGGAAATAGGTTTTCAGATTTCCCGCCTGTTTTAACGACTGCGTTTCTATCTTGACCTTGGATTCCTTGTGTCCATACTATGCATAACTGGGTATTCTACTTGGATTATCTTCTCCTCACCAACTGTAACGGAGCAGATTTTTCAATTTCACACACTGTGCACTTACACCGGTGAGGAATATTTGGATGGTGGACTACACTGATTGAAGGTGAGAATACGTCAATATTGTTTTAAATCCGGCCGTTGCGTAGGCTAACTTATCTGTACAGGAATGTTCGAGAATCGTGACACTTCAACTTAGTACACAGTATCCAAGTGTGAACCAGTAGCTAACAAAAAGGTTCACATGTTACACATTACACACCAGTGGCTATAGGTCACAGTAAAATAAATATTAAGCGTCCAAGCTCACTGAGGGTTTAGTCGATACCACTTTGAAATTGCCCTGTTAGCTTGAAAAAGATTAAAATGCTAGAATGTGTAAGTCACTTCCAATGGATCCTCTAAACATGGTGCTTGTAAACGGTCTGGGTTCTGGCAAATTGGAAATTTCAGCATTTATGCCTAATTAGTCAAATCATAAGCGCACCAATACGGTCTGTGTGCCTGCGTGAAGCCAACCTTGCTCGTGACCGTTAATCACGTTCCCCTTGGTGAGTGTTGTAAGTCCAGATGTCTGCAATTCTGAACCGGAGAGCATATGAATTCGCCAGTCGTATGAAGACGAAACAGTCAGTCCCCCACAAGTCGCCACTGGAGAGTTACCTAAGGAGAGCTCTGTACACCAGCCCAAAGCGGCCTCGGGTCAATGGTCAGTAGTTGCTCCAAAAACGATTGTAGCCGGCTTAAAAAGAGTCGGCGTAAAGTCGCTGGTAATGCTTGTGTGTTCATGTGCGTTTCTGAAATCCGTGACTTTCGATTGTACGTATACGAGTGCACAAGGCATTTTCAACAAATTGGTCTAGCTTCCATCGCTTCAAGCCACAACATATTTTGACCCAATCATGATAACCGTGACTTGGCTGAACAAAGTGAGATCGTATTACCTGGTACTTCACTGCTGCGCGGGTACTGACGCCCAAGGAAGATGGTGTAATTATTTACCACCGTTCAGAACTAGACGTCGACCGCGTTAACGACCTGGGAATTCAACCCGTAGACCCGTTATTTTCCCGCTAGCAATTATGTAGGGTGACAAATGTTTAGTGGCCATTGTATACCGCCCACCATTGTCCACTTTAGAAATGAATCAGGTTATACTCTCCGCTATGAAGAACCTATTAGCACGGTTATAAAGTCACTTTCTTTTGGCGCGGGGTAGCAAATTGCGCACACTAGAAGCACCCATCAACCTCAGTGAGCAATTCAAAACGGGACGACGACATCTACTCGCTAATCCACCGTTGTAGAGTAATGTCAATTCTCCAACGATATGTTGACATTTGGATTGATCTCATCAGACACATAAACAATACAAGCAGAAAAATGGCACAATTTTACAGATAGCAAATTTAGCACATCGACAAAAATGTTATAGTCAAGACCAAGGTAATGTAAATGATTGCTTCAAGAGTTTCTGTGCACCTATCACAGGTTGACAGACCTCAAATAGTAAAGCTTTGCAGAGAGACTGGGACGCGGACACCAAGAGTGAGGTGCGCGTTAATTTGCACAAATCAAGTAACCAACTGTCGTGTCCAAATACTTTGTTTCGTTTTGACCCTCCATTCACTTACCCTACTCACACTTCTATTTGGCACTTGTTGGCCTATCATGTGCTCTTGCATTTGATTGGTTGCAATGCGAACCTCCATCGATTTAATCGTACTGCGCGTGTGTGCAGACAGTTTCTTCCATACGTACGTTCCGCTGCTGTTTTGGTCTGTTGCCTTTCGGGATACAACAAACTGATGATTCGTGTTACCGATATCTTTGCATGCTACTGCCCCTTCACCGTTCTGGACTGACTCTGCGGTTAGCCCAAATGCCGAATGCTGGGAAGATCGGAAAATTAGTTTTTCAGATTCTATTTCTGTGCTACTACTTCTCAATCTATCCGTGACGCTGAAAATGGAGGATACTTTAAAGCTTTTGCAATTACACCTCGGCGCGGTGGGTCGAGGTATATTTGATGCTCTAAACCTGCGGGAGAAACCCACGTTGACAGAGGCTTATCGGCCCTCGATAAACATTTGGGTGTTCGAGTGAACACCTGTAATTCTCGGTACAATTTTTCGTAGCTGAAACAAGCATCTGGTGAATCAGTGGATGCATTCATTTCCCGTCTTGTTCGTTCTATTCGAAAGTGTGACTACAATAGTATTCCCAAGAAAAAAGTGGAAGAAACCATACTAATACAGCAATTGATTTCTAGTCTCACGGATTCTTGGATCAGAGAGTCTCTTAATGGAGAACGCAGGAAAGCGCACATAGGGCAGAGCCTGTGAAGTAGCTCGCGCGAAGGTGGCAGTCATTGAACGAAACAAAGTTTTCCTCTCTAACACAACAGCCACTGAAATTGACCGTTTGGATTCTACACGCTCTCTGAAGCACTCCTCAGTTAGAGATAAGTGTTACCGTTGTGGAAATGCTGAACATCATGCAAATGACAAGTCTTGTCCTGTAAAGAGTGAAATCTGCCGGAATTGCGGTAAGCCCGGTCATTTTTCTCGTGTTTTTCGTTCCTGCGCCATTTCTTTAGTGGCTTCTGCAAGTGATTCCAGAGCTTCTCTGGTCACCACTGAGCAACATATATATATATATATATATATATATATATATATATATATATATATATATATATATATATATATATATATATATATATATATATATATATATATATATATATATATATATATATATATATATATGTCTTTAATGAATGCGAACCTCCACTTTCGTCTCCAACTCAAGAAGCCAAACTGCCTTCGCCAGACATTTGTCGTGTGCTTTTTGAAATTAGAAACAAAACCATTTGTCTAGACATGGAACCAGATTCCGCGTCACCAATCGCAGCTGTGCGATGTTGTTTGTAAAAAAAACAGCATTTTGGTCAGCTAACTGTACATCCTTCAGATTACACTTTCAGCAGCTACTCAAATGCTGATGTCTATACACTCGGTTTTGTTACGGTTTCAATGTTTCTTATAAACAGCAGGATGCGTATAGTTGAAATCTACGTCTCTAAAACTGATAGTAAACCTCCATCGGGATGTAATGCCATGGTCTTATTGAATGTATCACCATGCGTCAGCCGGATGACCATTGCCAGTGTCAACCTTCATTCTTTACGTTCCAGTTACTTCAATCTCTTCCATCCGGATATCGGTAGAGTCCCTAAAACAGTGTAGCGCATTCGGTTGAGCGCGGATTACAAACCGTTCAGCACTTCACAACCTAAGCCTGTACCTCTGGCCAAGCAAGGACCGTTGTCGCAAGCTTTGAAAAATATGATCACGGAAGACTTGATAGAATCCATACAATGTTCTGAATGTGTTCATTCACTAGTTGCCGTTTAAAAAAATGGTGGTTCTATTCGTGTATGCACCGACCTTCGAGCCCTTAATCAACATATACTTGTGGACAAGTTCCCTCTGCCTTCTATCGACGAGTTGATGGTTAAGCTATCAAACGCCATGCTTTTCTCAAAGATGGATATTCGCAGTGCATACTACTACATGCCACTGACTCCAGATTACCGACATTTGATTGCTTTCCACACGCAAGACGGTTTGTATCCGTAGAAAATGCCACCAATGGGCCTTAGTAATGCCCCGGCAGCTTGGCAGAAATTTATTAATCTATCGTTATCAGATCTCAAAGGATTTCTTGTGTATATGATGACATTTGTGTCTTTGGTAGCAACCCCACCGAACATCAGGAAAACCTTCATAATGGGCCGCATAGACTGAATGAACTAAATTTCCGCCTGAATGCCAACAAATGCCAATTCGCTGTCATGGAGATCGAGTTTATTGGACATGTTATTTCTACTTCTGATATTAAGTCTAATGTGCAGAACCCCAAAGCCATTCTCGATGTCCAAAACCATGCAACGTTACACAGCTGAAACATTGCTTGAGTTTGTGTTCTTAGTACTTTCGACATGTGCCGCATTTTGCGACTATTGCCGAGCCGTTACGGAGGTTGACGCGCCAAAAGCATGAATTTCGTTGGGTCACTGAACAAGACAGTGCTTACATGACCATACGAGCGATGATTGAGTTCACTTCCACATCAGCCATTTTCAGTGAGCACTGTCCAAGGTTTGTTTCAACGGATGCTTCAGATGTTGGCTTGGGTGCAGTTCTGTCCCAGCTGCGCGATGGCGAGGAGAAAGTGATTGCGTACGCATCACGTGTCTTGTCTGATACTGAAAGAATTTATTCCGCCGGCGAGAAAGAAGCCTTCGCATGCGTCTGGACATGTGAGAAATGGCACTTTTACTTATTCCGAAGTCGATTCACTCTGCGCACAGATCATTCTGCTCGTACAACGTTACGAAATCGCGCTAACAAAGGTTAAAAGCTGGTACGCTTGAATCGCTGGTACTCACGTTTATCGAACTATGATTATGAAATAAAATACGTGCCAAGACGTTTTAACCAACTTGCAGATGCCTTGTCGAGACTCCCACAGTACAACGGAGAGGAAAACGAAGACTTAGAGGAGGTAAAAAGGATATCGCAGCTCTCAGACGGAACACCTACAATAACATTAGACCTGTTACGGGAGCATACGGACAAAGACCCTGTCCTAGCTGAGCTTCGGAAGTAAATATCCACTTCATGGTCTAGTCGTACCAAGAGCCAACCTGAGTTACTTTCATACTATACCCTACGGAACGAGCTTTCTATTGTGAGCAACTGCATTATTAGTGGTGAGCAGTTTGTGCTCCATGCAACGCTCACTCCTCTGGTGGTTGCATTTGCGTAGTTAGGTCATCCAGGGATTGTGCGAACAAAAACTCGGATACGACAATACTATTGGTGGCCGAAGTTGAATTCCAGCGTGGAGAAGGTTATTCGGGAATGTTACGCCCATCAACAATTCGATAAGACCGGGAGTCCCCTGAATGCTCCAGTCCAACTTATAGTGTACCCAATGAAGCCATGGGCAAAAAGCGCCATCGATCTGATGTATCCGTTTGTCAATGTACGCCCGCAGAAGCAAAACGTGCTAGTGGCTACATGTTTCCATAGCAAATGGCAAGAGGCTATTCTATGCAGGGACATAACTACAGCCGTCATCATAAAATGGCTCCGTTGTTTGTTTGTAAGGTACGGTTTGCCAGAAGAAATAGTCACAGTTCCGAAGTAACGAGTATGCTGAATTCCTAAGGCGTAATGGTATCGGACACCTGAGGACTGTACCTTGTAATCCTGCAGCGAATGGACACGTCGAACGACTTAATCGTACTTTGAAAGAAGCTCCACAAGTTCTTTGGCTTTCGAGAGAATCTTGGGATGATGCGTTGGTATCTGCATTGGAGGTATACAGAACCACTCCACATAATGCAACGGCAAGGACCCCCTCGGAGCTAATGCTAGGGGGAGCAATTCGAACTCGATTAAATACAACCTTTAAATCCGAAGAAACCACCGATCAGAGAGAATACGAAAGATGGGCTGTTTACCAGGCTTAAGATGGACGCATTGGGAGAACGTATACTCCAAGGACAGTTGTTCCTGTGAGACTACCCAGTTCCCGGACAGGAGGTAATCTATTCGGACCACCGACCCGTGTGGAATCTGGTACATGCCAGGAAGTTACAAGTTGGCTGATGGGACAAAGTTGAATGCAAGACGGTTGCATACAGTGCTTTCCCAGCGTGCTATTGAACAGACGAACACACCTACAAACCGGGCTCGGTACAAATAAGTACAAGCTTATGACGTTCTGGTCGGATACGCAGCCCTGTCTACCGATACGCTTTAACGGATAACACGACATGAAAATTCTTCCGGTGCTGACATAAAATTAGATCGTTTATGAACAAGTAATGCTTATATCTTTACAAATAGCGGGGGGACAATGTCGTGTTCAAATACTTTGCTTTGTTTTTGCCCTCGATTCCCTTACCCTACTCACACTTCTATTTAGCACTCGTTGGCCAATCATGTGCTCTTGAATTTGATTGGTTGCAATGCGAACCTTCATCGATTTTATCGCACTGGGCGTGTGTGCGGACTGTTTCCTGCATACATACATCCTGATGCTACTCTGGTCTGCTGCTTTTTCGGGATACAACACCCACTGCGTCCGATTATGTGCATGAACAACTCGCCCTATCATAACGTTGCTCGGTGGCTGGCAAAACTCTTAGATCCCGTACGCACTGCCTGAAAGACTCCTGTGAACTAGCGGAGAATCTGGAACAATCCTCAGTGGGCTCGGAGTTTATGTACTCTATATACCTGGACTCTACTGACGAACGTGCCTCTTCAGGAAACCGTTGAGGATTTGTGCCATATAATCCTGAGCCAAAACATGTATATAAGCTTCCAAATGGAATATTTGAGAGATCTGATTCTATTGTGCACAGACAATGTACGTTTTAAGTTTGAAGGGACGGCACACAAACTGGTCGACGGAGTCGCCATGGACAGTCATCTGGGGCAGGTTTTGGCAGATATGTTTCTCAGATTGATCGAAAGGCGAGTTTCAGTCATTATTTGTGAAGCAAAACTGTACAGACGGTAGGTGGATGACATTCTGGTATTCGCCAACAGCAAGCATGTTAGCCGGCTGTTAACCACTGTGAATTCAATCCAACTCAACTTATCAGTGTCCCACAAGATGGAACAACATGGCTGTCTGTCATATTTGGATATCCTCATTAAGCGACGGAACGAAAGTACAATGCAGCTCACGGTTTACCGCCAGGCAACCTGGAGTGGGCAGTACCTACACTTTTCTAGTTTCGCCCCGATTGCACACAAACGCGGCGTAGTAATAACGCTCTACTACTAGGCCAGACGAATCTGCAGTCCATAGTTTTTGGAGGCTGAAAAAGAGTTTCCGCACGGGACGTTAGTGTCCAATGGATATCCAGAAATATAATCCAAGTCCACACCAGGCTTCCCAAAAGCTATTTATTTGGTTTTGTCGTTCCACAGGGACTATGTGACAGATAATGCAGGATACAATCTCCGGTCGTCTTAACGCCAACGTACACGAATATTCAGTCGCGCCTCATGCACATTATTTGGAAGGTTGTTCTTCATCACTGTCGGAGCAGCCCTTCGGCTAGCGCGGTCTCTCATGCGGTTTATCAGTTCACCTGCAGTTACGGTGACGTTTACATAGACAGAATTGACTGTCTCTTAGCTCAGTGGAAGGCTGAACAAGGTGGGTGAAACGAAAGCTTGCCCATAAAAATGAAACATCCCTCAGAATGGACCTGATTCTGTCATTGTCTGTTGTGCATGCGACTGATGAGAACAATCGAAATGTTGACGTATCGCAATCCATATCTTCTTTTGCTTTGATGAAGTGGTTGAAGGGGACTCAATGTTTTACGTTTCTAAAAAGAAGACCCCCCTGTTACCGTTGCAAGGGAATTAGGCCGATTGTTCCCTTTGCGCTGTAAGCTGGCTTCGTAATACCCGAGGATACACATTTTTGAAGAATGTACCCGATAAGGCTTTTTACCGTCACAGTTTTCCAAGGGAGTGTCTAATAAGTACATAAATAAATATTACTAATTTGACCAGGATCGCCTCGGCGCACATCGACGCCTGCATGGAATGAGAAGGAAAGTTCATCAAAACACAGACGTATCTCTGGCACGCTCAATTAATTATCTTTGGTTTGTCGGTTGAAATTTGTGGCGTTTTCCGCAGCAATTCTCTGTCGCACGCGGATGAAAACGGTGCGCAATCTACAGTGTTCGCTCGCAAAGGATATATGTACTTCATTCCTTACAGTTTTCCCGAATCAACTGTATAATCTATCATCTGTACAGTTTAATCACACGCAGTTGGAAGTGCTCTCGCTTGAAATAAATATAGGTTGCCACCAAAGGTGATAGACAGGCTTAGCACACAGGCCAACTTCGCTTATCTGCGTGACCAGCTCAGTGATCTCTCACCAAGATCCATAGAAGATACGGGTTGGTTTCTGACAAAATTGGTGGATACCGCGAACCAATTCCTGAATGCGCCAATAAGCCAGACGTCGTCTGAAGTCTGAACACAACGCAGCGATCAGAGAGTTAAAAGAAATGGCACGCGTAACTTTCTTGTAGCCGGATAAAGTATCAGGCATTGAAATAATGAACAGGGATGACTACGTTAAAAAATGGAGTCTATTTTTCTGGATAGACGTAAGTTCCTCAGTGACGCAATGCCGGATAATAACCTCTTGTTGGAGAATCAGGTAGAAAGAAAACTCCAGATACGCCTGTTCCATGGATACATGACTGACTCGCAGTACAGGCAGGTGAAACTGATTGGGATGCAGACACCAAAGATGAGGGGCGCGCCAGGTGCACCAACCAGGTAACCCACTGCGTCCGATTATGTGCATGAACAACTCGCCCTATCATAACGTTGCTCGGTGGCTGGCAAAACTCTTAGATCCCGTACGCACTGCCTGAAAGACTCCTGTGAAATAACGCAGAAGCTGGAACAATCCTCAGTGGGCTCGGATTTCATGTACTGTGTATACTTGGACACACTATCCACAAATGTGTCCCTTTAGGAAAAAGTTGACGATTTGTGTCATTTCATCCTGAGCCAAAACATGCATGTGAGCCGCCCTGTGGAATATTTGAGAGAAAAGATTCTACTTTGCAGTGGAAATGTACGATTTTACCTGAACTGCATACAAACAGATCGACGGGGTCGCCACAGGCAGCACTTTGGGGCAGGCTTTGACAGATATCTTTCTTGACTTGATTGTAAGGCAAGCTGCTGGCAGTATTGGTGAGGTTAAACTGTATAAACGTTACCTGGATGAGATTCTAATATTCAGCAGCAGCAAACATTTTGCGCAACTGTTAACCGCTGTGAATTCAATTCACCCCAACTTATCAGTGTCCCACAAGATGTAACAACATGGCTGTCTGTCATTTTTGGATTTTCTCATCAAGGGACGAGACAGAGGTACACTGTAGCGTACCTTTTATCGCAAGGAAACATGGAGTGGGAAATACCTTCAATTTTTCATTTTCGCCTCGGTCGCTTGCAAATACGGCCTAGTGAAAAAGCTCTTCTACAGGGTCAGACGAATTTGTAGTCCAGAATTCCTGGAAGCTGAATGAATGATATTGTATGCGACCTTAGTTTCGAATGGATATCTAGGAAGGGCATCCAAGTGCACAGCAGACCACCCAACAAGAAACTGCCGGTGCCAACGGCAGAGAAAATAGCTATCTATTTGGTACTGCCGTTGAACGGGGGCCATGTAGCAAATGATATCTGACACAAGCTCAGATGCGCCTTAACGCGATCGTACACGGCTGCCCAGTTGCGCCTCATGCACACTACCTGGAAACCGGTTCATCATAACCATCAGGGCTACTCTTCGGCTAGTTCGGCCTCTCATGTGGTTTATCAGTTCTCCCGCAGTTGCGGTGATGTTTACATAGGCCAGACTAACCGTCAGTTGGCTTGGAGGGTGGTTGAACACATGCCAAAGTGGGTCCAACAAATGATGGCTCAACAGAACGGAACGCCCCAAAGATCGAATCGGAGTCCGTCATCACCTATCACCAATCACCACTTGCTAACTGGTCACCAACTGAACCCGAATAATGCGTTCAAAGTGTTATTACGCAACAGGAACAAGATAATGTTGGCAATAAGTGAATCGTTGCTAATTAAAGCTTATCAACCTGTACTATGTGCACATAAACTCTTGAGGCCATCAAGCACATTACCTTTGCTTTGATTTTGACAGTTTAATAGTGTGCCAATTTTTCCGATGTATGTATTTGTGTCGGTGGTTTTGCTTGTGCTGTGTATGTGACTGATGAGAACAATAGAAGTGTTGACATATCGCAATTCATGTCTTCTTTCTGCGTTGAGAAGTCATTACATATCACCAATCACCTGACGACAATTGGCCACCACATGAGCCCGAGGGCTCTGTTTAAGGTGCCATGAGGCAACAGGAACCCAATAGCGTTGACAATCAGTGAAGTGTTGCTAATTAAGTCCTATAAATCTGTACCATGTACACAGGAATGCTTAAGGAAATCAATTCGGTTGCCTTGATCTTGGTTATAATAGTTTGAATGATGTGCTATTTTTCTCACGTATATATTTATTTGTTCTGCTTGTATTGTGGATACGACTGATGAGATCACTCGAAAGGTCGATATTTCGCAATCTATATGTTATTTCTGCTTGGATGAATAGATTGAAAGGGACCCAATGTTTCCATGAGGATCTATTTCTCAAAGTTATAACAAAGGGCACTTCCATTGGACCACTGCGTGCTCGCAATGCTGCTGTTCCGCTACGAGTGCTACGTAGAATATCCTGAAGAAACATCGAATAATCGCACGTTGTGAGCAATGAAGATAATGCATCTGACTTCTTTAACGCAACTAGGTCTTCTAGTCTAGCAAAATGTTCCCTGAAGTGACTTGGAGATTTTAGTAAACAATCCAACAGACTAGTTGCAAGTACCTCAGAAACAAAATTTCACCACTCGAAAAATATGAAGTTGTTCTTAAGCTGTACGATTCGGAAATACATAGTCTTAAGATGTCCGGCTTTGCGCGCCCACATGGCGTCTTCGAGCGAGAACATCTGGGCTGGCTATGCAATACAAAAATCCACTGCGTCAAACTAGTCCAAGATGATGAAGTACCAACGGGACCTTGTGATAAAATTTCGCTCTAACCCCAATCTGCTTTACAGACACGTGAACAAACTTCGCAGAGTCAGACACAAAATATCTGCTCCGTATACAATATATGGGCTAGCGCAAAACGAACAAGTCGCTTCGAATATTCTCAGACAATAATTTTGCACTACCTTCCAAAGTTTACTAACTCACATCCAATCAAAGCAAAGCACACAGCCATCAGGGTTTAAACACATCCTTTAGCATCTCGGTTGCATTGAAGCATATCATCTCCTTGCGCGAGTACAGCTCAGCTGGTGCTGACGGTATCTGTAACGTCCACCGTGAATGTTGAATAACGCGTAGCCAAAGATCCCGAAATCAAAACAAGTCGGATCACAAATACTACGGTACTATTAAAATATATACAGTTGATAATTGGGACATACTTCAATTGTTCAGTATCCCGGTGTATGCAAGTTGACAACGAGGTGTCGGTAAACAATAGGAGGGAACGAGTTGTCTACGCCGGACAATCAAAGGAACAATTCACCACACCTGAGTGCTACGAGTATTAACAATAATGGCGTTGACCAATCAATGGATGGTCCAAGCACAGGGTGAGAGTTTAATGGCACGCATAAACATGTTGTTTGGACGAGCGACCAGTGAACGGGGGAGGGGGTGCGACACATGCCCCGGGCTGAAAGTGTCATGTTCGGCGAAGAGTAGGGTTGGAGCTCCAAGGTCGTCGGTAGCCGCACACGCACGGAACCAGTGCCGGGGAGTAGCATGCACACACAGACACACCTACAACGCTAACAATGGGAATGTAAGGAGGCGCACGTGAACGCTGGTCGATATCCATCAACGACCGGCCAAGCTCTGTAGACTAGACCACGAAGCGAAGAGTAGAAGAATTTCATGGGTAGATAAGCGCGTTACAGTATCCTCCCAAAAGCTTTGAAAAAGGCTACCATGTATGTAGTGGAAGCGTTAGCACTATTATTTCAGCGATGTCTTAGCGAGTTGCAGGTGCACACAATGTGGAAACACGAGATCGTCACTCCAGTGTACAAGAATGTCAGCCTCATAGGAATAGCGAAAAGTCGGCCGTTGCTACTAATTTCGTTGATCTTTACCCTCCTTGATTCTATTGCCATGGAGTCCATCATTGGTTACCTGGAGAGTACCAATACTTACACACTAAAGCAGCAAGGATGTCATAAGAATCCATCACGCAATACTTAGTAGCTGGTGGTTAGTGCGTGCGAGTCGGTCTGTAGATGCTGGAGTCGTAGTGAAAGCAGTCTATCTGGATTTCTCAAACTCACTCATGCGTCTTGGTCGTAACACTCTACTTCACAAGCTTCAGAATTGTGGAACCTGTCATCTTATTGTGGGTTGGATAGATATGTCACTCAGTCAAAATCATCTCAAGGTGAGAATTCCCTGTATCCTCTCCAAGTCCAGCGTGGCGTACCTCAAGACTCAGTACACTGACCACACATTTACCCAGTCTCCATAAATGACCCCACGAGGATGCTGACTTAAAATGTTCTACCATTCGTCGATGATCAGATATGACGTATTATCGCTGCAGTGGAGAATCACGTAGCTCTGCAAAATGGTATAGACAAATTTATCCATGGTCCATGAACAACATGCTACAATTAAACTCCGCCAAATGCAAAGTTTTAAGCAGACGCTAACCGAGTACTCATAACTACTGGGTGGGTCACTACTTCTACAGTAGGCATCTGGAGAGTTCTTTCTTGGAGTGCTCGTACAACATGACCTTGGCTGTTTGAGGCAGACCGAACAGCATTAAAGAAAGCAAATCTGCACTTCGCCTTCCTGTGTATGGTGTTCGGAAACTTTAACATCTCAATCTTTCCGATAATGCTTGGCGCATACGTGAGGACGCACGCAGGATACGCTATCCAGGCGTGGCAAGGCTAACAGAAGCGCAACCACATCGCAATCGAGATTATACAAAACAGGGGAACAAGGAACATCGGTGGTTGTCCTATCTTCCCTGCCAACTCAGGTTGAAATCTTTAACAGTGTACAACGGATCGTATCAGCATCTACGGCGCGAACATATAATGGTTTTCTCAGAATCAAAAAAACAAATCACACTTGCAACCACTTCTTGCAATTCAATCCAAACACATTTCTGCGAAGCCATTAATTCAAACTGGCCACGAAGTATAGCCGATCGGAAAGTCGAAGAAATTGCTTCTCCTTTCAAGTGTCACACATTTGAAACTCACTTCCAAAAACAACTTGCTAATACAGTGAGATATTTACCCTGCGTAATGTAGCACGTGGCCATAAAATATAAGCCTTAATACAGAACCAACGGTTAAATTTATCAGACTCCCTCATTCGATAAAGTGCTCTTGGCGCTACCCAGGGATTCCTTTACCACAAAAATAGGACACTCCGTTTGATAGATGCAGCACATTTAGCAGCCATCATCCTAACGCTTGTCAAACTAGCGTGAATTCTACCACGCTTATCAAAAGTCAACTTTCCACAGACCTGACTGATCACCAGGCACCCATCGTCCATATCAGAAAAGTCGCGAGCTGACCTCAGTCAGCTTCGTTTGCAACTGTGGTCGCACGCGCAGGACACTGTCACCGAAATCGTGTGCCTGTCACACACGCCCGGCGATCGCAAGTTACCACGTGACTAACACCTGGGCAAGGCCTCGCAACACGGCAGCAACGAAAATAATGTGCACACGGTCCACTCAGCCGCAGTCAAAAGTTAATTGCGATTCGAAATCGTGCTCCAAGACTATTCGAATTGGTGAAGTTTGTGATAAATGCAATAAGAAATACTATCCCAGCTGCATAAATTTAAGTGTAGCGAAAGCAAAAAATGACGCTGCAAATCAGACTCCATTTGGTTCTGTACATGGTGTATGATCGACTCACTCGTAAAGTGCATCGCCGTGCTGGCTCAGAAATGTGGCAAACTGAGAGCGATTACGCAGATGTCGACTTTTGAAATAGCAGTCCCATCGGAACCAGCTGCATAGGAAATCCGTTCATGTTGCCCAAAAGTATGCTCAAACTTGGAATAGAATAGCCAAAACCAATGTATAGTTAACAGCATAGAGCCAGTAACCTCAATCGCAAGAACTAGCGAACAGTCAGCAGCCATGGTCTGTCAAGACCGACGACCCTAACATGGCGGAGTGTTTTCTCCCGGAGGTGTCTGTTTTACATGATACTCTGTTGCACTCGGGTTTCTCTAACTCTACCGGGGGTCTGGCAACATGCGCATCCGTCGTCGCTGCATGCAGACCCAGGACAAGGTTAGCTGGAGTATCTCCAACTACTCCAAAGCGTGTTAGAGATGACAAGAATACCAATGCGCCTCCGAGAAGGCCACCCACCACGTCGCTAGTAAAAGGAAGCACTCTCTTATCCAAACTTACAGACGATAGGAAATGGCATGTTTCGAGGAAGATAATAGACTCCAAGTTGCCTGAGTCAAGGTCAAAATCTATCAAACAACTTTACGACCTGAAACACTGGAAAATCACATGTCAACCAATGGAGATCCAGGCCAAGCAGGCTGGTTTGTTTCGCATCGTCCGCCACCCAAACTCAGTTCACTATGGCCGGTCAAGACTAATTCAGGTGACATTTAAATCGGGTGACGAAGCGGAGATCGCCTTTTCGTCAGCTCACTGTCTTCGTGATTCGTCACGCAGCATTCGTATACTCCCTAACATTCCTTGGAGTGAGCGTCGGCAAAGGAAGCAACACCCTGGTGAATACCGCGAGCTAACCGACGAAGGCTCGATAGTTGTGCACCTTGTCACCGAAATCCAGTTTTCTGACGAGTCACAGGTTCAAACTCATGACTTGGAAGAGTGCCGGTGCATCCGCGAAGCCCTCTCTCTTTCTCCACGACTTGATTGTCAATTCAACGTCAAGGTTAACTATATCACCCGACTGCAAAGGAAGTAGCCCAAAGGTGCGGAAAGTGCTGCTGTGCTCCCAACAAAATAGTTGAAAGGGTGGTTGGAAGTTGGCACAAGTTAGCCATCAAGCTGCCATCAGAGATACATCTGAAGGCGGTCGAAGTCAGACCACTATTGGATGAGGGAACACAAAACCAGCGAGAAGTTGTCCAGATCTCCGCTGTTTGCATTTTTGAACAGGAACGCAGTACAACTTCCCAGCCGTCCAGACAGGAAGGAACAGCCAATCCGCTGCAATTAGCCTCTGAAGGATGGATAGTGGGTGGTTTATGCAACAGACAGAAACGGCCCTGGGGTTAGACAAGAAATACATCCAAAAGAAGATGGTCAGCCGGCCCTACTGGAGTCGAAGTAAATTCACGTCAAGCGCTTGTACGCTCAGATGAGCTTCTGACATCTGTTGCTCTCAGTAGTTTGTATATAAACGTGCAACGCCTTCTCAGCAGATTGACAAAGTTTCGATCTCGCCAAAACTCTATGCGTGTGGATATCATCATGGTAACCGAGACATGTTTGAACGACGTGATTACCGACGCCGAAATCGCACTACCTGGAATGTCACCCCGCGCAACGATCGACCCAAAAAGGGAGGCGGTGTAATTCTCTACTACCGTTCCGACATTCTCATCGAGCACATAAACGACCCTGGGATTCAAACTGTGGACGCCCTAGAGTGCTGCCTACACCTAAGACAGGGTGAGAGATGCCTGGTGGCCATTGTATACCGACTACTAATATCCACTTTAGCAATGAATCAGGCCCTATCTTCTGCTATGAAGGATTTACTGGAACGATTTTACAGCCACGTTCTTTTGGGAAAGGACTTCAACCTGCATGATGTAGTAACCCCAACCACACTGGATGAACAATTCAAGGCAGAACTGCAAGAGCTAATCGCTGGTTCTCTATTTCTCTAACATAGCCAGGCATAGCCAGGACAAACAAACCATCGTGGACCCCGTTTTAAAAACGACGTACGCATGATTAATATGGTCACAAGGTGCACTCCTTTGGGCCGCAGCGATCATGCGACACCACTGTTCCAATACTTACACTATGCAGAGTATCCCAAAGAAACTACCGAGAAATCTTACATCATAACCAACTGTGAGGACCTGTCAGAACTTATTGGTGCACCAAGCTGATCTCTCCTAGCCGATTGGTCCCAAGAGGAGACCGGCGGGAAGTTTGTCAACAGATTCAACAGGCTTGTGGCAAGCACATTTGAAACGGAAGATCACCGACCCAATAAGATGAAGTCATGCCTATGGAGCAGGACTCGGAAATGCATGACAATTTGGGACTTAGCATGGCTCACCCACATAGCTTCTCGGAGCGGCGGAACTTGGGACGTCTAAACAACGCAAAGGAACCACTGTATCATACTCGCCCGGGGATATGAAGTAAAGCATGAACAAGACATTCATCACCATCATCATCACACACGTTAGCTAGAGGTGGGGAACATCTCAGCTACTGTGCCGCAATACAGAGAGAAAAGGAGAAAAAAAGAATTCAACTGGGGCAAGCCGGTAACGGATGGGCATCGTTCCGGTAAGCTACCAGCCGGCTACTGTGCATCAAAAAAATTACTATGCAAACTTATATAAGGTTAAACAATGAGATCGTGGTTGGAGGGGAGGCTAAGAGGGATGGGGTGGGACAAAGAAACTCACAGCACGAACGCCATTGAGGTCGGCTTCTAGCCATATCAGCAAGTGTGTCCAACCAAACGTGTTCATCGTCTTTCGGACCCCAACCAGGGAGCCGAGACGCTCCAACCGAGGCCAGCTCAGAAGTGAGGGCTTTCATTCCTCTGGACCAAGTCATCGCTTGGCCACCCCTCCTCTTCTTCTATCCACACCCCCGGCGCGCAAACAACGCACGTCGCGGGAGTCGGTGGGCTGGCATGCGTAACACGTGGCCGAGCCATCGGAGCCTGGTGCGTGAAATAACGGTGCTGAGCGGTTCATTTCCTTTTCCTGTGCCATAAACAAGGCGTCGAACACGCTCGTTGCTCACGCCGTGTTCCCACCAGATGTGAGCTAAATTGCGAAGGCACCGGTGGTCGAACGTAACTAGCCTCTTCAGGTCCGCTGCTTTAAGCGGCCAGGTTTCACAACCGTACAGTAGGGTCGAACGTACTGCTGTATTGTACACTCTACCCTTCAGGGCAAGAGTGATGTCGCGCCGGCGCCATAAGTGGCGAAGGTTAGCAAAAGCGCCTCGAGCGTTTGCTAAACGGTTCGTGATCTCATCTTCAATCCTACGGGCGCTGATACAACTTCCCAGGTAGTTGAAGTTTTGAACGACTTCTAGCTGATCCCCACCAACGGTCAGCGTAGGGGGCGGTCCAGACCAATCTTGGAGGAACGCTTTGCATTTCGATGTTGCGAAGCAAAGCCCGAAGTGACGGACGGCTATTGCTAATCTGTCCAGTGCCGCTTAGCGCATTTGTGAGCTGTCACAGATTAGGGCAATATCATCAGCACACTCTAAGTCAAGAAGTAGTTCTCCTGGGAGTAGCTCCACACCCTCTAAGTCGTGTCTTGTAAACGCGATTTCCATGACTTCATCAACAGCGAAGTTGAAGAGGAAAGGTGACAGCGGGCATCCTTGTCTCATACCGCTGGAGATATTAAAGGGTGACGACAACTTGCCGTAAGCCCTCACTCTGCCTGAGCTACGCGCATATAATGCTCGGATAATATTCACATATTTCTCAGGCACACCGTTCCTGAGTAGACAGTCCCAAAGTGCACGTCTATCCACCGAATCGAATGCACCTTTGATATCGAGGAACACGAGAACGGTGGGCAGCCAATATATGTGACGGTGCCCCAACAACGGACGCAAGGTAAAGATGTGGTCAATGCAGCCATGACCTCGACGAAATCCAGCTTGATCTTCACGAATCTGGCTTTCACGAGTGCCAGTCAGTCTGTGAAGGATAACAGAGGCAAGCAATTTGGAGGCGATGGAGATCAGACTGATTCCTCTATGGCTGCCGCATTCCGATCGTGAGCCTCCTTTGAAAATTGGGACTATGATGGAGCGGCTCCAATCGGTTGGGACAGTTTCCTGCTCCCACAGTTTGACTAGTAACTCATGTAAATCATCCATAAGAGCATGTCCCCGAATTTGAAGAGGGCTGGAGGAAGATCATCTGGTCCCGCGGCTTTGTTCAACTTCAACAGTTCGATCTCACCTTCGACTTCTGAGCGAGAGGGTGGATCCAAAGGGATAGCCCAGGGAGTGGGCGATCAGTGGCCGGCGAGAAATCTAACGTTTCCGTCCGATTAAATTGCCTTTTAAAGTGCTCAGTGCAAAGCTCTAAGCGTTTTGCTAAGTTGTGGATAGGCTGTCCACTCTCGTCACGTATAGTTTCACTAACACCAGGTCTCCTGCTACCCGTTTCCCGTATCTGACGGAATAACTTACGATGGTTACCAAGGGCAGCGGCCATTTCCATCTCTGATGCACGACGAGACCACCAGGATTCGCGGTCTCTCTTCAGGCTAGCACGGAGTTTTGACCGGAGCTCTTTGCGAGTTTCATTGTGTTTGCTTCCAGCCGGAATATGCCGGTGAGCATCGATAAGTTCCAAAGACTGTGAAGGGACCCAATGTCCATGTTGGTGATTAGAAACACCACATGAGGATTTTCGTGCTGCTAGTAAGGTCTGGTGAATATGAGACCAGTGAGCTTCAATTGCATCCAGTGAGCGTTTACCCAACTCGCATGACAGCGTACTGTGATAGGCATAAAGAACAGCTGGCTTCGCCAGTTGGCTGGTGTCAATGCGCTCACAACGTCGTCGTGGGCGTCCGCCAAAACGCATCCGCTGGTCAGCACATACAAGTGCATGATCGGTGTCTACACCTGTGCTCCAAATCGAGCGACAGTTCTGGATGCAGCCTCTCCAGTGGTAACTGATAGCAGTGTGATCGATTTGCGTCCATAGCTGGTTCGAGGCTGGTGGGCGCCAAATCACCCTCCGGCGGGTGCTGCGTCGGAAATTAGTGCTCGCAAGAAATAAGCGAGCATCCTCACACAAATGAAGTAACCGTTCACCGTTATCATTACGGGAGCCTATACCATGTTGGCCGCCCAGATGCAGCTCATCTGTGGATAAGTTGCCAAATTGAGCATTCAGATTCCCAGCCAGCACTACAGTGTCCGTGCTACTTCTGTGGCTAAGGAGCTAGGTCAGTTGACGATAGAAGTCGTCTTTTAACGAATCATCGCTACAGTTTGTGGGCGCATAGGAAGCGATAACGAATAGACACCTGTTAGTTCCACGTGACTTCGAAGCTTTGAATGAGCCAGCCAATCGGACCGCACACAGCCGGCTACTGATTGGGATCCAATCAACCAGAGTAGCTTCAGCCCGGAGGCTCAGGGCAATACTAATACCGGCTTGGCGGTGCTCGCAGCTGCATCGTCACCGGATAGGCGCAACGAGAAAGTACTGCTAGTGTCACCTGAAGGGGATCGTAGAGTGAGCACAGAGCTCGAGTCTTGCAGGCGGGTTTCCGATAAGCAGCAGATATCGATCGAGAGGGTCTCTAATGTTCGAGCAAGTGCTGCCTGTTGACCGATCTGAAGCAATGTGCGAACATTGAGGTATGCCAATCTGAAGGAGGATCGATCGCTCCAAATGGAAGCCGATGAACTGGAATGGACCGCCTGCTTTTACATGGGCCTGTTAACATGGCAGGAATGACGCTCAGCGTTCACATGTGAGTTGAAACTAAAAGGCAAGCGACTATTGAAGCAAGGTGGGGGAGGGCCGAGAATTGGGGGGTTGAAAACAGGGGGATAAAAGTGAAGCTGGAACGGGACGATAACGGTGAAAAAGCGCGAGAAGGGGAATAAGAAGACGGGAAGGCTTGAACAGTTGCATCCAAACCCCTATCTACCCTGCCTGATGCAGCAGATAGGGTACCGTTGATTATCCTCTGCGGTGGCCAGAGCATCAGAAATTTGTTTCAAGTGAGATTCATAGTATTGCGTGGGCAGGATACTGTCAGGTTGCCCAGGCCTAGACAGGAGAACGATTAGGGTTCTCAACCAAAGCTTTTGGTTCAAAAACCTGACCGCAAGGCAGCGGGTTTGGCATTGGGCTACAAGGAGTCCGTTTTAAGCAATAAGGAGCCACCCTCATTCCAACCCCCAACCTGGAGGACCAGGAGGCTGGGTTTGTCTGGCCTCTAACCATTGACCAATCTGGTATGAGTGGCTCTGAAGGTGCAAAAATGCATCCCCCAGTATAGCTCAGTGGATCAAGGAGGCACGCAAACCATCGCACCACGGTAAGGTCCAGCCTCATTGCGATGGATGAACAAGACATTGTGGTAAAATGTTCCTCTAACCTCAAGCTGCTATACAGACACGTAAACAAAGACTTCGCAGCGTTAGGCGCGAAATTCGGACTCTACATGCAGTATTCGGTTTAGCACAAACGGCAAAAGAGGGGCCAACGTATTTGGATAACAATTTGGCAGTAACTTCCAAAGTTTGCAACCATCCTACACCATGCCTACGTACCCCATGCCGTGATCAGGCGTTAACCACATCTCACAACAGCAGCTCTATTTAAACGGCTGATGTCCTTTCGCAAATACAGCTCACCGGGTGCGTACGGTATTCGCCATAAGACATTGCAAATTGCCGCCCTGATCTTAGCTGAACCGTTAGCAACACCCTTACAGGGATTTGTTAATGAGATTCACGTCCCAAAGGTGTGGAGGCACGAGATCATCACACCAACCTAAAAAGCGGTATCCCTGCAGAACCAGCGAATTACCGTCCGATTACATTTCTTCCGGTGATCTTCAAGAGCGTGGAGTCCATTATGGCTGACGCGCGCATGGAGTACGTGGAGAATAACAAGCTTCTCGCTCCGGGGCAGCATGGATTTTACCAAAATCGTTACTGAACCACTAATCCGTTGATAGTTGGTGGAAGCTGGACGGAATCTGTGGACGCCGATGTAGGAGTGGATGCAGCCTACCTGGACTTCTCAATGGCGTTCGGCCGCCTGAATTGTCGCATTCTACTGCACAAACTTCAGATTTATGGTATCGGCGATCCCGTTCTCAGATGGTTAGGCGACTTTCTTGTTCAATGCCACCTGAATGTAAGGGTTTGCAGCACCCTGTTAAGTGCGGCGTATCTTAGGGCTCTGTACTCGGGCCACGCCTGTTCCTGGTTTCATAAATGATATTGAAAATGTGTTGTCTTCAAACTAACTGCTGTTTGCAGATGATGTGAGGATATGGCGTACTAACGCCTCAGTGGTGGATCACACAGCCCTACAGGATGACCTGGACAAAGCGTACACATGGTCCATAGTGAACATGTTGCTTTTCAACATAACGAATTACAAAATTCTGAGCATACGCCATCAGAGTACTCACAACTGCCGTCTAAGACCAGAAATTGTACAGCGGGCTTCTCGTGAGTGCGATCTCGGCGTGCATGGGCAAGAAGACCTTCGGTGTTTAAGTCAGACTGAAAGGGTCTCAAAGAAAGCAAACCAACACTGCGGCCTACTACGTAGAGTGTTCGGGAAGTTTGACGCCTCAATGGTTCCGAAGATGCTTGGCGCGTACGTGATAGCGCACGCGGAATACGCTATGCAAACTTGGCGGAGTCATCACCAATCCATGCTCGGTACTGCACAACGCTGAGCGACTAGGAGCACTGAAGTTCGTCCCGCCTTAACTTCCTAATCAGAATTAGTATTCTAGAAATTTACAGCAACCGTTAACAGCGTCTACGTAGAGGTCCATAATGGTGTTTCATCCTGAGAAACCTAAATCACACTTGCCACGCGCTTTTGAATCTCAGTCAAAACGCATGTCTGAGGGGTCATCAGTTTAAGTTGGCCACCCAGTACAGCCGACTTGAATGTTGGTGTAACTTTTTCTCCCTTCGAGGGTCACAGAACTTGAACACTCTTCTGGTGCAGGTAATAAAGGCTCCCACATTATCCCTATTCCAAAAGCATCTTGACTTTACCTTTACACATTTACACCACGTGATATAACCCGTGACCAGCAGATGCTGGCGTTAATGCACAACAAACTGGACTGTGTCATGAAGTTCATAAACTCCAGATAAGAATACTCGCACTTGTGCCACTCCAAACCCCTTGGTAAGTCATACGTTTCACACGATCTTATACTGACATTGTATTTTGTAATTTATTTCAATTTTCATCCTAACCATCCTACAGGGCATGTCGAGCATTCGGTTTCTGTCCATCAGAAATGCTCCATCACTCTAAAATTAAGCCAGCCTTACTCATAGCTGTGCTACTGAAAGCCTGTTGAATGGTGCACCCATTTTAGCAACACTGGTTTTTATCTAGCAACTTAACCCTAAACATCCTACAAGATTTGTCAAACATTGACTTTTTACCTGTCATAAACCATTACTCCAGTGTAAAGCGATGGGTTTTTTATTAAACTAGTAGAGCACAAAAGAATGGGTCATAATGAGTGACAGCTCAATTATAATAAACAGGTGATGAGGCAGTTTTCTGTGGTCCTATAGTGACTTCCATCCTTTTACACGTTATCTGTATGTAGGAAACACCCCAGCTACCTCGCCTAAATACTGTGTAATAACACATTGAAAAAAGAAATTATATAAATCAAACATTACACAATCAGCAGAAGTAATATTATGCTTTTATGGCCGAAGGTGGGATTGTGGGGGACTTTAGTTCCAAAAACCATAAGCGCATTTTAATGATGTAAAGAAACAACATGCCCATTTGCTTGTTTTGACACAAGGAGTCCGTGAGCAAACAGGACCCACATGGTAGTTAGTTACATTTGTTGCTTACTTGGACATTATTTATCTTCAAGTTTTCAGTACGCCACATGATTTTTAGGGGTTCATTTAGTAGCAGTCTCATCGGTAGTCTCACTGGTGGCCTCTGCACCAAATAGATTGTGCACTTCGGCACATTAGACATATCTCTGATTAGAGGCATCAGATGAATGAAATCATTTTGTGAAGCTTCATCGCAGATAGACTTAGACAGACAGTCACGAAGCATCCAGGAAAGTGCTTTCCTAGGTGTGTGGTAGCCGTCCACCTGCTTCTAACAGCGGCGAAGCTGCACAACTTACCCAATAAATGCCCAACTACTTACACATGAATGAAATTATCGGCTGACCATGGACAATTAGAAGTACGATCTGGAAAACTTCACAATGTGTTCGGAACTGTGAACTGGTTTAAACTTCTCGGTCATTCTCGTAGAATATTGAAAGTGAAAAACTGGCACTGATTCATGTTATTCCTTTATTGCTAAGACAAGTTTTATGCAAAACTACGACACCAGTGAGTCACTTACCTTCCATGTGTGTTTGAATCAATTGTTGATAATACACAGGAAGTACAGTAAACTGACTATCCTTTTTTCTATTTCAGATTCGAGTATGTAATGTGTTACACATGGGCCCGAGTGAAGGAAACGAAGGTCAAGTATTTGTGACCAATTGTTCACAGAAGCAAATGAAGCCGGTTAAAATGTTGGTCGGAAAACCCAGACTTCTAACAGATGATGAACGCGATACGGAAGAGTTCCTTGAGCTAACTAACCGGGTTACTAGTAAATTCAACCAATTGACGGAGGACACCCATTACCATCGTCTTGTGCATATCGTTAATGCAACTGTACAGGTATTTACACATCAGATGGTTGTATAGTTTGACGATCTCTCATAGGTGGTAGCAGGAAAGTTGACGGTACTTCATATTCATTTGCAACGAACGAAGTGCAACAAAACGCAGTCTACTCGACTGTTTGACACCGTGCATGACTACGAGTGCGGGATACCAAACCAAACGGTTAGTCTGATGTCTCATTATATCTTGGATAATAACGCAGTTGGAGTCTTATTTGCATCACGTTTTAGCTTTTCACAGTAGGGCCAGCACGTAAAGGCCCATCTTATCATTACTTTTTACACAGATTCTTAGCCGAGCACCACGTTTTCTGTCATAGTGCTATTTTTTAATCTCTTTTTCGATTTAAAACAACATAGCCCATGGAACGTTAATGAGCACATGCTAGCTTGGATGAGTTTTGAGTGCCATTTTATGCTGAACGTCCGTCGTGTATTTCCAAGTCACGCGGCCATTTATCATGCTACTTTAGACATACCTGTCATTCGTAACCGATATTTACTGAGGCCATACCTAAGATGCAAAAAGACCAGTGCACACTAGAAGTAGGCTAAGGGTGAGTAAATAAGTTTTTCAACTTTTCCTGTAGCTTCTCTGCTACAGTGCCCACTTGGCTAGTCAGTTTACCTGCGAACGTTTCGTCACCAGTCGAGGCGACGGCCTCAGCGCATGGGAGTAAGTGGTTTCATAGTAAAATATGGTGGAAAACAACCACATGCATGTGATTCCTTAGCCCCTTGCCGATTCCTCATATACGCATCTGATGTCAACTCCAGTGGCTTGTTCAGATTGATTACTCATTAGGCTCCGCATTTGGGTTTGGGCAGTTGCCATATGCTAATAAACATGTCATTGCGACATGGGCTGGATTCTCCCGCTTGGATCGATGTCGAAGCCATGGATACAGCATTGAGGTTCTCCTCGAGTGTTTTGCTCATTGCAGAGTAGCGGATTTTCTACTTTCGAGTTATGGCTTTTAATCCGTCTATGCCCTTTCTGTCTCATTTGTTGTTATACGGGATAGATATCGATGCGCATGTGGAATGAATTGTTTGTGGATAATCAAGCCTTGAGGAAGATAATCCCTTTTTGTATTGCTGCTTGAGTTAGGATCTGGGCTCGGTTCCAGTGGAATCTTTATCGTTCTTCATCCAGGTGTGCAGAGACTAGTGAGGTTATTCACATGCACTTTGGTGTTCGTCCATCTGTGCTGATAATTTCCCTGCCGTTTATTCGAGATTTTGCTTATCACTAGTTCGGTAATTCATTTTGTACACAACATTTCGCCTTTCCTGCCCTCCTTTACCACCTGTTAGTTTTGGCAGTGTTCTCCTATTGGATCACAACACACTGTAAGCAATGCTCAGCAATCTCTAGCGAAGCACAAAACTGCGAGTAGCTCGTGATGAAACTATGGTATCTACTGACTTAACTGCTCTGTTTAAGTCTATTAACTTGCAGCTAGCAAATAACATCATTGCAGAATGCTTGGAAAACAACAAAGAAAAAATCAGCATTGCCACTGGAATGCTACGACCCACTTTGAAAACACTATCAAGACCAAATGGCAGACAAAAAGCGCAGAATGGCAAAATTTGGTATATAAAATAAATCGCCGAACTTGTGATTAGCACTATTTCGAGAATCTACAATAATATTATTATAAACAGCAGGGAAATTATAAACACAGTTGCATGCACAGCAAAAAGTACGAGAAAAACGTTTTGCAACCTCACTAGTCTCTGCACACTTGGATGAAGAACGACATAGCTTCGACTGGAAAAGAGCAGAGCTCCTAACTCAAAAAGGAACACGAAAAGGGATTAAATTCCCCAAGGCTTGCGGATGGAAAGTAGGTATTACTCGCTCGAAAACCCTGCACAACTACGACGCGTTTAGATATCATGTTATCTCTTCAGGTGGAGACAGCAGACAGCTTCGTGCTTGTGCAGTGTATTCGGGCAGGCAACAAATAATTTCCAACTGCTTCGGCTACGGTCGATCGAAGCGACAAAGTTTCACTTCGATGTGAATCTCGGTCCACATTGAGATTGCGCGTCGCAATCCAATCACACAAGGTGTAATCCAAAATGGTCCTCAAGGCTTGCTTATCCACAAACAATTCATTCCACATGCGCATCGACATCGATCCCGTATAACAACAAGTGAGACAGAAAGTGCTTATGTGGCTTAAACGACACAGGTCGAAAGTAGAGCAGGACACTCGACGCGAACCTCAATGTTGTGTCCATGGTCTCGACATCGATCAGTGCGAGAATCCATGTCGCAATGATATGCTTGTAGCATATGGCAATTGCCCAATCACAAGTGCGGTACACAATGGGTAATCATTATGAACAATCCACTGGAGTTGACCCCGAAAGCGCATATGAGGAATCGATAAGTGGCAAACGATTTACATACCTGTAGTTGCTTTCAACCAGCATTTGATATGAAATTGCTTGCCCCCAAGGGTTGATGACATCACCTCGACTGGTGACGAAACATTGGCGGGTGAAGTGAGTAGCTAGGTGAATATCGCGGCAATTAAACACTCAACCTGAGCTACCAGTATTTTGTCAGATCTCCATCGCCTTTCTTTAGACTAGTAAACACTTTATATGCATACATGTTTACTGGAAAGCGCTGATCCTAACGATTGTGGTGGTAATATTAGCAGCCGGAGACGTATCTTTTCTGGTTTGTCTTACATTAACTGCGATCAACCATAGACGTTCTGGGCCCTAAAATGACCATAAAAGCTTTGAGGCTGTCAACCAATGGCCCGATGTTCAGGCCTCATCTTCCAAGTGGACCAGTGCGAATAATTCGTTTAATCATACATATGAACATCAACAGATATTCAGAAGCGCCTTTCACAAATACTGGATGTACGTCTTGATGAGATTTAGAGATGTTGATTCCCAAATTTGCAGAAGACTGTGTATGGCTAGTGATTGTGTCCTGATCGGTTACTCAATAACACCACTTTTAAGCATAGTGCTGTCAGCAGGATTGTTTTGTATGCTGTCGTATATCTCTTCCTCCTACCACGCATTAGGATTCGAGATCTGGTAATTTCTTCCTTGTGGATTGTGCCTTACCCGGTACCAAACATCATGCCCCTGTAATAAGCACACTCACTGTTTTAGAGCTAAGCGAAGTCACTCCCTGGGTTCAGTGAGTTCGATTCGCTCTTTCTGTTGTTTTGGCGCAAATGCAAGCCTTTCAACTCATTCAACGAATAATTATTTGGAGGTACAGTGAAGCTTTCACTTGCCAACTATATGGCATCCTCTAGCCGACTGCGATTGTAGCCTTGTACAGTGCATACTATAGGGTCACTAGCTGTAAGTTGCTTGTCTATAGTGCCTTCAAGAAACCTTGGAATTCTTCTCGAGAGTTTTCAGCGTAAAGTCCTGGCTGTTTTGCGTTATCCTTAGGCGTGCACTCTTACTGTAGCTAAATGTTTGTGTGATCTACCGGCACATGGTGCAAACATCAATCCTGTTCTTCTCGACACCCAATCTCTCTCAGATGCATCAAATTTTGCGCATCTGCAGTGTCACTTGACTAAAGCCCCTCCTGCTTTGTCAAATCAATAGGGATCGTGACAATTAACGATGTCTCCTCTGCTGCACTGGCCACTTACTCAGTTAACTAATGTCACGAAGTATAAACTGAAGCAGCGTTGCAAACATTGTCAGTGCTTGTCTTCCTTACATGGTCCAACTCCTACGAGAAGGATCATATTCCTGTATTCCCTGCGTTTATCAGTATAGCTTTTTCGCAAGGATTATTTGCTGAATGGTTTTATCGAATGGTCGCTTAGGCCAGACAGCAACCCGGCCTCCTATGCACCTTACGCACCGTCTGCTTTTTAGCACGTACTTGCTTGCAGAGCACGTGTTTGGAGTAAACCTTGGGAAGATTTCGAAGAAATAACAGTAGAGGGATGTCAAGAAATTCCGCTCAAGACACCTATTTATGTGCAAACAAAACAACTTGACTTCATGCCAACAAGATATTTCAAGCATCTGATGAGACGTGCTGAACACGTGTTCAATTTAGCATCAGATCAAATGGTATTCTTTGAGACGCATCTAGTTGAAAATTTTGAATTCAAGGTAAGTTCTTCAAGAGTTCATAACTATAGCGCTTTCAGCATTCTGGAAATCGTGAATACAAATTTACGCACATACTAAAGCCAACAAGATGCGTAAAATGGACAGGGGCAGCATACTTTTTTGGAGGACAGGCTGATGTTTGCCTGGGACTCGGCGCTCCGGTAAGTATAACTGTGTTTTACGGATGTCCACAATGTTAGGTATCCGATAGGTCCATTTTTAGGTTTTACGACATCAGTACGCCCGAAGATTACTTTGAAAAGAGCATTTGGAATCCTGAAGCCATTGCCTTGATAGGAATGTGTACATAAGGGGAAATTCTTGCCGATGCGCACATTTGCACATATTTTTCAATCTCATCTTCACTCTTTACTGGGTTAAGTGTTTCTGACTTGTCTGTGGGTACTATTCTATCACGCATCCCGAATCCATGCCCTCGGTTTACGGGCACGGACCATTCTATTGTTAAGCAGTTCCACTGGGATTTCCAATTAAAATAGACTCTAATCTCTGTGATCCACCCCGATATTAACAATGTGTCTAAGACAGGCGATGAGCATGTTGTCACATAGATTAATTATCATTCATCTTACATATTTAATTCCGGGGCCGTTACTATATGATATATTCACGTCCTTCTCACGTTTATACTTTTAACTGGAACCTCAGATTGTGGCTAGCTGTGAAACTTCAGTAAAGAGAAAAGGAAATACGAAAGCCTCTGAAGACCTGATAATGAAAAATTGCCAGTATTTTCGTATTGGCGAATTCATTCCCCGCCGAGCGATGACTGCGCCAGAGCGTGTCAGTGCGGAGTTCACGGCCATCGTGGATAGGTCCGTGAACATATTCAATACGAGAACATATAGCGTCAACTGGCATACGCTCTTCAACATTGAACATCCAACTGTTGAGGTAGGGTGTATTGTAATGCAGAATGCCTTCTGTTTCTTTGAAGTACATTGCAGGAAAGCAAATAGCCTTCACGTTGTTCTTGCTGCCTACCTTATGTCGTTCACCGACGATAATGAAAGAAACCGAAGTCAGCGACGTAATTTCTTGCAATAGCACAACTCTTCGAGTAAGTTGCCTTCCGAGTTCTTGAGTTATAATTTTACTTGCTCTGAACAAAGTAGTTACCGAAATATTGGAGAATTACGGTACCGCCGGCAGTGTTTAATATCCAAACTAATAATGGCTGCAAACGTGGGCCCTATTTTGTCACCCTACTCGCTAAAAGCCGGATTTTTTTCACCTTTTCGATTTGTTCTTGCAACTTCCTGTATTGTATTTGTTGCAAAATTCAGCTTGCCTAGCAACTAAGTACCCTGCGTACGTTTTACCAGAGGCTTTGTCCAGTCAAGGATGGCGACCACAATCTTGACGACAATTGCTCACTGTTGTATCCCGAAAAAGCAGTAGACCAGAGCAGCACCGGCACGTATGTATGGAAAAATCTGTTTGTCCATATGCGCTTTAGTATTAAAGAGATAGACCTTCTAACTGCAATCAATCAAATGCAAGATCACATGACTGGCCAACGAGTGCTACCTAGCAGTGTGCGTAAAATAAACTAATCGAGGGCAAAAATAAAGCAGTATTTGGACATAGCTCGTACTACATCCTTCGGATACGCTAACATAGCGCAAACAAATCGGTCTTAACTCCAGGCAGGTATGCGAATGTGCTAGCGAAACCCTAACTTATACCTTCGTAATAACATATTATGAAACTAAACAATGATCTAGCACAAGATAAAAGTAAATGCTTGACTCGTCCCGTAGGATGGTTTGGGTGAATTCGTTGAAATCAGGGAATGTAAGTCATTTACCCAGCGTCTACCGAGATAAGTGAACTATGAAAATGAAAATGAATTTATACAGGTTAAGGAGCGTTGCTTTACAAGTCCCGTTGGATAGTCGATGGGGATATCGACACAACAATAATGATAATAATGCTAGTGCAAAAGTTAGTAGATTAAATATGAAAAGGACTTATGGTTTGCTCCGGCTTAGTCTTGCAATCCGCTTAAATTCAAAGCACCCGCAGTTAACATCAACTAATTCCATAGTAAACTTCAGATGTCGGATGGAGGCGTAGTGCTAATTGACAAAGTGTAAGTCGATGAGTGCATCATCCAACCGTCTTTTAAATACTGTTAGTGTCAGTGCAGAGACGACCGATTCTTGGATAGCATTCCACGAGTGGCAGACACGAATGGAGAATAAATTTCTGCGGCACTCCATGCGGCTATACTCTTCAGCGAGTTTCAATGAGTGGCCCCTCAGGTTTGTATTGCTACTTAGTAAGAAGCGGCACACATTATGTGGGACATGTAGAATCAAGTGGGCCATAATCAGGTCGCCTCGTGGTCTGCGATAGCTTCCACTGACTACCCCCAATCGTAAAGGCTTTTACTGCTATAAAAGAGTGCGCACTCCAATTACGTTCTTAGATGCCAGCCGTTGTGGATGCTCCAGTGTATTAAGGTCGTATTTCAGCCATGTATGCCAGGCTTGAATTGCGTTTTCGACATGGGTGCGAACATATGCACTGAGCATTTGTCGAAGTATGGAGCAGTATAGTGTCCAAACGCCCTTCGCAACAACCCGCCGTGTTGGTTTCCAGTCTTCAAAGTCTTTTCGGATTGCCTGGACCAATCCAAGTCATCATGAATCAGAACACCCAATTTACGTTCGACAGTTGATTGTTGCAGTACATTCGTTTCGAGCCGGTATGAGTAGCTGCTCTGATGTCGGATGGAAAGTACTGACGTTGAAATGCAGTACCTTTTAGGTTAACCATTGGTATACCATATCTAGGTCACTCTGAAACACATGCTGGTCAGCGTTCACCTGGCTCCTGCGCCAGATATTGATATCGTCGGCAAATATTAGGAAGTGTGATGTGATTCCCTGTGCAAAATCATTATTCAACACCCCAAACACACGTGGACCTATAACTGAGCCTGGCGGCACACCATACTCGACTTGTATGGGGTCCGACAAAGCTCCGAACTGTGACGGCTAATTAACTTTGAAGTAGAAAGTTGGCAACCCAGCTTAAAAGAGGGTCGCAGATTCCGTAATGCTGGAGCAAGGAGAGTAGTATCCGATGGTCTAGACGATCGAAAGCCTTAGAAAAATCCAGGTAGATCACATCAACACCTTCTCCAGCGTCAGCCGCCTCGGTCCAACTACTGCGTGCAATTAGTAAATTTGTTGTACATGACCGCTGTCGACGGAAGCTGTGCTGCTCAGGCGTGACGACGTGACAGAGGTGCAACTAACACAATCTTGCATCGGCAACTATGGAATCCATGAACTTGAACAGTGTAGGAAGTAGGGATACTGGATGGTAGTTGGAGGGCTCAGTTCTGCTTCCACCTTTGTGAATCGGGGTCATTATTTCAAGCATCCACATGGCGGGAACTTGGTTCTGGTCTAAGCAGCTCTGGAAAAACTGAGCTAAAGATCCTGCCAGTTGACTTGCTGCCGCTTCCATTGGCTCTGGATGAATGGTGTCGAGACCCGGCAAGCTGTGTTTGCGTAGCAACTTCAGTTTTTGCAACAGGGCCTCCGGGGGGAAAGTGATGGGGGTTATTTATGGCCAGGAGGCGACAAAGGTTGGTAGATGGCTTGGTGGCAAGACCCTCTGAAACATAGGGACGTATTGCATCCGTTACGCTTTTGATTTTTCCACAGCCGTTATGTTGGTCCATCGGCCGTCCTGAGTGCAGGAAATCCTTGCATCACCTTTCGTAGGCTATTGACGTCTTGTACAGCAATTTGTGGTTAGCACTGAAGGTTATTGCGAAGTTCTGCTGATGGATGGCTTTGTCTTTTCTTAGCAGTTGAGTGCAGTGGTTACGTTGCGCTACGTAGTTGTCCCAACTTTATGGTGCTGGAACTTCTCTGTACACTCCGCCCTGCTGCGTTGTGTACTGTCATCTATTCTCGAGTTCTGCTCCTAACGAAAGAAACTGATGTACACTTATTGCAAACTTTTATCGATGAAGCCTCTGCAATCAGCTGACTGAATTTGTTAACGAACTCGAGCCAGGTGACTTCCGGGGGTTCTTTGGCAAGGAACAACCAGGTGGGCTAATCTATCGTAGCTTGTGATGGTTTATAGTCTCATCGTTCTCATTCGGATATTCCGCATAGCAGACGAAGTTGAAACTGAAGACTGCGTGATCACTGCGACTAAACGGGTAGTCTACAACCAACACAGCGATCATACACTCTTTGTTGGTAAGCACAAGATCCAGAACAGATGGCCTGTTATCTGTTCTGAACAGAGTGGGCTAAGTGATGTGATTGTAAAGAGAAACAGTGGTTACGAGGTCTTGTAGATCTGCTTTGAATTGTTCTCCGATGGTGGCTGGAGACTCTACAAAATGTATGTTGAAATTACCCATGATAAGTATGTGAGTGTACTTTCGTTCAAAAGTGCATCTTAAAGGAGCCGCGATGATAAGGAACAGTGTACAACGAAAATTTTGTGTGAGCATACGGACATACATGAGGTACAGTGATCTTGGACGCAAAGCCCGTGGTTGGATGCTCTGAAGCTTATAAACGCCTGCATTCCGTAAATAATCTACAAAATATCCTGCGTTCAGGTGGACAACATTTGCTTCTCCAGAGCATATTTTACCATCTCGGTTGCGTGTTCGCAAATTCTTACGGCTTATGCTGCTCGTCAGTACACAGCATCATTTCATTCGGTTTCTCCCCTTAACCTCGTCCATAGCATAAACCACAGCTTGCGCTAGCAGAGCTAGCGGAAATTCTGAATACATCCATTTATCTCATATCAAAGTGTGACGCTCATTGCCGTCGTGTTGCACACGTGAAATTCTAGTTCCGCCTAGATCGGTTTCGACTACTGCCTACCGTTCATGAACTATCCCTTACTAGCTGACACCCGTCCAGGTTCTAAAAAACTGCCTAGATGACAAGTAGAACCACATGACCCTAGTTGCCTGCATTCTCAGGGATAGTCATTCGAGCTATCCGTTAAGAGCATTTCCCACTGATGACTTGAGGCATGCTCCTACTAATAAGATGGCGTGGAATAGTTGAATCAAATTGATTCGTGCTACTTAACAAAGCCTAAAGACTGACGATTCCCGTAGGATGGTCTGCCTGCAGTGTATAAGTTCTAAAGAGGAATTTGCAACTAGGCAAATTACCAATCCGCTGTCTCACCACAATATCCACGTTAATACACTAGTACATTCGCTTACCCCGATCTCGCTGGGGAATAGTGCGCACAATGTTTATTTGTGGTTTGTCATCAGTTGATGAACGCGTCGTCGAGTCGATCTTTTTTAGGAGAATGCATAGCGTGGGGACGGAACCAACATCTCTCGGAACAGTCTATGATAGCTTTAAAATTTGCGGCACAAATATTCCAGCGGCACATCAACGGGCTTTATTATGTGTCAACTTTAGATGGCGGTCCTTGGTTGGGTGTTGTGACTAAGCTTCAGGAGGTGGCTCCAAAGGTGTTTGGGATTCTTCACAACTGTTATCCTGTATGAAGTCACCGCGTAGATGAGAACAACTTCCACTACACACTCTTATGGCTTTCACTCGAAATTAGCATGACAAATAAAACCTGCAATTTAACTTTTTGTTGCGCTTTGCGGTGAATTATCGAGTGCAGCTAAATGACGTTTGCGTCATGCATACCAGGCCTGAATTACGTACTCCACTTGGGGCATCACATATGCCTCGAGCAGTTGTGGGAAGTTGGAAAATTCGTAGTATCCGGAGGCCCTCTGCAACATATCTACGTGTTAATTCCCGGTTTAGGACCTTCCAAGCATTACTTTGAACGGCCGACCTGTCTAGAATCACCAACCAAGATTTCGCTTCTGTGAGTAGGTCTTCAAGACATAGCCCGGTGGTTCAAATATACTTTTACGGTCACATTCTCGTGTGTTCTCTTCGTGGGAAGGTGAGGCATCCCGGGGACGTTTGAATCTTACCTGTCGTCTGGATGAACACGGTTAGGTCACTATTGCGGCCTCCTTGCAAAATATATATATATATATATATATATATATATATATATATATATCTGCAAGCTGCATTAACGTTCTTGATGAATTTCTGAGCAGCGATCATCGCCTGATCAAATGCCACCTTAGACTACGCATGGCAAATGTACAGAAAACAATGCATTATTGTCTGTTCAGTTCTGTCAACTGGGACTCTTTCAAAGTCCTGGTTCGTTTGATGAATTGGGATAAATTCTTTCTCACTTCATATCCTCAACGCGCGACAGACCTGTTTTACAGTATAATTGGCTTCTGCATCGATACAGCAGTACCACTAAAATGTGCTTACCAACCTAAACATAAATCCGATCGCAAGGCGTTGAAGGAAACACGGAAGCTTCATAAGATTCGGCAGAAATTCAAGTTAACAGTTGACTTTGCGCTATCATTACAGCGACCGAAGCTTGTAGAAGAACAGAGGCATCAAAAGGACAAAACTCTCATTCTAGAAGAGTATATAGCTCCGAACGGCCCTAGCAAAACAACTGAGCTAGCCAAACTATTCCGTGCCCAGGGTTCGCTTTGCAGCGACCATTTCAATTTTATCACCACGCCTGATGGAACATACTACGACGCACCAGGTGATACCTGCGAAGCTTTCAGCGCTTATTTTGCCGAATCAATGCTCAATGAATCATCAAACACACCAGCACTTATCATGCCGCACAAAATGAAGGTCTATGCACAGTGGATGCACTATAGCGAAAATCACTGGTCAAGTCTCTCGCTTATGCTCTTCAACGAGAGCAGGCGGTGATGGGATCCCCCAAGTTTAATAAAAAGCAGTGGTAGTGAATTCCTTTTGCTTTTGCCCAACATCTTTACACTCTCTTTTAACAACGGAGTATCCTAAACTCAATGGAAAAGTCCTGTCGTTATCCCTCGACATAAAAATGGCGCTGCCCACGAGGTTAAAAAATTTCGTCCCGTCAATCAAACACCCATCTTATTTAGAAGAATGGAAAGGATAGTGAAAGATAAACTATTTATATTCTTGAACAATACTAACGTCATCAGCAATTCACAACACGGCTTCACGCAATGTCGATCCTGCTCAACATGCCATACTTACTTTTAACTCATATAACGCCAGCCAATAACAACGGAAACAGTGTTGTAATCTTGATCCTGGATATGCAAAATGCCTTTGATAGAGTGCCTCACAGAAGATTACTAAACAAACTGAAGGCTATAGGCACTGGAGAATAGAGGTTCTCTTGGCTGTCTTCATTTCTAATTGGCTTGACAGCAGGTGGTGCGCATAGTAGACCATTTCTCCAATTCGAAAGCAATCACTAGTGGAGTAATTCATGGAAGTGTTCTTGGTCCTCTTCTTTCTCTAATTTATAATAACGAGGTATTCCAAAGAATAAGAAATGGTGTTGTATTTATCTTTTCTGATGACATTAAAGTTGTCTACTCACAACCACGTGCAAATACTCAAGAAGCCGTACGTCTCATTCAGGATGACCTATCTGTCATTGACACCTGGTGCCAACAGTGGCAGATGTCATTTGCCGTTTACAAGTGTACTATTTTTTCGTACGAACGTCAAGTACCGCCAGACAGTTTATTAATACCATGCGCATATATCTCGCAATGTAGAGCAGTTCGCGACTTGGGCGTGCGATATTCAGTCACGTTTAACTTCTCTGAAGGCTATGACTTTCAAGTTTCGGAAGCCATGAAGACCATCGGTTACATTTGCCATCATTTTCACCTCACAGGATCTCACATATCACTTTACAATACATATGTATTGCCGTGTATGGAATACTGTTTAATGGTACAGTCTAATCTGCGGAAATCTGAGGGTCCAGAGAAGCTTCACGAAAAACCTATGTGGATATTCCTCAAAGTTGACGTACCGAGAGCGATGTGATAAATTGGATTTGACTCATTTTGGCTTCGGACAATGAAGCTGAACCTATGTTTTCTTTATAGAATCATACACTGTCAAATTCGCAGTGTTGATAACGATGTTCACATACCTTTAAACAGCAGATATCCAATATGTAACAAAGAGGTAAAGGTCATGATTCCAAAATTTACTGTGAGAATCAGAGAACGTTTCTTTCTAACCCAATACGCAAAGATTAGAAGAAAGTTCCAAGTGATATCAGAACATGCTACATACTTTGCAATTTTAAGCTTGCGGTTAATAAGCATTTAACGGTGCAAAACGTGATTATTATGTTCGGGACATCACAGTCCCTAGATAACGCATTCGAAAACGGTATCCATTGTGCCTGAATACATTTTCGAAACACGTACACGTAACATTTCAGACAACAGACCCTTCATTACGCTTTTTCTCGGCCCAAACATCTGTCATGTGAGTGTGAGTGATCCTGATTCAATGGCAGGAAAAAATAGCAGAACGATTCTGATTACTCTGTGTGACCTAATTTGAACTAGTCATGTGTTGCAACTAATCCCCGCCGTGTGCAAACAACGCAGAGTCGTCAGCAAACAGCAACATACAGAGTTGTCTCATAGACTTGTTCTCGCACCGAAACGACGGATGTTCAGCAACACACCATCAATACGGTGCTCCACACGAACACCGTAAGAACAAGCCGCATCAAAAGCACAAGACATCATGGCATGAAGATAAATCTAAACCAGGGCAGGAGGTAAGGCACAGCCTTGCTTCACACCAGAGGCAACTGCAATGTCATCTGAGGTCTCTCCACTCAGCTGCACCCTCGCTCGCATACCACTTTGCAGACATTCAATTAAACTTACAAAATTACGCGGGCAACCAAACTTACCCAACACCAGCCACAATGCCTCGCGGCTCACCGTAACAAATGCCTTGGTGAAATCAACAAAAAGCGAGTACAATGGCTGGTGTCGTTCTCTACACTTCTCCTGCAACTGACGAGCCGCAAACACCATATCTATAGTGTTTCGACCCGAACGGAATCCACACTGCTCTTCCGCCACGTTAGGTTCCACAACCTGACTGACGAGGCAGTTGAGCAGGTTTCGGGCAATCACCTTGCCCACACAACGCAGCAAGTTGATGCCAATATAATTCGTGCAACATTGCCTGCGACCTTTACCCTTGTATCGTGATAACACAAGGGCATCCTTCAGCTCAGCAGGCACATCCCCCTCTACCTATACGCGTTGCACCAAGTAGTGCAGCGCAGTCACCAACGCGGGTCCGCCGTGTTTCAATACTTCAGGCGGGATCCCGTCGGCCCCAGCACAATTGCAGTTCCGCATCTGAGCAAGTGCACACTGCGTCTCACCCAGTGTCGGCGTGTCCGTCAGCCTCGTCATCACATCGTGCTGCTTCAGGCCGTTCAATGTAGGCCAGTCGATCTCTGAACAGTTGTTCAAGAGACAGTCAAACTGTTTTCGCCAGATCTGCATTATCTCTGCAGTCTGTGTGCAGGTAGCGACTGAACTACCATCGATCAGCATCCTCAGCGGCGCCAATCTCGGTCCATACACCGCCTTCAAGGAGTCAAAGAATTCCTTGTGTTGGTGGCGTTCGGCGTGGCATTCCATCTGCTTCACATTCGCCGTCCACCATGCATATTTTATGCGACGGAGCTCTTGGGTCAGGCGCTGTCGAAGTTTGCGAAACTGACACTTCTTCCCCAAGTCACTGGGGTCTGCCACATGTGCAGCAAATGCCGCATTCTTCCCCGACAACAATGCGCCAATCGTCGCATTGTTCTCATCAAACCAAACAGGACGCTTACAGTTTGCGCGCCCCATGGTCTCCTCGGCAGCAGCTGTAAACTGATCGCGAATGTGGTGCCACAGGTCGCCCACTGAGGCTATACACTCCACATCACACAGGCGTGCAGTCATCGCATTCTCCAGCTCAGTACGTTTCGCCACAGTACCGAGGGAGAGAATGCTAAATTTAAGCCGATTCACGGCGGGAGTGCAATACATAGATTTACGAAAATATATGTACAGTTTGGTCCGCACGAATTCGTGATCAGTGTCACACTCAGCTCCACGCAGTACACGTGTCATGCGCACTTCACGCATATCACGCTGACGTACGATGACATAGTCGAGCAGGTGAGCGTGACCACTCCGTTGCTATATCACTCGCACTCAGTGCAAACCGAGTGTTCGTGATCGTCAGTCCGTGCGTGGCACACAGTGAGAGCAGCCTGTCACCGTTCGCATTCGCTGAACCAATGCCATGCGGACCGATAACATCTGTCCACACCGATGCATCACGTCCAACGCGCGCGTTGAAACCACCCAGCAGAAATAGTCGGTCATTCATCGGCGCAGACCGTATCACGGAGGATAGCTGAGTGTAGAATTGATCACGCGTACCATCAAGATAACACATGGCCGGACCGTACGTGTTTATAAAAGTTGCAAACTTACCACTTCCGAGTCATAGACGAACAGTCATCAGTCGCGCGCTGATGCATTTTGGTTCACCCACCAGCAGGCCATGGAGGCGATCGGATATTGCAAATCCGAACTCATGCTCATGTGGTGCTGAGGCGACGTTGCCAAACCAGTAGAATGTGTAGCCAGCACCATCTTCATGCAACTTACCTTGCTCAGCGAGCCGAGTTACACTGAGCGCCTCAATATCGATGTTGTACCGCGCGAATTCCATCGCGACCAGTGAAGTGCGTCGCTCGAGGCGCTCACTGGAGTTCCGGTCCAGTAGTGTCCGTACGTTCCAGCATCTGATGCTGAATGTTTTGAGGGCAGCCATACGATTGCATTGGTGGGCAATCGCACGCGAGGTGGCAGATTTGTTTTGAAGGTTTGCTTGAGGGACTCCACCCGGAGCCTTTGGCTCAATAGCCCGACCCACAAGGCAGTCGGAAGCAGATCCAGCTCGGGAATGTGATTGCAAAGACAGATTGGGATCTGCTTGACGGCCGACACACGTAGCCTTTGAGGTACTGGCACAATTCATTTATATTTTTCGGCCTTAGTAGGATACGCATCTGCAACTACGGCCAGACGCAGGTGGGTTTTGGCGGGTTTATACAAATTTGACCAGGGTCTGCCTGGCTTGAGGCGGGCAGTAGCAAACCATTGAACACCCGGAGGTGTCCTCCCACCGTCAGAGACAATGCGTGGCCCTCGTGCTCTACGCCAATCGAGTTTTGAGCTTATAACCCGTAAACCTGTTGTCTCCCATGGCTAGGTTTTACGGGAAGAGGGCCACCGACCACTTCCTAACCTCCGAAGAGGATAGTCTAGGATATTGGCAGGGCACCCACACCTGACAGGAGAACGACTCGGGTCCTCAGTCAAAGTCTTCGATTAAAGGTACACCTGAAAGTTAGCGGGTCTAGCACACGGTCAGTTCACTGATTCATGCGGATTGGTGTCCTGGATCTCAGCATGGAGAAGGGCGAAGCCCAACTTCCACCCAGCGGTCGCCACGAGGAGGCGTCCAGGACAGGAGCCAATGGAGTAGCGGTAGCAGCAGTGGGTAGATCATCTGTCAGAATCTAGCCACAACCAGCCTCAGCGCACCATAGGCTTTCCCGCTATATATATATATATATATATATATATATATATATATATGCCCGAAGAACTGCTAGTGCCATCTCAAATTTTCGCGGATAACTTAAAGTTCTGGTTCACAGTAAATGAACGTAGTGGTCTGCTGACCTTACAATGGGCTCTAGATAGACTATGGGAGTGGTCCGTTTTGTGGCAACTGCCCATAAACCTCGCTATATGTTCAATTTTGCGAGTAAGATCAAATGACCCAACTGCGCACTATCTACTTAGGGGTAATGAAGTGCCGCATGTGTCACTCCAAGCTGACCTAGGCATCTCGCTGTCGTCTGAGTTTAAGTCCAATGAAAATTTGATGGCAGCTTCTCGCAGAGGGTTTGACATGTCGTGCATGATCCGCAGATCAGTCGAGATCATGACAACCGAACTGTTCACACGATTATTTGCATCCTTTGTTAGACCACACTTAGCATAATGCGTACAGGCCTAGACCGGGACAAGATGGCAGTTGAAGGAGTCTTACGATCAGAGACGAAAACGGTGTACTAATTAAACAGACTGTCGAATCCTTAGAGGTTACTCAAGTTAGACGTGTTTTCAATATGCTACAGACGATTTAGCGGTAATCTGGTCTTCACATATCGAATAAAAACAGGGCAGGTCGGCCCTGATTTCTCTAGACTGGACCATCACACCCGGGTGCCAACACGTAGTGGCCATCCTCTGAAGTAGCACAACCCCGTTCGGACAGGGTTGGCACTAATTCTCTTTTAGCACACCAGGTTATAGACTCGTGGAATGTGCTGCCCGTGAAAGTGGTGAGTGCACCAACGGTGAAAATGTTCGAACCTCGACTTGACTCCCTTGGTTTACAGTATAAAAACTTTCCCCTTCTCATCTTAACTTTGCTCTTATCTGTTGATGCTTACTCCTTTACAACTTCCATTTGAATGCATTGCTCCTGCTCGTCTTATTTTTGTTCTTAAACTTTTACTTCACTTCATGTGACCCGCACAACGGGGACTGCAGGTGCAAGGCACTTGGGCATTGCTTGGTTGACCGTAGTGTTTACCGTGTGTGTTGATTCGGCTTCTCATTACAAATCGCACCACAAATCTCACTTTGGAATCAACGACGCTTTACAAGGTGAAACAATCACGGATTCTCCTACTGCTCCAGTCCCACTTGAACTTGATGCCCCGTACTCCTAGGGTTGAGTGACCTCTCCACACCTTATTTGTTTGGAGGGAATATGGTACCTTCGTTTTCCCACCCGGTTGACCTGAGTCTTGTTTCTTCATCCGAGTTCATGTTCTGTGAGTATCGGAAGAAAGTCGCCGGCTAAGGTTTCAAAATGCTGTGGACCATTCGCGGGTCATTCGGAGGCGTTATACCGGAAAAGTCCACCAGGGTGTTCTCAGGCCTCGTTAGGTCGCATCTAGCATATTGTGTCCAAGTTTGTGCACAATGTTTGCTTGGTGCTAGAATGGTACCATCTGATGTAAATTCTATGGCACTTGCCTTATCCCGGGAAACTCCCTAAGTTCGGAATGCTTTCTCTGCATTATCGCCAAAATAGTGGAGAGTTGATTCTGGCTTAACGCATATTGACACGAAAGATTGTCCCTGCCTTGTCTTTGATAATACTACTACCATCTCTCCGAGGTCATTCGATAAATTTGTACATATCCCTCTCTGATGGGGGCTTGAACCAACATTCGACTGCCACGTAAAGAAGTTGATTCCTGGAATGCGTTACCTGGGAACGTTGTATCATCACAAGCAATGAAGGAGCTTGGGAATATGCTCGATACCTTTGGACTATAGTTCTAAACCTTCCCTTTCATATTCTACATCTTACTCTTAATTATTTTTGTTATTATTATTTCGCCACTTCTACTTATTGCCGCATTTTTGCTCTCACTTTACTTGGCCTGCGCAGCTTGGTTTGTTAGTAAAGAGAGCCTGGACATTAACCGTCTAACGATAGTCTGATTCGCACGTGTTGCTTTGATTCTTCCAGATTGCCGATATCACCGTCGATAAATATCCTGGCGCAACGAGATGCGCACGTGAATTTCGTACTTGAATTTGAACTTTCTCGAGTCAATTTCATGCAACTCTCAGCCACGTAGTAGCAATGACTCAGTACTAACGTTTAGCCTTGTGGATTAAGCCAACATTTTTGCTAAAAAGTGGGAAGTCGGCGCAATACTATGGAGCACTTCAGGCTCTTCAAATTGGCGTAAACCGTTAACTGGTATCTCCCGCCGCAATTACGTTCAAAGACGCGTAAATTTAATTAAACTATAAAATGTACTGCATCACACAAGCGGCCTCAAAAAGTGTACCAGTAGGATTACCACACCGAACTAACATCTGGATCCGGAGAAGATTACTTAACTGGATCAACAGAAAGGATCAGCTTTATAGGGAATATGTGTAAAGCCCAGGTGGTAACACGTAGAAGGACTAGAGCGCAGTCAGAAACTACTGCATGCCACTCCTCAGGGCGGACAATATGGATAGGTGGCTATGGTACTGTTTTACAAGCAATATCAAACTGGTTTACACATGAGTGAACGATCCCAGAAAGGTTAGGATAAGAGTACCAAAATTCAAACTGGACAGTGGCCTAACGACCACCGCTTTAGATATTACAAACGACCCAAACGACCCACTGTGGCTCCGTGGTTACAAAATCGAAAGATAATTCTCCCTCTTTCCACCCAGCAAACATCATCGGTTTATGCGGTGTCACTTTTACCCCAATCTGTCACAAGCAAACTGCAATTCCTCCAAGAAAACAGTGCCCATGTTATTGATAAGATTTATCCAAATGTTCACAAACCCTCGTCCCCACCCTAGCAGTACTTCTCGCGGCCTTCTTATTTTATCTGTCTGAATCACATGCACTCCAAATAAGTGGAAAATTGGAATTACCACTCCGATATGCAAATAAAGCGTGCACTTGGATTCTGTGAACTATCGATCTATTACTCTTCTCCCTTCTTTAAAATAAAGTTATAGAGTCGATAACCGCAGATGATCCGACGCGCAGTACTGAAATTCTATTTATCATTTTTCATCGTTGACATGGTTTCAGACGCAGACGATTTTATCTGCTTTTGGTCTTTTGTAACTCATGGACCAAAGCGGTCGACGAACGAGTTCCTCTAAACGTGGTCTACTTAATCGTTTCTAGGGCATTTGACAGTTATTCGCCAATAGCCCAATGGCTACAGGAAAACCGGCCTTTTGCTCACCAGGTTTGAAGAACAAATACATGGGAGAACAAGCACAGTAAGAACCACCGCGGCACAGTCAGACAGCATGTGCGTCTCCAGGGGTGTACCGCAAAAATCTGTCGTCGGTCCCTCACACTTTTTAATCCGTATTAGTTATTTCCCAGCAAATACTTGGTCCCAAATGAGAATATTTGCGAAATGATACGAAGATCTGGGGAACTATTCGCTCAAGGTCTGACGGAGACTATCTTCAAAACGAACTGGATCGGATTTACGAATGGGCAGAAATGGACCAGATCCCCTTGAAGCAACGTTGCATAACCAATTTGCTGGTGAATACAAATTGAAGCCTAACAATCCACAGCAAGTAACAATTGAGAGGAACCTAAGTGTCATTGTTCAAGAAAGTATAGGAATTTCGCTCCCATGTTCGAAACAACGAAAAGTGATAAATATGAACTCATGGTTTCTGTGGAGAGCTCTAGGTACTTTTGAACAACGGTTAGTATCCCTATTGATCAAGTCGTATATTCGTCCTAACGTTGACTATACCGTTCAATCGCGGTGCGTATAGTGAAAACGAAACATTCGTCTCATAGCGCAACCCTACTGAAGAGCTATTAAAACAACACGGGTATTATCTGGTCTCAGTTACGAACTCCGCCTTCGTTCAACTGATTAGGTTTCCTCAGAATACCAATTACTTCTCGGGGATCACTTCTCACATACAAGAACAGAAAGTGATCATCCATGTTAATCACTGTTGACCATAGTCCCTTGCAGAAAATGCCGAGGCACTACTTGAAACTAGAAACTCGACACTCCCGCTCGGACTGTGGAAAGTTCTTATACTCACGTAGAATCTATTCACATTGGAATGTAGTACCAGCACTTGTGATGAACGCAGCAAACATGGTAACCTTTGAAAGACTATACGACTTTTAGCTGAAGGATAAATCCTGCACAACCGTTTGGCAAAATACAATAGGCAGAATAATGATAGTTCACGTTTTAGGTTATAACATTTCAATTTTTTGCATTCTCCACCCTCCGGATCTTGCATAGCTGCTGTTTTCGTCCAGTCAGACACTATTGAACTTGAATGCACACCTCCAGGGGTACTTATGCATTAAGCGCAGGCCGTGGTTGTGTGGAAACCGCTAGAAACCTGCCCGCAGTCCTTGGCGGTACCAGGTATTGACCTTTCTTGCGGAACTTGTCTGATAACATCCTATGGTTATAGATGGGTAAATCAACAGAAGCTGCCTACTCATGAATGTAGAACGTGGCACCATCGCCTGCAGTAAAGAAGCCGTCAAAGATGTACGCTACCACGAAGTTAGAGCGCTGCCGCTTAACTCTCCTGATCAAGTCGGACTTCTGTTAGTAAGGGATTTAAATGATTGGGTAAGTGATGTGCATGGAATTGAAAACAATACACACTGCCAATAACGATCGTTTAACGCAAGTATGCTTCAAACCACGACTGTTTCTAGGTTTTAACAGCGACAGGCATAATAGACGCAGATGTCACTTGGTGTTTTTTTGTAGTGTGCAAGGGACGAATCCAGATGAGCCATATAACTGTGAGATTTGGGTGACGTTATTCCAACATTCACTGTCACTCATTTCAAAGTGACCATCGACGCTGCTCGCATCTCGTTCCACCACCGATTTTCCTGGAGGCATAATGAGAAAAGCTTTCCGTTGGCAATCGAATGGCATTAGGTGGTCACAACGGATGAACGGCTCGACAGGGTTTGAGACATGAACTGGGCATGCAGTTGGCCGCGCCGAAAACTGACTGACTTAGTGCGCCATCCACTACACAGGTTACCACGCCATTTGGGACAGTTGTCGGAGCCTGTTTATCATCGTGACACGGGTTGCTTCGACGCAGGCGTGAAAGTGGTTACAGCCAAACAGTGGAGATTGCGAGCTCGTTTGGACATGTCTAGAGAGATAAAGTCAATCGGCTCTGTAACGCACAGTCGGAGGTGAGCATGTGTGACGTATAAAGTTGACCATGTTCTGACCCTAATACACACCGGTCTAGCAAGTCTCGTCTTCTGTTGGCGATGCCCTAAGCAGAGCGGAGGCAGGGCAGCGTTACAACAACTTTCCGCTTCGATCCACGGTTGAGGCCATCAAAACATCTAGCTTACGCTCCTCCATCCCATGGCTGTAGTAGAACTGAACTCTAGTAGAATTGCACAAAAATGCGACACACTGTACTAATGCTTTTGCACGTCTACTATCAGTTATCAGGTTATTTATATTGAAGATCATATAGTACGTTTACCTAGCGAAGTTTACTTAAGAACCTCTTGCTTTTATGCTGCGCAAGACAAACTGACGAGCTATCAGTTGGTGGCTAGGATGGATTACGTAATTTGATGAGGAGGCCAAGCGGAAACAGAGAGTCCACTCAATTGTGGTGTTGGAACGGTGGGTAGCTTCTGCTGACGCTTCCAGTAAATTAGCAGTAATGTTCCCCGAAAAGTATCCGTCAACGAGGTGACCAAGGCTAGATTCTTGTTTACAATAAGGAATGCCATCTGACTCGCTGATCGGGCACTTTTGGAGGCATCCTAGTTAAGACCCTGCTTTTGGACCGCGTTGTGATCCGGTTACGTAGCTTGATACATGGTCTGTTATTTTATAGGTTCCAATTGAAGCAAGGGCTTAAAACACCTCGTCGATCCGGATCCTATCCCGCTGTCGATACCCGAGGATGTTGGTTTTTGCGCCATTTGCAAATAACTGACGCCCCTGCTTTAACTGGTTCAGTAGAAAAGCATCCAGGGCGAACCACTCATGGTGACTAGACCCGAGAGGCGCAGCAGAGTCACTTGTGCTATCTACCGTGGTACCGAGTGGATGAAGGTAGTGACGTGGTTAATAAGTCTCCGCTCTTATCCATGGTTTTAGTACTGAACAGTAACGCGAAAATGGGTTTAAAATAAGGAGATACTCTTGATTTCAAAATGTACTGAATACAAGTTGGTTTTTGTAGGTATTTCTTTGGCTAATTGCTCTCTTGTTGCAAGCACTCCTTCACTCTAGTCGGTTGGTTCCAAGCCTATTCCGAGAGTGATAATGTATTAACCTTAATTCTATTTCGAAATTGGCTCTGGCCCAGCTTCATACATGCCACCGTGTCCCTCCACTTCATAGGCGCATTGGGATCGGTCGATCTGCTTCTTTTCCATATAGTTTGGCGGCAATGTACGCCGTAAAATAAAAACCGCACGCCACACTTATACTACCTTACATTGCATCACAAACTATAGTAGCATGTTGTGCGGTCTTCCAAGATGAACTTGGGCCAAGCAATGTTATTTCGTTCCCTAATTTCGAATTAATTCTTTGGTGGGCTTTATCTTGCTGTCTTCAAAAGCGGTGTTACACGATATAGTTTTCGAGGTCCTGCCTTGGTGGAAAACTGGTTAATGCGAACAATGTAGATGCTGCTACCTTGCGGCTAGGCTGCATCCAGACAGAGCACCCGGTCATCGGCTAAGTATCTAGCCTAGATCCATCCTTTCGCATGCTCTTTGAATCTTGAGAGCACAAGTGGTGTTGCGTGTTCTATTGTGGCTCGTTTTCCTTTGAACCTTGGTGACGAGAGATGACAGATAGCTTATTAATTTACTTATCCTTGCGGTCGCATTACCAGTAAGCGGTAAGTGGTTGCTGAAGATATCTCATGCACTACCGGGTCTGGAAATGTTTTGGTAAATCTACAACATCGCTGTTCTAGGTGGATGTTTCCTTTGGCCTCAATAACCTTTTATAACAGGGATGTCGGTCCTTTCCTATTGTTGCGGACAGCTTAAACGTTTCCACTTTTAACCATCGTTGTTTGCAAGGCAACAGAACATTCCGTTGCTGACATCGTGTCCGCAGCGATGAGGTGGGCAGATACGTACTAGGCATATATGGTCACATTAACTTTTTTGACAAATAATTAGTCTGAATAAACCACCTTGTTTCCAGTAGTCCTGTGCATACCCACCACTCAAGGCGCTGATTTGTTTGCTCAATATCAGCCGATGTAGATTTACATGGGGCTTATCGTCCACGTGGCACAGCGAATTGAAGTTCATGGCCGCAAAGGTGAAGGCTACTGGTCGGTCTCATCTTCAAGGCTGGAGTGCGCCAAAAACTAGCTGCGCTTTGTCTCAGAGCATACAGGACGAGACTAGCAACAGTGCCCGATGTCGTAATTGTTATTATCAACTAGCCAAATGACCGCTTTAAATAATGCATAAGCCTGAGCTATCTTTGAGGAAAGATTCAGTATTAGAAGACATAGTAATCTCATCGATGTTGCTTTAACTTCTCATGGTGATCAGTGCTGTATTCCTGTAACGTTGGTACGGTGCAAGTGCCTTCATCATTACTATCTACTCAGGGTATCGAAGTCCTCCTTTTTGCAGGATGTCTCTCATTTTTCGATACTGATGGTTGTATTCTAGTCCGGAACCAGTACAATATGTCAACATCATAATATAGATGATAGCCTGCTTTCAGGATTGGTGTTTTATTACTTTTTGTAATTATTAAAGACCCGATTTACGTCGACAATGGCTTGGAAGGGCTACTACTAGAACAATCTATGAGACTGTTTCTGTAATTAATGGTTACATCCACTTCACACATTCATGTGAGGCACTGATCTCTCCACCGTTTCGCACAAGTTACCTAGTTGAAGTTTATCAACTAATCAGCGTTCTTAATGACCGCTAAAAATTTGTGCTGAGATACTCATGCAAATTCATATGTACTGTGCAATTCCTACAGTATGTTGCTGCATGCAAGGTACGCTACTGGACGAGACCATGGAGCAAAGAGCATGAGACGATCGATGTGAACGATTGTGTCATAGTACCAGTTGAAAATGTATCGCTGTCAAACGGCTCCACAGTCATGCAGCCTGGGGAAAGCAGCTACTTGATGGAGTGCCTACAAAGCTTGCAACCGAAACTACGGGATACATTTGGCATGGAGCGCTCTATGTACTTTGACTTCGGGAGCACATATATGGACAATATAGAGCAGCAAACAGTGGCCGGAAAACGATTTATTTTCGACCTATTTCTCAAACCTAAGGCTGAATCGACAAATTGTTCATTAGCTGTTTCAAGTTCAAAGCCCTGTCCCAAGGAAATTGTAAGTTTTGTGTCGATCACACGTTTTGATCATGTATGTGATAATATTATGAAGCTGTTACATTGCTCTGAGCTATCACGGAAGTTTGAGCGTGAAGCTCCCTTAATTCTACGTTATGCATGTCAAACGTGGCAGTAATTCTGCTCGGTTAGCCGAACATCGCAGAAATTTACCACATCGTCTATACCAGGTTGGTGCAGTTTCGACCCCGTTAACATCGCTTTCCTCCGGCACCCTACCCACAAGCATCCGTCGTGGTCAACCCATGGGAGAGTGATCGATTTGTAACGCGTGTACATGTTGTAATTTATTTCATTCATACTGAAATAAGTCTAAGCGCAGATGCGCCTTCGATGTTATAAGGATTTGAGTAGAACGTGGCGATGAGTAGATAAAGCCAACTTCAAGGGCCCCACGCTTATGGAACAAGAGATCAATGGTGTACTGCGCGTACAAGAGTGAGTGCATACCAAGTCCCGTGGAATGGATAGAACATGAACCATAAACTAGTGAAAAGGAAGCATCCTGGTGCAGTGAAACGTATTTTGATGGTCATGTTGTTTAACTTGAGGCATCCGTAAAGGGTGCCGTTTCGAGTGTGCATGGTAATGCTTGTTGATACGCTGTTTTCACGTTTTATTGTAGCTCGACGTTCACAGCTTAGGTTTCGCGACCTAGACTAGTTAAGACAGGGTCAAGACACATTTTAAACACAGAGAAGGTGGAGGGGCGGAAATAAAGCAATAGGGGAGGGCATTCCAAAGCTCATACACCAAGGGAATAAACGTTTCGATTACACTCTAGCCGGCTGCATTGCATGACCAAATGCGTGTTGTTGTTCAGTCGCAGTAGGTAGCGGTAGACGTGGCTGGGTTACTCCGAATCTGCTACGCCATTCTTAGGTTGCTACAAAAGTGTCGATATTCCCCGCTTCATATATGGTTTAAAGCCGAAGTTGATATGAAAGGTTGAGCAACCCTCCAACGTTCTTGGTAACTCTCCGCTATGAAGTTCCGAACGCTACGAAATATTTATTGTGCCAGGGCTTTTATGCATGGATTGCGTATTCCCCAGGAGGCCGTACATGTGTGTTAATCACCTGCTGGCAGGCAGATAGATTAATCCGCCCGAATGCCCTCCGCAGAACACCAATTTCCTGGATCCCACTCTTTGACGCTTCTTCAGATTGAGCTGTGCAACTCCAAAGGCGTTGGTTTGATGCTCAAGTCGCGCTCATGAGTGACTCTTTGAAGGATTTGGTCACTAATCTTGTATATGATTTTCGGCAGATGACGAATGTGGACCTACTTGCATTTGGACGAAAAAGACTGAATCAGGTTGTACAGTGGCCATTCATACGCATTGGCTAGATCTCAGTGAAGTGCACTGTAGGCGATCGCGCTCCACATCTTACCCTCATCAGCGAAAACAAAATATCCGAGACCATCAGATGCGTAAGCTCATTAATGAACACAAAAAGTAGGCGCGGCTCCAGAAACGTTCCTTTTAGAAATCTACATTAGCGATTACTCGGATCGGATAGCGCAGTTTGAACTTTCAGCCGCCGATGCTGCAGGAACTTTCCCGATCCACCGAAGGACAGGATCCTAGATTCCGTAGCTTTCTAGCTTGTGAAACAGATTGCGGTGATACAGGCGGTCAAAAGCTTTAGAGAAGTCGATATAAATGACAACGAGCCCTGTGCCTTTGATAGGTGCATCCGTCTAGCTACGGCGTGGGTTATGCATGACCGGTGCTGACAAATTCGTACTGGCCAGGTGCTACTGTGTTGCATGACACTAGATTGTTGACTAAAGCCTCAGAAATGGGTGCCCCAACCAGCTGCAAGAGCACATCGAAGAGAACCATTGTGCAATAATTACGGATTCTGAGCGCCGATATGTTTAAAAGGCGGCGTGTTTAGTCCATGTTGCCACTTGGCAAGCACCAGTTGTTCATTCAAACGCGAATGCAAGAAATCCGCTAATGGCTCAGCCAGCGTTGTTATTGTGAGGTTAGGTGCTATCGGATGAATATAATCTGTTCCGGAAAAACTGTAGGTACGCAGTGAGATCAGTTTCCGCAACACATTTGTGGTGGTAAACGTAATGTGAGTACGCCCTAAAATTGGGGCGATGGACGTTGATAAGTAACACTGGTAAAAATCTTCATGGAAGAACAGTGGATGCTGCATCGATAGATATTCGAATACCCATTTGTATTGCGGCACAATCGCTGAGGTGTTTTTTAACTCTAGCTAACGTGTATAATAATATAATGATGGCCGTTTCCTCAGCCCACTTTGCGATTCCAAATGTTGCGGTAAGTAGGGTACTAAGGTACTTACCTCGAAAAATACGCATTAAATGGTTGTGCGCAGCTTTCTTGGAACTTTACGAGTCAATTTGTCCTCATGTACGATCGCATCACAGAGGTTGCGCTCAACCACCTAGTCACTCCAGGTCCAAGGACCAGAAGGCGCTATGTAAGCACTGACACCAGTTTGGGAGTTGCACTTCTGATGAACAACGATGGTTTGATGGCACCAATCAGCATGCTTTCCATAGCAGTAACGACCAGATTTGTGACAATTCCAACAAACCTCATCCAGACAATGTCCGGAGCTCTGCTTTACAAATAGTTTTAATCAGTAATCGCAACCGGCTCTGTCAAGGTGTTGCAGCGCATGATGGTGCGCGTTGATTCAGTGTGTTCGCGTATTCAGCGCAATACCCATGGCAGTAAACTGTGAATAACTGGTCCTTTTTTTCCAGTGTGATGTTTAACAATGACTTGTAAATCATGAGTTCCGAATTTGGAAGTAGAAAGTCTGGTGCCTATGAATTGCTATCATCTCTGTACCCAGTGGGTGAGGTGATGTGATTGTGCAATGCAATACCTTCGATAACTTTTTTCTATCCGACCTCGAATGTTACGCTGGTGTAGGCCGCGTCGTGTGCCTTTTAATTATCTGAGATGAGGAGATGGAAACAAACATTTTATCTATGCAAATGACCAGCGAGTATCTATTCCTGAAATGGGAAAAAGGGGCTATAAATAACTTCCACGAAGCAATTGTTATTGATTTTGATGTAAATGACACCACAGAGACTCGGCGACCTGAGTTTCCGGATCGTCTGCCAACACGCATTGTATGTCGTTGCAATAATGCAGCGCATTATGCCACCTACCCGGACATGGTCGTTTTGGTAGTGATATTCCCCGATTCGTTATCTAGACATCCGTAACCTCTGAGCACAAACAAATCTCGGTTATAGAAATGAGATCACAAGAGTTTTTTGCTTGAAGCAGCCAAAGCCATATATGCTTACTGAGAAGGTAATTGGCATCGATGTACATAAAGGACCTTTTTAGGTTCTCGGGAGTGAATCGAAAGGCATGTGATTCGGATAGGAAACTGTGCCAACGGTTTTATGATTGGCAGCTTGCTGTTTTCTGTAGTAAAATGGGTGATTGGCTCAGTTGTTTGCGGCGGAATCTTAGTTCTCCCCTCTAGCGACACATTTTGCTTAGCGCGTGAGATGAGGCTATCACTGGACGGTTCAAACAGGTTCTTCATTTCATATGCCTACAAAGATGCTGCTTTAAATCGGGCGGCAGTATCGCTCGTCGCTTTGTACCCGATCCTGGTTGGCAATCTGTTCCGAAGTGACTGTCACTGTTTACCAGCTGGAAAGCCATCTGCCTAGTTTGAAGCATTACGTTTATTATCCTTGGATCACACTCTCTGTAGCTTGCTAATCTTGGCAGTCTTGAGAGGGAAGCAGCTACAACATCGTTCTACAGCAGGGTGTCATGCATATAATGACACTGTACCTGACCGTCAGCCTCTGATTCACAGTTATCATGCTCATGGGACTGAGGGACGCCGTGAACAAAACGGTACTAGCAAGACCAGGTATATTCACAACGTTTCATCGAGCGGGTCACTGGCATAAATTAATGTGCAGTTCTGCATGAGTACATCCTGGTATTGTGGTGACCAGCAACAGAAAGCAGCATAGCGCTATCCGGCCTCTAATGCTCCCTAACCAGATCTAAAAGCCGACGGATAAGTTCTGTAGTTTGGAAGCACAGTCACTGCTGCGTTGTAGTTCACGGAGCCTTTATTTCTGCAGAACGCACCCCGATATCACACGAATTTTTCGATGGCTGTTGAGCACAGCGCAACTGTGACTCCCGGTACTCTCTCAGAAAGTGGGCTAGTTAGCCGAACCGATAAAGATCATGGTGGGCAAGGGTCAGTGGAGACTATTAGCTTGACCACAATTCCACCTGGATACAAGCTTCACCAGACCAAGCAAATAGGTCAAAGTCCCAGTGCTAACCTAAGTCGCAATAAAGACTAAATCCGATAACTACGGGTTTGAAGGGCAATTACAAAAATTCGTACCAGTTATGATCACCTTACTGAAATCTGGACTCGATTTAACTATCTATCGAAATACGTCAAGCGATGTGTTGTGGAGGACCACTTGGATGCAGATTTAACCCTAGGGCGTTAACAAACCAGCCAGCATGTATGGCGACATAATCAGAGAGTAGCATCTTCGCAGCGTTTCCAAAGAACTGAAGGAATATTTTCTCTAGGTAAGTTGTGAAGCTATGGGTTTTGATCCTCTCGATGCGTTGGATTTCATATCAGGAACAGTAAATGTTGGAATGGGCTACACTCCAGCTCCCGCTAGGAGGATTGCGTTTCGTTGATAGAAATCAGTTCGTACTACGTAAACCATGACTAGGTCGTGTGGCAATCAACTGCATAGCAACGAATTAACCAACGGATTTGCCAGTATAGAACCCTAATTGCCGCACGTTCGGAGAGGGTCTGATCTGAGCAGCATAGCAATATTTTTAAGAGAGGAGTAGTAGGGGGAGTTGAATGTTACAGGTAGAACTTCTTTATAGCTAAACTCACTCAGACAGCCATCACAAGCCCGGAAAAGCACTGTACGCACGTTTCATTGTTCCGGAAATCGTCAGTAGTGCGCATCCCATCGGACCCTTGTAGGGCTCGAACCCGTAACTCGACTGTTGCCAGTCAGTGGTTGAGACCACTGAGCTATGGGGTACGGCAATGATCATCATGAATAAGTTACTAGACGTGGGATAACGCCGCTCACTGTGCACTGCTTATTATGCCATAAGTTTATTGGCGGCCTAAGTTTGGTAAGTTCGTCGCTTGGTGTGGGGGCTACCTTGTCCTCTGCACGGCATCAACGTGCAAGTCAGGGGGTAGTGAGCTGCGCTATATCACATCTAGTAACTTATTCATGATGACTGTTGCCATCTCTCGTGCTTGTGCTGACTGTCTGAGTCCATATGTGACGAATTTTACCTATAACAATATTCTTTACTCAAACGAGAGAATGATGTGTGTTTTGCAGCGGTGCACTTGAGAGACGTGATGTGTAGGAACAATTGCACCACTAGGCCGTTAGCTGTTGATGCCATTAACGCGGCAGCTGAAACACCCGGCTTGGAACATCACTGCACGGATAGCCTATCGGGGGCACCTGGCCCTGTGATGATGTTCCAACTAATGTACTGCGTATAGTATGCAGCAAAGTATATAGTACCCTCAAAATAATGTTGGACTCGATTGCATCCATGTTTAATTACTGTACATATACCCGTGCCTGCAACATATTATTATACCTACACCTTTCGCAGTCGTTCTATCATTGTAAAGCAAGCATCTGGCTGAGACCTTGGCAAGAAACTGTGACATACGATCTCGTAAACTGCGTCATTATCGTCGCAAAAATCAATGGCACATCCGCAGAAACAACTTTGCTCTCTGGAAGCGAGTATGACGAAGAATTAGAAGAAATAGCACAAAGGGCTGTCCACCTGTACAACAATAACTCATCCGGAGGCACAAGTTTTGGCCTTGTTGACTTGAGCAATGTGGTTCACCAAGTATGGTCCCTTTTTGTCTGCTACTGATTGCTGCTTTTCAGATGCACTTTGGTATTAAAACCACTTTTAATTTGAAAATGAAACCAATTGACTGCAGCCAAAAGGATGTTCCTGACGGATGTCACGCTGACGAAACACAAGTAAGCTATCTCTTTTAGCAACTGCTCTGCTGTGATAACGTCGATTATTGAAAGCTGCCACCTAGCTGAACCATCTTTCTCTCATTTTAGCCGTCTGTTCGCTGTCTAGTAACCAACTGGCACAGACCGTGGATGCTTGGTATGAAACGACTTATACTGAGTGACTGTCAAGTACACAGCGGACCGGAAAGTTCGTTCGGAGTCCGACCGCTTTCTTCGCAAGAGCGCAACAGTGCACAGTTCCAGGAGATGCTTGGGAAACTTGTGAGGATGTACAAACCCTCCGTCCCCATCTTATATGATGTGGATACAATCGAGGACGCACAGGTGGAACTGAACGAACAGTTTCGTAATGTTTCGTTTACTTTGGGCTTAAAGCCCAGTGGATGCAATGACACATTGCCAAATGCCGATAGTTTGGCCTGCAAGAAGTGGCAGCAACAAGTGAGTGCACTTGTGACTTATCCTAAGTCTCAACTATGACCGTAAACTGGAAGTGGAGGATCTCTTCTTTTTAAGCTTCTAGCACCAACAAAGTGAAAGCCTGCGGATCAAAATTGGTTTAACGTAGTTGTTACGAAAAACTGAACTATTGTAAGGATTAGCTAATTTTCCTCTGCTCTGGTAAACCGGGCTCCTTTGATATGCATTAACACAAGTACCGTTGCGGTCAGCACAACGGATTATTTAACAGATGGAAAAGTGGATCAGTGGTATAAAACGAATGAACAAGCAAATGCACGGCAAGTGCAATAGAATGGTAACCAGGAAAATTACAAGATAAAAACACCGTGTTGCTAAAAGAATGCGCAAGTCACGTGACTGATTAAGAGGTTTGCATTAGCATACATGTATGGGTGTTGCTATCTTGAGGTAAAGGGGATTATGATACCTCCCAATCTTTGTGCTGCACTGATGCCGTCAAATGATGGGCGTGGGATATACTATGTAGTGTAAGTAATTCACTGTATATTGTTGCTGTTTTCTTAAAAGTGATAAAGTGTGAGTAGCGAATACACGCGCTGGGCGGGAGTTCCAGGGCTGTGACACTCGAAAGAAGAAACAGTTTCGTCCAAATTATAATCGGCTGTACTGCCTGGTCAGCTTAAACTAATGGTCCCCCAGTGATGTGTTTGTCTGAGTTTCAATAGGTGGTTGCAAGTGTGGCAGGTGAGATTGTTGATTCTGACACAGCATTATGAGTTCATGCAGCGGATGCCCATAACATCCGCTGTGCACTGATAAAGTTTTCAACCTGAGTATGTAGGGAGGGGGAAACAAACGCTTAAGCTTCTTTGTCGCCCTGCATTATGCAGTATCGGGTGCGGTAAGATGGCGCTTCTGGCAAAGTTATCACGCCTGTATTGCGTATTCTGCGTGAGGCCTCACGCACACGCAAAACATTTGCGAAAAGACTGAGATGTCGAAGTTTCTAAGCTCCGTACACAAGAGCGCGAAGTGCTGATTTGCCTTCTTCGATGTGTTTAAAATCTGCCCAAACTGCCAAAGTCCTCTCCCACTGGCAAGCCATTCTCGCACTCATGTGATGCGCGGTGTAGAATTCGTGGCCATAGCAGGTAGTCGTGAGCACGCTGATGGCATATTCTCATAACTTGGAAAGTAACAGCATCGAATTGGAGCATGCTGTCCATGAACTATGTATACGTTTGTCCACATCATTTTGCATGGATGTGTGGTCCTCCACTGTACTGATAACACGTCATCTCATCAGACCATCGTCGAATGGCTGAACAAATTAAGACGGCTATTGTGTGAGTTCATTTATCAAGGCTGGAACGTTCGTGGTTAGAATAGCGAATCTTGGGATCTGATAGGCTAATGCAGACCCTTACTCTCAGACGGCTTTGACTGACAGATATGTCTATCCAACCTAAAATAAGATCACCGATTCCATATTTCTGTATTATGTAAGGTGGAGTGCGGTGATCAAGATGGTCGAGCGACTTTGAGGAATCTTGGTATATTGCATCTATTTCTACTCCAGTGTATACACACTGACTCGCATCCACGAAGATTTGGGGTGTCCATGTATCTTATTTCACAGTTTTACCTTCGCCCCTTGCTCGGCCGCTATGTTCCGCTGTGGAGCCTTGAGCTCCGAACTTTGCTGCGGTTGAATCCGAAGAAGTATATTTAGCAAGTGTAGATTTCACGAATATCGTTACGAGTTTAACGCATTTATGTGCCAACGTAGTCAAATAGCAAACAAGTATGACAGGGACACATTTGATGCAGATCCAGTAGAACTTGTATTCTTTAACTCATTCAGTTCCTTTGAAGTCAAACAATTTAATGATTCTGCATCCAGAACACAAAATAATAGTTCTGGCCGTATTTCCACTGCCGCAAATACTATTCACCTGTGGTTCGCTGGGATTCCTTCTGTGGTGAACTCCGTTTCACGTCCCGTTCCTAGTTTTGCCTGGGCCAAGATATCGATTGGAACAATGGAACAATGGTTTATTACGGGTAAAAAAGCATCGCTTAACAAGTCCCGTGGGATGGAAATTATTGCGAAAATCAATTGCGTGATAAAGTGAAAAGCGTTGTGGTGGACTGATCATAGACTTATGTGGAATAGCGGAGATGTTCGCGTATTAAACGTATAAATCCATAAATCCCCTCGTTAGGCGTTTAACAAGACACCGTTTGATTGCGTTTTGTAGTTCCTGGCTAACAGGCCATAAAATGAATTTGTAAGTGAGACAATGCATCAACACCTTTTTTAAATATCGCCAGATTGGGAGTAGAGACGACATAATCAGGGTGCGCGTTCCAAGGCTCGCCCACGGAAAAGAAATTTCTACGGCTTTCAAGCAAGCTATAATGAAGTGTCAGTTTCGGAGGGTGACCTCTTAGTTTAGTGTTGTGGTTCAATTCCAGCAGCGGACGGCAAATGTGGTTTGGGTTCTTCAGAATCTGGTAAACCATCATGAGGTCCCCCGCAAAAGCCGATATCGACTGCTGTACAGTCTTAGAGATTTCAGCCTAAGCTGATAGGGCAGATGAAAGAGGCCACTGAACTTCTTGGTTGCCCTTCATTGAGGAGTCTTGAGAGCAACGCGATCCTGTTTCTGCCACGGCTGCCACGTCTGACTAGCATATTTCACGTAAGGTCGCACGTAGGCGTTAAGCATTTGTGGATAGATTGAGGGTTCAAACCGATTGAAGGCTCTGCGAAGAAGGCCGAAGTGTTGATTGCCGGTTCTCTTGGCCTTCTCTGCTTGTTTTGAACACCCGAGATCTTCCTGTACCAATGCAACCAGGTCACGCTCCTGACACTACACGCACATACACAAGAGGTGTGGCGACTGTTTCTCTGATCTGGGTAGGAGGGCTGACGCCAAACGTACCGCACGCTAGTCACACAAAAGGGACGATAAACAATGCATCGATTTCCGGTCGGAGGCAACTTCGACGGTTACCGAGAAAGTGTGTGCGTTGCAAGGATGGATATTTTGACCAGCTACAGTGAACTGGCCGTTGTGAAATAAGATGACGTGAATAACTTCAATGTTGAATGAACACTGGTTTAGGATACTTGCTAAGCCTGGATCAAACTCTTGCGATTGACAGTAAAATGTCCAACGGGAACTTACAAAAAGAAGAAGTTGCGCCAAACTGCCGAAGTGAAGAAATGTTGAAGCGTTAAGAATAACCCTGCAATAGAATATCCAAATTGTAGAGCTGATCAATCCGGGTGGGGTGAGTGGATTATCGATATTGAGCAGCACGCTAAGGAGGAATAAGCAGTGGAAATCTGGAGCTCGGAAAAATTGCAGTAGCACTGTTGAAGCCTATTGCTGTGTGCGGGCTAGGCCATCATAAATTTCCCCCACTGGGGCTTTCGCCATTCTCTTACCTTGTCACGGCTGTCGGTTTGTCCTTTACGCGTTGCAAAACATTTTGCTTCTAAAGCTCTGTGGAGCGGATGCCGAGAACAACCTTTGGTCTTTTATCAGGGACAACATAATAGGTTTAAAATTAAATGGGAATCCCTAATTGTGCACAGAAGTTGGAGAGGAGAACCGTCTGTTAGCCACGTCCGGATACACTCAGCACAGCGCCAACCAGCTGAATGTTCATCGGTAGCGGCATCACATTAATAAGTTGAAAAAATTACTAGGTAACATGCAATCGTTCTGATTATTGAAACTGTTTAAAAAGGTATCTAGTGTGTGTCCTAGGTGCACTAAGTATGCATGCATACTCAAAGCGCATAACCACATTTTCTATTAACCACATTAGTATTTCTTGCATACTAATTTACTAGACGTACGTAGTTTACCAAGTTTAGGGCAGCTACATTATCGCTATTTATATTTTCCACCAGCATTAACTCAATTTCAACCCCAAAAGAAACCATCCGGCAGTAGTATGCTGCTGACCTGATACTTGATGCACACAATCACACTAGAGAATCATCGGCCCAGTTGCCATAATTCTTGGACAAATCCCGCTTTCACTGAACTCATCCCTTTGAAAAATATGCTCTTTCGTTTTCTACGGAAAATCCTTATCAGAAACTACTCACGCACACCCTTACCTTCGTTTTGACAGTACCAGCCCGAACTCCTGTACGTCTGTGAAATATCTAGGAGTTACACGAAGCCGTTATCTCACGTGATGCTCTCACGTAAACGAAATATACAGTAAAGTCAAGAGACTAAGGTTCTATGTCTCATGACTTATTTCTTCATCCGTGCCACGTTATTTGATCATGCAATTTATCACCGCTTGCGTATTAGCGCACTAGACGTTATAGATCATCACTTTATCTGGAATTTTAAACGGCTATTTCAAAATGATAAACGGGCCACTGAGAAAGCTCGTTCGATGTAACGACATTTCAATTTTCATCCTTACTGATATTTGTGTACATAATCACCTTCACTCCTGAAAAATACTGATATTAAAACTACTCGCTGATGCCAATCACCTTTTCCACAGTGCACTGTCGAAATTTACTTCAATCGTCTCAACCGGTCAAACGGGCAAAATCACTTGAGCCGACACACCGACGTATGGTACTTTAGTCGTTCCATATTTGTCACGTATTTTGAGGGATCAAGATTTAGTCAAACAGGAACTGACTGCCAAACTGACTGCATGATATCAACTCGGTTTCGTCTTCAAATTACTGACGCACCATATCCGTTTGTTGTACTTCGCATTAAGTTTATCTGTGTCATTGGCGCGTGTGTTTTGGTTGCATATTCTTATTAGTGTATAAAACGCATTGTTAACTTGACTTATTAACGGCGGCAGTTATAAACGAATACCGAATCAACCCGACAAACCTGGAAATTCCGTTCACGTTGAAATAGTTCTTGGTACTGTTTGCTGGTCTCAGAAACGGCAAACCAACAAAAGACATCGCAACACCACCCATAGTATCATTAGGGTGAGCAGCTTTTGGAGAGAGGTAGCTTTGAGGGAGCCGACCGTTTTGGTGTCAAAGACATTGGAAGAAGATGGTATCATTTGCGATGTCCAACATGTTCATAACTGATCTTTTCATGTAAGACGTCAGAATATCACTTCCGAGTGAGACAATTATCCAACCGTGTTTCCACTGCCCTCATTTCCCTATGAGTCATCTTAGCAGTTCGATTTGCGAAACACCGAGACTCTTATCATATAATTGCTATGTGCTGACCGCTCACGTGATTCTTAGTTCGCCATATGTCAGAAAGGTTGTGCCATGTTTAATCAAATGATTACAATGGGCCCAATACGCTCGGCAGTGCACATGGGTAGAGCCCATTTTCAAATATTTATGCAGTGGATCCCATTTGTGTGTATGATTTTCGTCACTGACAAGTTTCTAAACTGTCAGTTTGCGTTATCCCATCGAATGGATTGTCCTCACAGGAAGAACTTCATTTTTCACAGATCCACTAAACTTGAATTCTACTATTGTGTGATTCACTTGTCAACAGATGGCTAAAAACTGTGGTAAAACTCTTCATTTTCTTCCTTAGGACATCGTGAATTGCAACGCATATATTGTTGAACGGCCACCTTTTGGCCAATCCATACAGCTTTATCTGAGAAACTGTCACATCCGTTGGGTGCCACAGTCACGTAGGCTGATATCTAGTGAAGAGAAAATGGAACCACGGTTTCAGAACAGTGTGGATGCAGCGTGGAACATATATGCAAAGATCAATCCGGATAACGAATTGTATGCCGTATCCGACATAACGGATGCTACCATTGAGGTAAAATCAGTTAGTTTGATAAATTCACCTGTATTTGGTTTGTTTGCTAGCGAAATGAGGAGGAAATTACACTATACTCAATCGAGTTCACCCGAACTGATTGCCTAAAGGGTAAAGACGAGCACAAGTTCAGTTATGGAGCAACAAAAGACTGTCACTTTTCAGTCCCGACGGTGAGTCTACACAGCTCATTTTTGACAACTTTTAAAATCACATTTTGGCTGATCCTGTGCGACTCTTTTGTCATAAACAATAACGTTTTTGCCAAGTTAAAGCAACAGCATTCACTCAATATAAACGGTCGAGTATCGCAAAATGCGTGACCCAACAACACCATATGCTTGCCATGCAGTTGATCCTCTTAGTCATGGGGCAAGGTAGAATTACATTACCAAAGCAACTCAAGGAGAAGAGTCTCCTGGTTTCCAGTATACTTGATTAGGTACCATGTACCTTGCGTACCGCGAGTTTCCCGCAATCTCACCAGTGATACCCGCCTTAGTACGTTGACAGTGGTGTTTTCGACATCCAATGTTTCCTACACTCAATAAGCACTTTGACTAATACGTAGAGACTACAAATGTTCCACTGATAATTCCTCATCTACTGGCTACTGTTCCATGGTAGCGCTTTCCAGAATCTGTTCAACACCAGACACAATGTATTTTTCCGTTTGGTTAGCCATGGATCGCTGACACAAAGCAAGTCGCCATACAATTCATCATACTTTCAACAAAACCTTTGATTCAATTCTTCGGGATGCCCTCCGAAGCAGCAGAAATACTTCACACGTTCAACCAGGGACTGCACCATTCCACTTCCAGCTAACTTACCTTCCTTTAATGACTAGGTGACAGCTAATAACCGCTAAGTTTGTAATCTAAATATGGACATCCGCCTACACTGTGTTACTGCGAGTAGCAAAATGTCATTCTTACATTCTCACACATCCGAGTGCGGCGGCGCAGAACAAGAGTGTGTCATCGTGATCATCCAGGGCAAGCAAATCTGTCAACGTATCAGGCGTGTTACTTCCCACCCGCACGTGAAAGGCGTGTGCACTTTCTGAACATCTGCGAACCAAGCATTTTGGTTGATTTGGCGATAGAGATTTGGACCCAAAACTGCCTTGCCTCACAGAAGAATCATGAAATTGAAAGAAGATCAATAAAAGTAAACCACTTCTTAAGCGAAGGGAAATTCCACCTAGTATTTGTGCGTCCTGAAACTTTTTGTTTCAACCAACGCAGTTTCACAAGCCTTAATTAATCCCACCGGTACTACGCCGAGGAAGGAACATTGCATGTTTACACTGTATCACTGACCGTTGGGGACCTTCTTAGGACGATCTTGCACTGTTTCTTTCCCAGTGAACGCTTAAACCCCAATCCTCAGCTGTTCTGCATGCATGCGGCGTTAGTGTTGCCAAAAGAGTAGCTTTACCGAGAAATGAGAACCACCAATCATCCTGAACAATCACCCAGCTACAGGATCCTCTTAAATGCTCAAATTTGCGGGACACTGAATATCTTGAATCATCTTCACTAGCGTCTCTATAAGTGTAGCCTAAAATTCTTTAGGTTAAATTATGAAGCCTTTGCATAAGTAACTTCTTTGAAACGCAGAAGAGCATATCCTATGCATTCGTCATGCCTGGCAGAAGTATTTTGGCTGTTGTACTGGAGATGGAACAATTGTTCAATTTTTTAAGGCGGAATAAAACGAAGATTGACGGATCCCTAGGATGGGCAGGATAAATATAGCAGATTACGGAAAGTCTACGCTCTAAAATCCATTGTAAATTAGTGAATCCACTGTAAATGCATAAGGAGTGACATCATAATTGACGTTTGCAGGTACTATGTCGCCTCCAGATGAACGTGTGCAAGAGGCAAAAGTGAAACTGTAACAAGCACAGGAAGAAGGACAATGAAGCGGTCATTTGCGCGTATTGTACGATCGCCTGGCTTGTAAATAGGGATGACCAGTCTAAGCTTCTACATAGTTGTAACCTGAATCTCGTAGAGGCAGCGCTGAAAAAACTGAGATGACGATGAAGCTAAACTCATGACAGTTACCTTGAAATTAAACAAGTGCACTATTTTCGTGTAGTGACACCGGTAGCTTCAGCAAATGCGCGGCTGTGAAGGAGATGTGGCTAAATCCTGAAAGTGATGTGCCATGTGTGAGAATGGTATTTGATGGCGGTACGTTATGGAAGGTACAAACGAATCGATGTATAAGCGCATCAGCTGGACTTGGCAAATTTTGTGCATGCCCACAGATGGCATTTGAAGGCGTTGCCTCCTTGTACTTTACCTGTAAATTAGCATCTTAACGGAGCGGCACTTCTTCATTAAGTAGTGTCGAAGCATCAAATTGTCCTCGCACCAACGAATCAGCTGGATTAGGTAAGTATTCTGGTTTTCGAAATGAAAAAATTATAGTGTTGCTCACCCCAACACTGGCACCCCAAGACCGCGGTTTCGTCCTGGTTGGGACTCATCAGTTGGAGGTAGCCTGAGTTGGGCTGGAACTCAGAGCTTAGTGGCTCATGGTTGACACCATAAGCACTATGCCACTGAGATCCGCGAGCAACGCTTGGGCCAGCGGTAACGAATGCAAAATTGGAATTGGAGGCTCCGCTGGTTGATTGGTTGCTACAAGCAACCTCTATTGAGACCTCGGTTCACTTGAGGTGGACCTCGGTCATTCCGATCACAAAGACCGTAAGTAAAATGGAAACATTATAGTGTTGCTCACCCCAACACTGGCACCCCGAAGACCGCGGTTTCGTCCTGGTTGGGACTCATCAGTTCGAGATAGCCTGAGTTGGGCCGGAACTCAGAGTCTAGTGGCTCATGGTTGACACCATAAGCACTATGCCACTGAGATCCACGAGCAACGCTTGGTCCAGCGAGAACGAATGCAAAATTGGACTTGGAGGCTCCGCTGGTGGATTGGTTGCTACAAGCAACCTCTATTGGTTTTTGGTGTTTGGATTGACTTTTGTGCGTATCAAAGTGAATCTCTTAAAATGAGTCGTTTCCACATCTCGCTATTCAGGAAGGACTTTAACCTTTGGTGTGCTAAGGCTCTTAATCGCTGATGAGTTTCGTACCAAAGTGCTGCAATTGTTGACAAGTTCTACCCAAGGGACATCACGATGTTGTTTTACTAGAAACGACTAATCGGTGACCTTAATGAAGCCAACTAGGATGCTGTTATGTGTAGCGATGTGAACTTGCTCAGTGTTCCAGTTGAAGTGTTCTGCGTAACAGACGTAGCAGAAAAGTGGTGTTGCATGACCGCTGAGCCCCAAAGGGATACTCACTGTTGACGTGTCGAGCATAAGTTCCACGTTGGTAAAATTAAGGTCCAAAACCGCCGGGTTGTTCCCTATTCTGAAGCTTGTGGGGGAAGAGACACGATTACGAATTGGTGGGGTAGCGACTAGTTCTAATAGTTCAGTCATTCCCTGCTCAAAAATGAAAGCCGGAGCATCTAAAGCGATCAAGTTGAATACTCCGATAAGTGGAACGTGACTGTTAGGCGCCGACAGAACGGTTTTAGAGCTAAAACTATACGGCTGTCCACTTCTGTGTGGACATCAAACGAATGTTTACGAGAGCAACTAAGCATGTGTCGCTACGTGTTAGTTCTAGGAGACATCAAGGTGACTCCACTCCTTGAATCTTTTGGTCCTCAAAGACTGGGAAATGTATGCCCCTGTGATGGTACAAAAGCACACAGCCTTCCCCACTAAGTCGATCTTTATTTAGGACGGATGTGTCTGGCAGAGCGATCTCAGAATTTCATCGTACAGCCAGATCTCAGTTATCAGTAACAGGTGGATGGACAGAAAATAAAGACGGGACTGGAACTGAGCAAATTTTGATGAGGCTATGAGTGAGGATATATAAAAACGAGAGCGCTTTTAATATCAGAACCGTATTTTATGATGCGAATATCCAGCGCGTGATTTGCTGACCTTCGTGGGGGCGGCAACCAATGGTTTTGTGGAGGCGGTGCTGACTTTGAAACCTGAACCTCTTTGTATTTGTTAAAAGATCACTTACTGGATGATGTTCCGGATTCAATAAGTATTGGGGATGAGAATTTTGTTCGTCGCAATCAGCCGACAATTCAGATATGTCGACCAGCTGTCCGGAAAAGCACCAGACGGCCGTTTCGCCCTATTGGGGCTCATCAGTGGTGCGCATCCTTCGGTCCTCTGCGGAGGATCGAATCCATGACTGCTAGTGGCTCTTGCCAACTAGCCCGCAGCTTATGCAACTGCGCCATGGAGGACGGTATCTAACTATCGTGAATTGTTAGCTAAATGCGATATAGCCCGACGCATCCTCCACTGCCATGCAGGCACCTGCCATGCAGATGACAGCGGTCGGCCTTCCGGCGTCAGGACTTCCCGGTTACGGCAGCTATGAATCGACATAGCATTTTGTGGAATCCGTACGGGCGAATTGGTATTACTTATGAAATGGAAGGATTTTGGTGAGTATTTTGTTCGTCGCAATCAGCCGACAATTCAGATATGTCGACCAGCTGTCCGGAAAAGCACCAGACGGCCGTTTCGCCCTATTGGGGCTCATCAGTGGTGCGCATCCTTCGGTCCTCTGCGGAGGATCGAATCCATGACTGCTAGTGGCTCTTGCCAACTAGCCCGCAGCTTATGCAACTGCGCCATGGAGGACGGTATCTAACTATCGTGAATTGTTAGCTAAATGCGATATAGCCCGACGCATCCTCCACTGCCATGCAGGCACCTGCCATGCAGATGACAGCGGTCGGCCTTCCGGCGTCAGGACTTCCCGGTTACGGCAGCTATGAATCGACATAGCATTTTGTGGAATCCGTACGGGCGAATTGGTATTACTTATGAATGGAAGGATTTTGGTGAGTATTTTGTTCGTCGCAATCAGCCGACAATTCAGATATGTCGACCAGCTGTCCGGAAAAGCACCAGACGGCCGTTTCGCCCTATTGGGGCTCATCAGTGGTGCGCATCCTTCGGTCCTCTGCGGAGGATCGAATCCATGACTGCTAGTGGCTCTTGCCAACTAGCCCGCAGCTTATGCAACTGCGCCATGGAGGACGGTATCTAACTATCGTGAATTGTTAGCTAAATGCGATATAGCCCGACGCATCCTCCACTGCCATGCAGGCACCTGCCATGCAGATGACAGCGGTCGGCCTTCCGGCGTCAGGACTTCCCGGTTACGGCAGCTATGAATCGACATAGCATTTTGTGGAATCCGTACGGGCGAATTGGTATTACTTATGAATGGAAGGATTTTGGTGAGTATTTTGTTCGTCGCAATCAGCCGACAATTCAGATATGTCGACCAGCTGTCCGGAAAAGCACCAGACGGCCGTTTCGCCCTATTGGGGCTCATCAGTGGTGCGCATCCTTCGGTCCTCTGCGGAGGATCGAATCCATGACTGCTAGTGGCTCTTGCCAACTAGCCCGCAGCTTATGCAACTGCGCCATGGAGGACGGTATCTAACTATCGTGAATTGTTAGCTAAATGCGATATAGCCCGACGCATCCTCCACTGCCATGCAGGCACCTGCCATGCAGATGACAGCGGTCGGCCTTCCGGCGTCAGGACTTCCCGGTTACGGCAGCTATGAATCGACATAGCATTTTGTGGAATCCGTACGGGCGAATTGGTATTACTTATGAATGGAAGGATTTTGGTGAGTATTTTGTTCGTCGCAATCAGCCGACAATTCAGATATGTCGACCAGCTGTCCGGAAAAGCACCAGACGGCCGTTTCGCCCTATTGGGGCTCATCAGTGGTGCGCATCCTTCGGTCCTCTGTGGAGGATCGAATCCATGACTGCTAGTGGCTCTTGCCAACTAGCCCGCAGCTTATGCAACTGCGCCATGGAGGACGGTATCTAACTATCGTGAATTGTTAGCCAAATGCGATATAGCCCGACGCATCCTCCACTGCCATGCAGGCACCTGCCATGCAGATGACAGCGGTCGGCCTTCCGGCGTCAGGACTTCCCGGTTACGGCAGCTATGAATCGACATAGCATTTTGTGGAATCCGTACGGGCGAATTGGTATTACTTATGAATGGAAGGATTTTGGTGAGTATTTTGTTCGTCGCAATCAGCCGACAATTCAGATATGTCGACCAGCTGTCCGGAAAAGCACCAGACGGCCGTTTCGCCCTATTGGGGCTCATCAGTGGTGCGCATCCTTCGGTCCTCTGCGGAGGATCGAATCCATGACTGCTAGTGGCTCTTGCCAACTAGCCCGCAGCTTATGCAACTGCGCCATGGAGGACGGTATCTAACTATCGTGAATTGTTAGCTAAATGCGATATAGCCCGACGCATCCTCCACTGCCATGCAGGCACCTGCCATGCAGATGACAGCGGTCGGCCTTCCGGCGTCAGGACTTCCCGGTTACGGCAGCTATGAATCGACATGGCATTTTGTGGAATCCGTACGGGCGAATTGGTATTACTTATGAATGGAAGGATTTTGGTGAGTATTTTGTTCGTCGCAATCAGCCGACAATTCAGATATGTCGACCAGCTGTCCGGAAAAGCACCAGACGGCCGTTTCGCCCTATTGGGGCTCATCAGTGGTGCGCATCCTTCGGTCCTCTGCGGAGGATCGAATCCATGACTGCTAGTGGCTCTTGCCAACTAGCCCGCAGCTTATGCAACTGCGCCATGGAGGACGGTATCTAACTATCGTGAATTGTTAGCTAAATGCGATATAGCCCGACGCATCCTCCACTGCCATGCAGGCACCTGCCATGCAGATGACAGCGGTCGGCCTTCCGGCGTCAGGACTTCCCGGTTACGGCAGCTATGAATCGACATAGCATTTTGTGGAATCCGTACGGGCGAATTGGTATTACTTATGAATGGAAGGATTTTGGTGAGTATTTTGTTCGTCGCAATCAGCCGACAATTCAGATATGTCGACCAGCTGTCCGGAAAAGCACCAGACGGCCGTTTCGCCCTATTGGGGCTCATCAGTGGTGCGCATCCTTCGGTCCTCTGCGGAGGATCGAATCCATGACTGCTAGTGGCTCTTGCCAACTAGCCCGCAGCTTATGCAACTGCGCCATGGAGGACGGTATCTAACTAGCGTGAATTGTTAGCTAAATGCGATATAGCCCGACGCATCCTCCACTGCCATGCAGGCACCTGCCATGCAGATGACAGCGGTCGGCCTTCCGGCGTCAGGACTTCCCGGTTACGGCAGCTATGAATCGACATAGCATTTTGTGGAATCCGTACGGGCGAATTGGTATTACTTATGAATGGAAGGATTTTGGTGAGTATTTTGTTCGTCGCAATCAGCCGACAATTCAGATATGTCGACCAGCTGTCCGGAAAAGCACCAGACGGCCGTTTCGCCCTATTGGGGCTCATCAGTGGTGCGCATCCATCGGTCCTCTGCGGAGGATCGAATCCATGACTGTTAGTGGCTCTTGCCAACTAGCCCGCAGCTTATGCAACTGCGCCATGGAGGACGGTATCTAACTATCGTGAATTGTTAGCTAAATGCGATATAGCCCGACGCATCCTCCACTGCCATGCAGGCACCTGCCATGCAGATGACAGCGGTCGGCCTTCCGGCGTCAGGACTTCCCGGTTACGGCAGCTATGAATCGACATAGCATTTTGTGGAATCCGTACGGGCGAATTGGTATTACTTATGAATGGAAGGATTTTGGTGAGTATTTTGTCGTCGCAATCGGCCGACAATTCAGATATGTCGACCAGCTGTCCGGAAAAGCACCAGACGGCCGTTTCGCCCTATTGGGGCTCATCAGTGGTGCGACGAATAAAATACTCACCAACATCCTTTTATTCATAAGTAATACCAATTCGCCCGTACGGATTCCACAAAATGCTATGTCGATTCATAGCTGCCGTAACCGGGAAGTCCTGACGCCGGAAGGCCGACCGCTGTCATCTGCATGGCAGGTGCCTGCATGGCAGTGGAGGATGCGTCGGGCTATATCGCATTTAGCTAACAATTCACGATAGTTAGATACCGTCCTCCATGGCGCAGTTGCATAAGCTGCGGGCTAGTTGGCAAGAGCCACTAGCAGTCATGGATTCGATCCTCCGCAGAGGACCGAAGGATGCGCACCACTGATGAGCCCCAATAGGGCGAAACGGCCGTCTGGTGCTTTTCCGGACAGCTGGTCGACATATCTGAATTGTCGGCTGATTGCGACGAACAAAATACTCACCAAAATCCTTCCATTCATAAGTAATACCAATTCGCCCGTACGGATTCCACAAAATGCTATGTCGATTCATAGCTGCCGTAACCGGGAAGTCCTGACGCCGGAAGGCCGACCGCTGTCATCTGCATGGCAGGTGCCTGCATGGCAGTGGAGGATGCGTCCGGCTATATCGCATTTAGCTAACAATTCACGATAGTTAGATACCGTCCTCCATGGCGCAGTTGCATAAGCTGCGGGCTAGTTGGCAAGAGCCACTAGCAGTCATGGATTCGATCCTCCGCAGAGGACCGAAGGATGCGCACCACTGATGAGCCCCAATAGGGCGAAACGGCCGTCTGGTGCTTTTCCGGACAGCTGGTCGACATATCTGAATTGTCGGCTGATTGCGACGAACAAAATACTCACCAAAATCCTTCCATTCATAAGTAATACCAATTCGCCCGTACGGATTCCACAAAATGCTATGTCGATTCATAGCTGCCGTAACCGGGAAGTCCTGACGCCGGAAGGCCGACCGCTGTCATCTGCATGGCAGGTGCCTGCATGGCAGTGGAGGATGCGTCGGGCTATATCGCATTTAGCTAACAATTCACGATAGTTAGATACCGTCCTCCATGGCGCAGTTGCATAAGCTGCGGGCTAGTTGGCAAGAGCCACTAGCAGTCATGGATTCCATCCTCCGCAGAGGACCGAAGGATGCGCACCACTGATGAGCCCCAATAGGGCGAAACGGCCGTCTGGTGCTTTTCCGGACAGCTGGTCGACATATCTGAATTGTCGGCTGATTGCGACGAACAAAATACTCACCAAAATCCTTCCATTCATAAGTAAGTATTGGGGATGTCGTTGCTCATTCAATTGTGGGTTGTGACTCACAGTGGTCCGTTTCGCAATATGTCTAAATCAACTTGCACTTATACTCCGGTAACTTCGTCCTCTCTCTGCCATTTGTGGCGTTAATTTGAACTTCAGTAGGTTTAACTCGAAGGAGAACTTCTTACGCCACTGCGCAACGTCCCACTTGCGTCCTTCGCCATGTGGTTGGACTGGGGTGCGACTTTCATCACTTTCAGAGAGCACCCTGGGAACTTTGCTGATGAGGATATACTTGTAAGCACGTTGTTGATTGCGAGTGCCTGGCGAATGTATCGTCATTCCTCACAATCGTGGGTATGAGTTTCACGTTTCGATGTTTGAAACTTCGGGACTCCATGAATGAAAGCCGATACGTTCCGTTGGTGGTAGTCATCGGAGCTCTCTTTTCCTTATTGGCACATGCTTTAAGGGAGGTTGGGTAAAATTCGAACGCCATGTGAATCAGTTCGAAGGCGAGTGACTGACAAAAGAACCACCTCAACATAGGTACGGACTGTGTGCCAGCCGTAGCAGAAATCGTTCCCCACCATGAGCTTAAGTGCCCTACGGTGCGCAAATTGCCAGCCGGTTTGGTATTAACTTTTATTAGTATACATTTGCAGCGCACTGTTTTTGGACGTCTACGAGCACGATTTTTATAGAGTTCGCATTAGAGTTAGGAACACTGGAACATACAATCGTCAGCGACTCTCGTGCTCGACTGGAAGTAGCAGGCTGGAGAGAGAATGCGATCTGTTCCCAGTGGAGTGAATGGCACACGTGCGACAATTCTGGCGCTCTGCCTGATCGCGTCATGTGTAGCCAACAAATTTGCTCCCGATTCTGGGGCAGAAGCAGCAGCAACTGGCGCGTATGAAGCCACGCAGTTACTGGTAGGTGTGTTAGCGTGTGATTCTATAGCTTGCTCCACTGCGTTTTACTCCCGCGGTATCGCTTGGATCAGGATGGGTGTCGCCGCCGTAAGTGGAATTTGGTTGTTTTGCTAGTTTCCGATTGTTGTTTCTGTGTATCCTGTTTACGGTTTTACGCATGTCGCTGGATCGGCCACTATGTTCAGCTAGGAGCCTTGGGATCACAGCCAGAGTGCGGTTGAACCCAAAGGGGATTATCTACGAAGTTTAGGTTCCTCGACCATCGCCATTAAGTTATAGCATTTCTGTGTCAAAATAGTCATGCATCAAATAAGTACGACAGGCGTAAAATCAATGCAGAATCCAATGGTGCTTTCTTTTGGTTAACATTTTCCTTCCTCTTGCAGTTAAACAAAGTGGTGATCGTTGCATCCAGAACACAAAATACCAGTTCGAGCCGTTTTTCCACAGCCGAAAATGCTGCACAATTGTGGCTCGCTGAAATTGATTCTGTGTTGAATTTCGTTTTGTGTCACTTTCCTAGTTCTCTCTAGGCTCAGAGATCTAGTATGGCATTAGTCTACACACGCGTACACTCAAGCGCTCAGGCGACTGGTTCTGTGCTCTTGGTAGGCTGGCTGACGTTAAGCATGAGGCGCGCTTGTCACACAAAGCGGGACTAGACGATGCGTCCATTTCCGATCGCTAGCGATTTCGACAGACAGCCAAAAACTGGTTGTTTTTGCAGGTTTGAATAGTTGGACTATCGGTGGTTGATTGGCGGCTGCGAAACGAGGTGCAGTGAATATCTACAATGTTAAATATGCGCAAATTTATGCTTGGAGCAAACGATTTCGAGTAAGAGTAAAATTTCCATCGGAGCTCGCAAAATGAAGTAGTTACGTGCTTAAATTTCAGTGAAACTCGTCCGAATTGCCAAAGGGAATAAAATGTTGAATCGTCAACAATATTCCCGCCATAAAATATCCACTTTGTAGAGCTGGTCAATCCGAGAGGAGTGAGTGTAAGCTCGACGTTGAGCAGCAAGCTAAGGAGTAATCATCCTGAGCTCCGAAAAGCTTTGACTGCACGATAAAATGGCATATTCAATATTTGATGTTTCATAGCCGCAGAGATTGACATGCCTGGCCAAGCCATAAAAATTAACTTGGCGTTCCAGGTGGGCAGCAAGACCGTTCTAACGAAAACAGATTACAGCAATACGTGTGTGCTAGTTGCTGTAAAGGATAAAGAAGAACTCCGTTCATGAATAGCAGGTTCCTGATTGCAGTCCGATCTTCATTCTAAACTAAGATACTTTATAGCACGATTGCAAACCAGTATTTCATCGAAAGGGACCAGTTCGTCAGAGCTTGTGAGTAAATTCTGCACTAATGCTCGTGTCCGGACTCTGTGTTGGTGGCGTGTGTAAGCGTCAAAACGCTTAGGAACATGAAACAGTGCGCGCAGTTTCCGGCTGTCCGAATTCAACAAGGGCCGGAACAGATCACAGATCACCGGAAACAAATGCACGAGCCCGAACTGACCCGCAATCCTCGGAATAAGTCAGACTTCAAGTCCGGATTGACTACGGTGCTAGTAAGGTAGAATAAATACCAAAAGATGACCAACTTCAAACAGTGTCTTCAAGCACAAAAAATGAAGGCAATATGCTGGGCGAAACCGCAAGGGACCGTTTCAAAGCAAGACAAGACACAAACCGAGTGACTAAACGCGAACCACGCAGGTTCTACATCGCCTGGTCAGCGGTGAAACAAAAAGCAGCAATGATTGGACGGCACAAAGCGCACCAATAGCGCAGCTGAGACGATCGATTGAATGTGACACGACAGACAAACCGAGACAGACTGAATGGCCGTCCGGCAGGGGTAGACCGATGAGACCCTCGCCGTGTCTGCAGCAGATTTGGATGCGGTAACCAACAGCGGATAAGACAGTGTTGGCGTAGCTAGCTTGAGAAAGGCTTGAGCATAGGCAGAATGAGTAAACTCGGGTGGTTAATCAATGTTCATAATGTATGTGGGTGTCAAAGCAACTGTGGTCCTAACATGCAAAGTGAAATAAGGAATCAAAAGATAATGACTGATTGTGTTGAGGGGAATTAATAGTAAAGAATTCCCTAGATAGGTCGAGCAAATTGATTTGTCCGCCATTGTGTCTTCTTTTCTCATCCAGCGTCGTTTCTAGGTGGTATGTTCTGTGGTTACCTCAGAAATTGGCGCCCATCTTTTACTGTTGGCATTATGGCACACGTTCTCACTTTGTAGCAGAAGGGCATCTGCCTGACAGTTCATACTGCTTTTATGCAGAATTTCACAGTTTTAGAGGAGATTACATTTGGTGATGTTAGCAAGAAGAAATTAGGAGTTATACCAAAAGGAACCTCTGTGTCACACTTGAGAATAAAATTTGGAAAACCAAATAAAGAGCCCAGTCATCATTTCCATTTCCTTAATGGGTCTTTAACGCACAGGTGGTTGAGTGCAGAAGGTTGTGAGTTGTTCAGGTAAGCAGTGCTACTGATACAGCTGAACTCGGTGAACTTAAGGGGAAAGAAGAAAAAACCTTTCAGTGCCTCCGAAACTTCTTTTGTTATAAAAACAGGCTTGAGCAAGCGGAGTTAGTTGAATGCGTGCTTGTTGGTCATTATCCTCAAGCGAGAACACATTATTGCCAATGTTTGCTGCCTTTTATCTAAATGGTGTGGCAGTTCACAAGTGTTGCATTAACATCGTGGAAGTCAAGGTATCTACCTTTAAACTACATGTACGCTTCAGAATCTGTTGGAGTTTAACAGGTATCGTTACCTAATGTATGTTTATTTCTGTTTTCAGACTAAAGCAACTTGTTCAGTGAAAAGCACCCGTTATACCGATGGCAGACAAGAAGTCGTATTGCAGTGCTGACGGAAAACATAACCAAAGCAAATAAAGTCTGATCCCCACGATTTGGTCACTATTTCTATGGCGAATATGAGGCACTGGTTTAGACCTGGTCCCCTTATTTCCCCTTTCTGTAAAGCAGTATGTTAGTTGATCGCACAGTCATGGATCGAATACTGATCAACACCCTACCGGAGTCTTTATTTAGTTTGAATGAAAGCGTAAGCCATGTTTCCTCACATAAACAGTTTTGCTATGCTGAGCCCACGTCACATTGTACACCCTATAAGCAACGAAATCACTCAGAAAGCCTTGAGCAACTCCTCGCCCCCAGTGTCAGTGTACAAAACAATACCGGGTCACGAACCGTTGTCGATTACAAAGTAAATTACAAAATGACTAGGTACGAATCGCGGAAGCGTGGTCTTCCAGAACTATGATACATTTATCTTTATAAGGTAAAATCTAGAAAAAGTTAACAACTTCTGTAAGTTGACTGTTTTACATTTCACTGTAGTGCAGTATAGTGTTTTTCTAGGCATGTGGAGAACTATCTGCTTTGGATGCCGATGCGAGGAATTTTGAATTGATTATGTCAAATCTCCCTTACTCCTCGGTTCATATCTATCGGTATAACACTTGGCCAATGGTAGTACAACTTGGAGAGTGCCACAACAAATGAACAAATACAATAATATATGCGAGAGCGACCAAGAAAAAACAGCGACTGTGAACTTGCAGTCACGTAAGTAGATTCCCATATGTCCACCATTAATGTGGGACCTTGCCATGCCAACTATAGTTTAGGGTCAGGAGTGCACGTTATCCTTGCGCATCCAGCCCGGGATTCGAGGGCGTTTGACGACGAGCAAATTCGTTGCTAGCTCCTTTACTCTTTGGGTCCCAGTCACTCGTTGTCCAACATGCTTTTCAATAGTTCAACAGTGGATGATGCGATAAAAAGTATAACCTTACAAGACCCACAGGATAGATATGCAAAAGCAAATTCAAATCAAAAGGTTCCAACTTGGAACGGGAAGTATTAGTGGTTAAATTACTTTATCACTTTAGCAAACGGTTGTGTAGCGTATATCATTAAGATGAAAGTCTGTCGAATGTTGTCATGTCTGCTGTGTTCACCACATATCTTGGTAATGCATTCCAGTGAGCGCACATTTTAAGTGAGCAAAAAGATTTTCTACAATTCATACGGGAGTGTTGCCTCATTAGTTTCGGGTGGTTGCCTCGGCTTTGTTTTAAGGGGCTAGGGTCAACAGCAATGTACAAGGACGCTTGCTTTCAGTTAGTATCCGGTATGTGAGATTAAGATCTCCACGAAGCCATCGGTATTCTGATGAGAACACACCGAGTACACGAAGACGCAGTTCTTAACTTAGTCCCGATAGTTCACGTGTTGTCTTTGGGGCTTATCTTTGTGGCTGTTCCAATTAGCGAATGTCTCGTTTTAAACATGGACGCCAGGCCTGAATTGCATGTTCAATGTGAGGACAAATATAGTTAATAAGCATTGGTACTAGTCATCGCTCAATGGGGCCTAGAGCTCGCCTCCAAAGTCTCAAGTTCAAGTTCGCCACACTTGCTGCTTCCGAACATTGGAGCGAATTGCCAAGCCTCTCTTGTACGATTATACCTAAGCCGCCATCACTAGTCATGTGTTGCAGGACATGTTGCCCCAAAAGGTTTATGTTAATGAAGCTGCTACGCACCGTCAGCTGGTGGCACTTTGCAGGGCTCAGTGGGAGCTGGTTCCTTTCTGCCCATTCGTTAATCCTAGTCAGATCTTTCTGGAGGTAGACACGGTCGGATACTGAGCGATTTGCTCTCCGTACTTTAGCATCGGCTGCAAATATTTGCATGGGAGGTAGAATGTCTGCTGGTAGGTCATTAATGTACACTAAAAACAGTAGCGGGCCAAAGAAGGATCCTTGCGGTACACCACTGAAGACGCACAGGCGTGCAGAGGGAGTGTCGGCTACTCTTACCTTCATTGCTCTGTCGTGTAAGCAGTCTTCTTACCAGGTGAGCAGGGAACCGTTAATAACGTAGGCAGCAAGATTTGGAGAAGAAAAAAGTGATTGACTCTGTTGAATGCTTTAGATAAATCCAAGTAAAATACATCTATAGGGACTGCTTCACCAGTCACCACGATCCATGAGTCTCGAGTAAGCAGCAAATTGGTGAGACAAGATCATTTGCATCTGAAACATTGTTAGGGCATTAGATAGTATTTGTAAACTTTCAAAGTATCACGTCAGTTCATTTGAGATTTCCGATTTCATCACTTTTGATAAAACATGAAGGAGAGTAATAGATCGTAGTTGGCCGGATCCGATCGCCTTCCTTCTTTGTATATTGAAGTGATTATTCCATTGTTCCACTCAGATGGGAGTGTATGGGAGTTAAGCATACACTGGAAAATGGTTGCAAGTGGTGCTGCTATGATAGGAGCTAAGGTATTCAGTACTTTTGGCCAGATCATGTCGATTCCAGGGGCACTGTACTCCCAGAGATACTGTAATTTGCTTGGAACAGCTGCTGGATTACAGGTGACGCTGGATAAGTCGACAACATTAGTTGGGAGTTGATAGGGCGTAGGTGCCATCGTATTTGTAGCTACCGAGCCAAACTGCAGGAGTAGACCGCTCGCGACATTCACAGCAGTAGTCGTGAAGCCACTGGCCGTCTTGAGTGGTAGTATTCCAGGTTGAACCTTAATTTTGTCATTCACACAGCTGTATAGCAGTTGGGTGTTACTCGTAAATTGCAGCATCATGGTCTCCTGCCATTCGTACTTGTCGACTCTAATGAGCGACATACAGTAGTTTCTGATCGCTTCGTAATTCTGCCACGTGATATTACATGGGCTTAGCGAATGTTGCCTCCAAATCTCATCTCTTCTGTTGATCCATTTACGTGTTCTGCTCCGGATCCACGTATTGGTCCGGCGCGATGTTGGTAATGGTACAATCTTCGATTCTGATTGTGTGACCCAGTTGATTTTATCCTTCAGTTCATTCCACGTGCCATTCGCTGAACTGTGCGTCTGTATGTCCCAGTCAACGGCTGCTGCTAAATTGTGCAGCTAAAAATGGTCCGTACTAGTTCATTGAGTCACTGTTTATCAACAATACCGGCATAACACACATAACCAAAGGTTAGGACTGAATGGTCGCTACGGTCCAGTGAAGAATCGTATGCTACTGACTCAACCATCATCTCTTCGTTAGTCAGAATTAAGTCCAGGAGTGTTGGCTTGTTTGAACCGCGGTGTCTGGTTGGTCGATGCACATGGTTATACAAAAGTGCCATATCCATGAATTCAAGGAGCTTCGATTTAAGTAGTGAGGCACTAGGGGACGTTGATGCTATTGAAGGAACATTAAAGTCGCCCATTATAAGATAGTGAGAGTACTTTTGTGAAACAGCAGAGCCGGGGGCGTTTAACAGGATGTTATCGTTGTTTGCTAATGAGTTCGGCGGCCTATAGATAACTGCTAATAGGCAAGCATCACGCATCTTCTGTGAACAAATATCTCGACCTGATAGGTGCAGTTTACAAAATAGTGCGTCTGGAATAACAAGAAACTTTTCCGTAAACGCCTCACGTTTCAAATAATCTCGATGGTGGAGGGCAACACCGCCACCGCGAGATGGACGATCATTTCGTATGACTGACACCTCATTGAGTTCATTCTCCGGAGCAAGTATGCCGTTCAAGAACCAAGTTTTAGTAACTGATATGAGGTCCCAAGTTGCTGTTTCATTTCGAAGGCGCAGTTCCGAGAGCTTAGAATACATCTGAGTGTTGGTCTAGCAGCATTGTATTTGTTGACGCATCAGGAGCTCGGTTGGTTGTGAGTGACTAACACAAATAGTGCCGGTCTGCTGAAATTTTTTGGACTGATTGTTTTCATGGTTGGCTGATCTGCGATAGGTGAGACCGAGACTGGTTCATCCGTATCTGAGACCTGTACTGATTGAAGGAATGGTCTTAACCGTATTTCTGATGGCTCAAGTTTCCTGTTGTCATGCCATGCTTGGATGATCACTGATACCTTCTCGGTCGCAGCCAAGGGAACTTTCAAAATTCGTGGCCCGCTGCCTTGGTAGTTTGTGGAAACAATTAGACAGGGGACGTCAAATTCACGACATTCTGCATGTCGTAGAATTCTGCGACGTACCTCCATTCTTCGTGGTCGTGCCTCTGTCGTTCACTGCTATCGTCATGTTTCAATTCTGGCACACCATGAACCAGTACCACTTTCTTCATCTCATTTTGACGTGATGAAGTAGGGTTGGATTTCCGCTTTTGTGTTTCTGCTCATGGCCTGTCAGGAACAATACGGGCACTTATAGAAGAGTTTACTAGAATGTGGCTTGCTAAGAGAACATCTTCCAGGTTGCACGTGTTGCCAAACGTTACTCGCAGTAACCGTGGTTCCCCTGCGTGTGGAGATGATGGATTCCGTGAAAGGCGTGCACGACTGGTTGGGAGAAGTTTCAGTCCGAGTGCGCAGGTTATTTCAGCCAAAGGTTTTGCTCCTCGACTTGTCTACCTTTCAGCGATTCGCTAGTGGGTTCTGGGACGTTTGAAAATATCATCTTACTCGCCTTTTGGTTGCGTAGTAATTGTTTGATCGGCAGTTCCTTGTCAGTGTAGTTTTGTCTAGTGAGGGTGTCTGGCTTGTCTTCTGTGGACGATAGACCAAGTTTACAGCAAACTGGTTTTACGTGCAACGCCGTTAGTTTCACTACCTGTAGGGGTCAATTGTTGTTGCCCAGCTACTGACGTAGGTGCTCGTGCAATTGGTGCTTCAAGCTGCATGCTTTGGAACATTACGTGAGACTTGGAAGACCGTTCACCCGGCGTGTTTTTACTGCTGTTTTGCACTAACGGTGTTTGCCTTCTGCTGAACTGGGTAGCATTGTTGCTAGAGAGCTTTTGCCTTTTAACAGGTCGGGGATTCGGGCTACGTAATCTATTAATTTGCAACTGGATTTCTGAGATTTTCCCTCCCAATAACTTGATCAGTTCCTTTTGGTCTGCCGACGTAACAGTCAACCATTCACACCTTATCGTAAGCTTTTGAACAATTAATTATCGGACTATCTGAACCCAAGTCACAGAACCACAACCTATCTGTCGATGCGCTGTTAGCTCCGTTAAGTGTAATGTTCACATTTGTCGCGTCATGAGTTGGCACAGAAGGAACACGTGATTTTCGAACGGATTTCAGTTCGCCGCTTGTCTGAGCTACGGTTGACCTTAGGTTCGTTGCTCACTGGATTCCCGGTTGACAGACTTCTCCGGCCCATGGATCTCTGGTCGGTATGCATTTTTAGGTTGCGCTGGTCACGCCGTTTGGGCTGCCTCAGTTGTCTGATCCGGTCAGCGGGTTTGATGGTGGTGCGTCACTAGGCGAACGAGTAGCCACAATCACACAGGCTTTGTGCAGTGCAAGTAAAAATATGGTGATAAGGTGAGACGGGAAAGATACATATACATATGGTATACAGTGGTGCCCAGTACTATTATATTTTTTCTGACAGTCTTAAAGAAGATCTGTCGAATGGTATCCAAAAGGTACTGATGAAACACAAATAAGCAAAGCTACTCACGATGTCCTTAGTGAATAGACTTCCGAAGATTTTGTTTGTGTGTACCAGCGTGTCGTTGGACTTACTTCAGAAATATAGATCCCGTTGGATAGAGCTCATTGATCCGAATCGATTGGGCGTACTTTCGGAGAGCTGGCAGAAGAATATGAGGGGATAAGTCCAATTTAACGCAGAGCACAGGATTGCACGATTAGCAAGCACACGCTGACAAGGTCATGAACTTGTCATCTTCTAGCGCGAAATGGCTACTGTAAGGCAAACGCCAAGCTGCTATGCAAAGAACGTGCCCAAGATACTGTAACTTGTGAAATCAACTATGCAACGCAGCGACCGGCAGATCCGAATTTATTTGAGTCTTTTGACGAACTTCCTCGTTACTAAGTGGATGTTGCTGTCTTACCTCAGCAGTGCTTCGGAGGCGTCGGTGACCAAAAACAGACATCCCCTTAACATCTTTTGCGTAAACAAGTCAAGTCTGGATAATATTGAGCAGAACCACACTCACAGTGGCAGTATAGACAAGGCTTTCAATGACACAGTTAATGAACAATGAACTTGAAAAATGGAACACTGGTGTATTACGGGTAACAAAGCAATGTCTAACAAGTCCCGTCAGATGGAAATTATTACGAAAAGTGAATCGCTTGATAAATTGAAAAGCGTTTTGGTGGATTTACTGTAGTGTTATGTAGAATAGTTTAGATGTTGGCGTATTAAACCTATAAATACGTGGATTGGGAGCTTAGTAGGGCAGTTTGCTTGCGTTTTGTGCTCCCTTGGATAATAAGTTATAAAATGAAATTCAACTGAAACAACACTTCGTCAACTCGTTTTTTAAACATCGCCAGGTTGAGAGCAGTGAAGACGTAATTAGGGATAGTGATCCAAGGTTGACACAGGCGGAGTAAAAAGTAATTTCTGCGGTATTCATGCAGGCTATACTGCTTTGTCAGTTTCAGTGGATGACGTCTTAGGTTAGTGTCGTGGTTCATTTCCAGCAGCGGGTGACAACTGTGGTTTGGGTTCTTAAGAATCTGGTAAACCAGTATGAGATCCCCCTCTCGAAAGCCGATATCGACAGCTGTACATTCTTAGAGATTTCAGTCTAAGCTCATAAGGCAGACGAAAGAGACCACTGACGTACTTGGTTGCCCTTCTTTGAACAGTCTTGGGAGCAACAAGGTCCTGTTTCTGCCATGGCTGCCACGCCTAGACAGCATATTCCACTTGCGATCGCAAGTAGGAGTCAAGCATTTGACGAGAGTCTGAGGGTTTAAACCCACCGAACGCTCTGCGAATAAGGCCGAAGTGTTGATTGCCCGTTCTTGACTCCTCATTGGTTTGTTTTGAACATCCGAGATCTCCCTGTACCAGTACACCTAGGTAACGCCCTTGAGAATCCTTCTGTGAGTTGTGGTCTCCAGGCTGGTGTCTCAGATGGATTACCTTGCCCTTAGCTATGTTCAGCTGAAACAGATTCTTCTTTGACCATTCAAAAGTGCTATCTAGGTAGTGTTGAAGTAGCTCGTTGTTATTAATTGCCCACCAAGTCTTGACATCCTCGGCAAAAAGCAAGAAATTTGTGGAGATAATTCTTGCCAGGTCGTTGGTAAACACTGAGAATGAGCGCGGTCACAGCACCGAGCCCTGTGGGACACTACATTCTACCACAATCGGGTTAAAGGGTGATCTCCTAACGCGCACATGACACTACCCTTGGTGAAGAAGGTTTCCAATACAAACAAGAACAGAATCTCCGATTCCGTAGCTCTGTAGCCTACGAAGTGCGATGGGGTGATGCAGGGGGTTGAAAGCTTTGGAGAAGTCCAGATAGTTGACGTCAACTCCGACCCCAGCATCAGCCACTTCCGTCCAACTAACTCGTGCAATCAGCAAAGTGTTGGTATATGATTGTTGTTGACGGTAGCAATGCTGCTCCGGTGTCAAGATGTTGTATGGTTCTAGTTAGTCCATTGAGTCTCAACGACGGCCGCTTCCATTAACTTCGCGAGCACAGAGAGGAGAGTCACTGGTCGATAGGTTGCGGAATCTGAACGGCTACCGGTTTTAAAAATTGGGGTGATAATGCCACGCTTCCACGTAGTGAGAATTTGCTGTACATCGATGTATCTTTGAAAGATTTCTGACAGTGATTTAGTTAGCTTGGTAGCCGCAGATTTATTGATTTTGGACGAGTGTTCTCTGATCCTGGAGTGCTATGATCGCGCAGAGTCACTTCCTTAGGACAATTACTGGGTTAAAATTTGTATGTGTAAACAATGGCGTCGGTAATGTGGTTGAGAGTATGTGACGAGTAGAGACTGCGAGTTCCAAAGTTGGGGTATATTGTAGCCACAGGGCATTAGCTGCTTCTTCGGCTCTTTGTACTCTACCGCCTGTGGTGAAAAGTGGAGGGATTCCATGCTTTACTTTACGAAGATTGTTGACACGCCTATACAGTGGTTTGTTGCTTGCCAGGAACTTTTGGGCTAGACACTGCTGATAAGTTACTTTATCCTCACGGACAAGTGATGTGCAATGGTTGCGATGGGTCAGGAATTGGTCTCAAGTCTCTGTGTCGGGTTAACCTTGTACGCACGCTATGCTGCATCCCTTGTCGCCATGAATTTTCAAGCCCTGCTCCCTAGAATTGAAGACATTTTGGCGGGACGAATGGGCTTGGTCTCTGATGCTCTGTTGACAATGTCGCTGAGTCTCAACGAACTCTGTCTAAACGTCGTCAAGAAGACTGTTGTTTGAGAAATCCGTAGCAGATGCATGTAATGGTATGGGACAGTTCCCAGATGACTATTATACATAACACACATAGTTGAAAATTATTACTACATGGTTGCTGAGATCTAATGGACTCTCCATCAACAACTTGTCAGCCATGAGTTCTTCATTCGTGAGTACCAGGTCCAATATGGACGGTTCGTTTGCCGTCCTCAATCTAGTGGGAGTGGTGACATAATTGTACAAGGGAAGATTGGCAATGAGTTCATGCAAGTCTGAATTTAAATATTCACTGGGTGATGCCGAAATCTTCAGATCGCGTAGATTTAAGTCCCCGGAGATATGAATGTGACTGTACCTAGTGCGCGTTACCCTGTTCACGACACGTATCAAGCGGGAATCCATTTCCGGAGTGGACCTTGGGGGGCGGTAAACCAAAGCTACGAGATATGCGTCGTCTCTTAGTCGGAAACGGCAACAGAGTGAGTCGGTAACGTGAGTTTCCAGATCATCAACTGTTGCACATTGCAGAGTGTTGCGGTATTAGAGAAGGACCCCACCTCCTCTGCTGGGACAGTCGTTCCGGATGAGCGACATTCCTGCTGTCTCAACTTCAGCATCAGTCAATATTTGGGGAAACTGTTTCGGTAATAGTAACTAGGTCCCAAGTATTCGCAAGCTGACGTAGCCGAAGTTCGGTAAGTTTACGGAGGAACCCTTGGGCATTAGTGTGCATACATGAAGTTTCTCAAACTTAACCAGTGTTTTGGAAGTTGTGCAACTCATCCGTGAAGTTTCGACGACCAGTGAGTGGCCGGCGACTAATGTTTTTTTCGGTGTGTATTTGGAGAAGGCTTTAACGCTCTGGAATACATCGGAAGGCACCTCAACTGAATCCCATATATCTGGGCTCATCGCAGAGGTAATCATGCAGCAGTTAGAAGAGAACCTGCTCCCAATTATTAGCCCGAAATTATGGGTCCGATATGTGGATGACACTTTCGTGATAGTCGAACGCATTCAGCTATAGAACGCGCAATACTTGTTGAACAATGCAATGGATGCCATTCGCTTCAACTTGGACTCGGAAATAGAAAAGCAACTATCTTTCTTGAACTGGCTTGTTACCAAAACGATGGACGGAGAAGTACAAACATCAGTTTACAGGAAGGATACTCACACTGACCAAATCCGAAATTTCAACAGCCATCATCCAAATTGTCACAAAGATTGTCACAGATTTGAGTCACACTGCAATACTGAGGAATCAAAGCGAGAGGTAGAGAAACATCTGTTTGCGTCCTTTATGCGCAATGGGTGCCCGCGCAATTCCATCAGTGGACACTTGAACTGCAGGGCTAAAAACATCACGCCTGAACCAATAACTAAGAAACGGATCGTCTTGCCTTTTGTCAAGAAAAGACGGCCAGATTTCTCAAACTGTATCATTTGATGGTTGCCCACATACCAACCGCCATACTTGAGGGGACCTTGTACAAACCGAAAGATAAATTGTAGATACACGAACGCAGTAATGTTTACAACATACAATACAAACACTGCGAGAAGTATGTGGATCAAACAGGGAGGAAATTGGTTACAAGATTGCAAGAACACAAGGCAGCTTGCAGTAAGCACTAAGTATCTTCTCTTGTCTCGGTACACTTTGATGAAGAAGGGCACAAGTTTGATTGGAATAAAACCAAAATTAGTGCGCAGGGAGAAACGAGAAAAAGCAGGAAATTCCTTGAAGCATGGTTTGCTACAGAACACTCCATAAACCTGTGCACACATCTAGACCCGGTGTACCAACCATAGACAAAGAAAGAAATTGAACGGGTCAGAAATCCTAACATAAGGAAGGAAGCAACGGTGGCCGAACAACAAACCATCGAAGGTTACATGGTATGAAGCATAGAGGCCAATTTCAAACGTCACCTGCCCATCGATCAAGAGCGGACGATACACTCAACGAACTGTACGCTAAGCAGTGAAGCACTGGGGATGTCACATCCGCTGATGGCGAAACGTCTGTAGCAAAATTGCTGAGCTCGGAGAACAAACGAAAACCAAGTTTAACGTCTTTTTCATCGTCCGTGTAGTTAGTCCCGTGTTTAATTTTCTTCGTACAGTGTAAGGTGTCTGGTTAGTATCATCCTCTGCACTTTGTATGAGCTCACTAGACACACTATTGGTGCATTGTTCTTTTATAGATCCCATCGCGTTTGGTTCGTTGAGTGACATATTATCTCTAAGGGGCATATCGGTGACTGTCTTCAGCCGAAGATCAGATGGTAGCCTACAACGAAACATCTATCAGGTTTCTAGCAGCCTTACTACCATATGTTTTGACTATAAGTCCACCTTCAACACTCTCGGGCCAGTTCTTTTGTAGTTCGGTGAGGTACGCAACCGTGACACCGATGCCACTAGCACGTCATCCAAGCAGTGTTTTACGTATAGAACACCATCGTTCTTTAGCATGCGTTGTTAGTTCCTGCTCATCACATGCGTCAATTTCAGGAACGCCGTGAACAAGAATGGCTCTGATTAACGTTTTCTCCCGGTAGTCCTCTAAGTTGCGGTTAACTTGATAATGCTGGCACCATGGGATGTCTGGTAAAAGATAAGGATGGGGCAGTGTACATTTCTGAGTCTACCTGTTGACAGTGGTACTAATTCTACTTCAGTGATTGAGTTCAACACGGCGCGCAGATCTCTTGGCTCTCCGTAATGCTTAGATTTGGGGTGCCGCGTAATTGGTGCTACGAGTACAGGTTTCAGTAAAACTCCGATTAGGTTACTATTCATTTTCTACTGGTTGAGGTCATCAAACTGCCTATCTCTTATTTATATCGATTTTGATTCTTAGATGTTGCAGCACAGTACGCTCAGTACAGGTAGTTGTTTCGTTACACCTTCCGATATGCCGCAGTTAGTGATTGAAATACTCGGCGATGTACCGCAGGAAATCAGTAGTGCTTGCACCAGAAGAAATCCGCTTCTCTCCTCAGTTTCCGATCCAGCAGGAGGTGCTGTTAATTTTTAAATGACGGCTCTGACTGAAAGCAACCGTAACCCAACTTTCGATAGTACTGGGTTGCACCTTTTCCATGCACTTCGTCAGGAGATTGGAAGTGGCCTCACGTATGGTTACTCCGATCGAACTGGGAACCGTATTAGTCAAACATAAGCCACGTGTGGTATTGGAACAGCAGTTGATTTTCTGGGCTCTTGGTGTCCTTTTGCTTACGGTGTTACTAGCCCTTCTCCTCAGGATGGGATAAGCGCTTACTCGGGTTGCACATTACGCTATGATTACACCATCTGATAGTTTTGTTATTCACCATTTCCTCAAACTTAGCTAGGAGATGGTCGCACGTCTGAGGTGATAGCATCATGTTTTTTATCAGTGGGATAGATGGGCATTCCTGGCAGAACCATAGAGAATCTGGTTAGTTTAACTACTATGTTTGACTAGATTGAACTCGCATGGAACGTTTTGCAACAGTTAGAATACGGAATGCCCCCTTAACAAGCATGAAACATGATCCACATGGGTCTTTAGACTGTGGTACACTAGGCATCGTGCTAGTTAAGCAAATGTTAGGTTAGAATGACTCACCCTCGATGATAAAAGTTGTTCCGTTAATGACGTTAACGGTAAGGTCACAGCTTTTAGGTTGCAGTTGTGTGCTTACAGACTGTCCTCTCTAGCGTGTCAGCCAAATATGTCAGCATGAACATGGAGCAGATTACGAGGGTGTGATTGAGAATTTTCTTGCTTAGTCCTGTGGATCGCGCCGGGTGAATTTTTCTTGGGACCTGTAACTGCACTAAGAAATGTTGGATTTTAACGGTTGAGAGTTTGTTAGAAAGCCGTTGTAATGGTCTATCGAGTAAGACTAGACAATGTCTCCGATGGTTAGCGTTTTAGACCCTTTGGCGCTTCGATATTGGCGAAACACTACCCGGAATTTAGAATTCAGGGTAAATGTAGAAAGCACTGGACTGTGCTCGGGAAATTGGTATGACAAGGTAGAGCTTTTAAAAGCATAACTATAGATTCAAAGGTGTGTGACAATATGCTGCTGAGCCAGAGCGAAAAAATCCACGAGTGTACAAGTGAGCGTTTAGCAAGCGCGTTCGCTCAGAGCCCCGAAGTCTGGGTTAAGAAGCAGTGCATTACAAGTCCCGTTGGGTACTTTGGTGGGAATATCCGAATACTACTACTACTACTAATACTAAACACGTTAGTACTTTATATAGGAAAATAAGGACTTATCGTTTGTTCTGCCGTAGTCTTGTTATCCGCGTCGATTCACAGCAACCCCACCTAAGATCGAATAAATCCAAGGTGCACTATAGGAATAGGATGGAGACGTAGTGATAAGTAACAAAGTGTAAGTGGATGAGTGCATCATCCAACCGTCTTTTAAATATTGTTACTGTCGGTGGAGAGATAACCGATTCAAGGAGAGCATCCCACGGGTGAGAGACACGAATGGAAAAGAAATTTATGCATCACTTCAGACGGCTATACTGTTCTGCGAGTTTCAGTGGGTGACTTCTCAGGTTTGTATTGTTGCTGAGTTGCGATAAGGAGCGGCACACATGATGTGGGTGGTGCATAATCAACTGTGCCATAATCAATTCGCATCGCAGTTTGCGAAACCTTCCGCTAAATACCCTCAATCGTTTCAGCCTCTCCTCGTATGAAAGGTTGCGCGTTCCAATTACGTTCTCAGATACTCGGATTTGTGGCTGCTCCAGTGCATTAAGGTCGTGTTTCAGCCATGGATGCCAGGCTTGAAGTGCGTATTCGACATGGGGGCAAACATACGCGCTAAGCAGTTGTCAAAACATACTGTTGTCCATTTGCTCCAACGGCCATAGCAACAGTCTGAATTGTTGCTCCCCAGTTTTTGAGGCCTTTTCGGATTGCCGGGACCAACCCAAATCATTTTGAACCAGCACACCATAAGCACGTTCGACAGTAAGCTGCCGTAGTACATTCGTTCCGAGTCTGTATGAGTAGCTCATCTGATGTTGTTTATACTCACCATAACATGCACTAGATTTTGAGCTGACGATTGATGTACCTTATCTATGTCCCTCTGAAGCAGAATCTGGTCAGCATTAAACCGAATCCTGCTCCAAATATTGATATCCTCGGCGAACAATAGAAAGTTTAAAGCGATTACGCATGCGAGCTCGTTAGTAAACAACAAAAGCAATCGTGGCTCTAGAACTAAGAATTGCAGTGTACCACACTTAAATTGTATGGCGCCCGATAAAGTGCTCCGAACTATAATTGTCGTTGAAGTAGAAAACTGACAATCCAGCTTAGAAGAGGATCACCGCTCTCGCATTACCGAGGATTGGAAAGGTATTTTCAGTGGTCCAGAGCAGGGGTCAAATAACTAAGGACGGCGAGCGGATCCGGCCCGCATTACGTCAGTTTGGAGCCTTACTTGCTCTGTATTTGTAATAAATTGTAGTTGGTTAACAGATAATTGAGCTGGAAAGATTTTGAGACGCCAAATTCCCTAAGTTGCAAGGCTATTTAGTCTGAGCGTTTTTCGTTAAATTGCCTCTGGCGGAAACGATTTGATCAAGCATTTATTGCTCGTCTCCGCAAGTCTCCCGCAACTTTGCAATTTGCGGTAGTTCACTATTTGCTGCTGCTATCTGTGCCTTCCTTTTGCTCACCCCTAAGACGCTTCGGCTGTTTTCTCTTCAATATACCATTACATATATATATATATTGCTGGAGTCAGTGGTCAAGCGTAGTGAGCATGGCGCTTCCCTGAAAGAAGCAAAGATGTTGACATGAGTTCAGGGCAGTGATGAATTTGCTGTCTTGCGGTGCACCGGCCGCAACAAACTAGGCGCCCACACATACTAATAGGTCTCAAAAATGATCGCTTGTTCTCATTCTTTCGCTGATGGCATTCCAGAGCCCCCTGAAGCTTCAGACATCGACCAGGTCGGGGATGAAAAGGTAAGCGCAGCCTGGCTATCAGTAGGTCAGTTTCAGCTTGCCTTTTCTTTAACCCAGCTACTTTGCAGTCACTAATTCGGTACTCGAAGTGTGGCCACTTACATTAGATCCAGGACATGAACTACCGAACAGAAGGCTTTCTGTTGCGGTGACAAGAACATACCCAGCCGCAAATCCACACCTTCTTGCTGAGACCAATCAATTTATTACTCAGTGCATTAAAGACAGATTACCGGCCAAGTCTGAATCATACGTGGTATATCAATTTACTATCCGGTATAAGTTACGAAATGCGTCTTCGTGTACTCGGTGTGTTCTCATTATAATACCGACGGCTTCGCGGAGATCTTACTCTCACATACCGGATACTAACCGAAAGCGAGTATCCATGTACATCACTGTTGACTCTAGCCCCATACAAACAAAACCGAGGCAACCACCTGAAACTAATGACGCAACACTCGTTTGAATTGTAGAAAGTACTTTTTCTCACTTAGAATATGTTCTCACTGGAATGCATTATCAAACTATGTGGTGAACGCACCAGACATGACAACATTCGAAAGACTCTTAGATTTTCATCTAAGTGATAAACGATACACAACACTTTGTCAAAGTGCAATGATTTAACCACTGATACTTTACGTTCCACGTTGGAACATTTTCATATTCATTTTCTTTCGCATATCTACCCTGTGGGTCTTGTAAAGTTATGCTTTTTACCCCATCATACACCATTGAACCACTGAACTTGCACCTGTGGTGCTACGTACCTCGGACATACGACTAGGCGGATGTCAACAAGGATAGCTGAGCACTGTCCCGGGTCTCTACGCAAAGGCACCGCCTGAAGTAGCATTAGTTCCATCCTTGAACATCTGGTTCAAAGTGGACACAAAATGCTGACCAATGATTCTTTCAGCGTTTTCCACGCTGTGTCAAAACGATATCCTAAGGGGATTAAGAGACTCCCCTTAAGCTTGCGGAATCGATAGCGATCAAGCTAACACAACCAGAGCTTTGCAAGTAGAGGATGCTACTGCAAACTCCCACGCTGCAGTGGCCGTGACAACAATCCATCCGTATGGAACATTGATGAGACCAAAGGTGGCATCATTTCTCTGCTGACCCAATTTGCTTCACGAAGTGGTCAGCGAACTGTCAAGTGGGACCAATTAAAGTCAGCCTGCATCGAAAACACAGGCTGTACCAATTGGCCCGATCAATTTAACTTCCGTCCGAATAAATTCAGACTCTCTCCTACTTTCGCTTCAGATTTCATTAGATTATACGTATCCCAGATAGCCTGGTGTGAGTTATCGAAAAAAGGTCTCTTTGCAACCGTTTTTTGATCTAGTGTCATCAGTAGTAAGCGGTAACATTTGAACTTGCAGAGATTCACGCACGGACCCCTCTCTACAGAAGCTTGCTTTTTGCCAACATTCTCTTATCCCAGAAAAAGAAGGCATCAGCAACATGATGATAACCAGTACCGACGCTTCGTTGCCGCACAATTACCATCAGTCTCGCTTGGGCTAAAGATAATGCTAGGGGCACCTGGTTCCCATACGCAGGGTCGAACCCGTAACCTCAGATTACAAGCCAGGCTTGTGATCCTTCAAGCGACAGGTCGAAAGCATCCATGTCTAAAAGCGCCATTTGCTAAGCCCGAACACCCCTAAGATGTGTATTAGCAGCAGGCTAACGAATAGACAGAATCAAACAAAACGGTAGAAACCAAGGAAAGAAGACCGGTTGAATCACCGATGCATCACGACGCGTTAATTGAGGATAGGAAATACACAAGCTATTGTGCCGCAAGAATAAGACCTTTTTGTTATGGTGCACAAGCCATTTTTAGTTTCTGCGGGTCTCAATTGTTAATCATCTGAACCTAAGCAATTATGTGCTTAGATCTTCAGCTAGTTTGAATCGCTTCGCATCCTGTTTTGTTTCCAATCTTCGGCAATCCTCATCCATTGGTCCCTAACCAGGCAGGTGTGTGGATCCAATAACAGCAAGACGTAAAGTCAACGATTTCATACACTGTCAACAGGTGGACCGTTGATCACTCCGTGCTGTCTTCCAGCCATGTTCTGCAATAGCGGAAAGGGTGCATTGGGTCAAACGCTCAACTGAGAGACGCTGGACGAGACTAGGCCATCTTAACTGGCGCAGCAAAAGCAGCTTATTGAAGGGAATACTCGCATTCCCTAAGATACGATATCTGAGTTCCCCGTTGCACAAATGTTCTTGCCACCACACACGAACAATTCCCTCCAAGCACTCACTGTTGGAGACCAGGAGTCGGTGCTGGTAATCCACGTGAACTAGCCACGAATCAATCCCATCTATCAACATTGCCCGAACAGTGACGTTGTGGCATTCACTGTCCACCTAGCCTTCGGTTCCATCCGACTTTTGCGCGCGTGAAGAGTGCACAGCGAGGTAAACGCTTAGTGGGCTTCCCAAGCACGTGCCCAAGCCACCAAAACCTGTGCAGTGAAATTATGCGCTCAGGGACGACAAAATCTGTCTGACCTGAAAATCCGTCGACGAACATCCTTATTGTGTGTACTACCAAGAGTATATTAGCGGGGGGGGGAGTGTAGCTCATGCTGAGGCTGATGTTGCATTCATGATGCTTCTTCACCGCAGTTGGGCTAAACCAACGTACACTTAAAATTGGTATTTTTAAGCTGGCTAAATTTCATTCCACTTTATTTGGTTTGTTCTGCCTACCTGAATATTCTTCTATTAACTGGCCACGTTGCTTTCGCTAATTGCGCTTATTTTCGATAACTTTGGTGAGTTTGTAGCATGTTTAAGTAATTTGTGGACATTTTTCTTTATCGCGGATTCGTTGCTAACCAACTTAATTCATATGCTAACTTAGCGAAGAGTTATGCCACCGTATCTGTATGTATTATTGGATTTGTTTTATTTCATCTGGTCGTTTCAAGTGATTGGCTGTTGCTTGGTATCCCAGGTGTGGCTGCGCTTGATGTGCATGTTGACAACGTGCCTACCTGTCTATTACCCACTACCTCGTCCATACTGGCTCTAGGAGACAGTTGGTCGTTGCTGGAGGTGACGGGGTGTACGGTCCTTGTGGCCGTGCTAGGATCAAAGAGCGGTTCCATGCACTCAGTGTGGAGCGGACTACGGTCAAGCCAACGCCTTGTGTACGCTTTCTTCCCAAGTACAGCGTGCTTGTGTTTGCCTGTGAAGGAGTGTGAGCCGGTTTTGTTGATGAAACGTGGCTCCCATCCACATGCCTCCAGGTCTTATTCCTTCGAGTTTACACTGGATATGGTGTGTGTGTGTGTGTGTGTGGGTGTGTGTGGGTGTGTGTGGGTGTGGGTGTGGAGCTGTGTGTGGTGCAGCGCAAGCCACCCATGGTCCCTCTGTAGGCGCAGGCGTCCTGTGGCTGGTCACAGTGGCAGGCAAATCCGAAACCGGATGCCGTCAACCATATTAGTGGGAGAGCCTATGGTGCGCTGAGGCTGGTGGTGGCTAGATCCTGACAAACAGTCTACCCACTGTTGCTACTCTTGTGTCATGGCTCATGTCCTGTGCGCCTCGTGGCGACCGCTGGGTGGGAGTTGGTTACGCCCTTCTCCCTCCTAAGATCCAGAATACCAACCCGCATAAATCAGTGAACTGACCATGTGCTAGACCAGCTGCATTTCGGGTGTTCATTTAATAGAAGGCTTTGGCTGCGGACCCTAGTCGTTCTCCTGTCAGGTGTGGACGCCTTGGCAGTATCCTAGTCCATCCTCTTCGGAGGTTAGGAAGTGGTCGATGGCCCTCTTCCCGTAAAACCTAGTCATGGGAGACAACTGGTCTACGGGTTATAAGCTCACAACTCGATTGGCGTAGAGCATGAGCGCCGCGCATTGTCTCTGACGGTGGGAGGGCACCTCCGGGTGTTCAATGGTTTGCTACTGCCCGCCTCAAGCCAGGCAGCCCTTGGTCAAATTGATGCAAACCCGCCAAAACCCAACTGCGTCTTGCCGTGGTCGCAAGTGTATCCTGTTACGGTCGCAAAACATATATAAACCGTTCCAGTACCCCCAAGGCGGCATGTGACGGATATCAAGCAGGTCCCAATCTGTCTCTGCAATCACACTCCCGAGCTGGATCTGCTCCCCACTGCCTTGTGGGTCAGGCTATTGAGCCAAAGTCTCCGAGCGGAGTCTCTCAAGCAAACCTCCAAATCACCCACTGCCTTGTGGGTAAGGCCTTTGAGCCAAACGCTCCGGGTGGAGTCTCTCAAGCAAAACTCCGAAACAAATCTGCCACCTCGTGTGCGATTGCCCACCAATGCAATCGTACGTCTGCGCGCAAAGCACTCAGCATCGGGTGCTGGAACGTGCGCACACTACTGGACCGAGACTCCAGCGAGCGCCCGGAGCGACGCACTGCACTGGTCGCGATGGAACTGGCGCGCTACCACATAGATATTGCAACTCTCAGTGAAACTCGGCTCGCTGAGCAAGGTAAGTTGCATGAAGCAGGTGCTGGCTACACATTCTACTGGGTGGGCAACGCCGCCTCAGCACCAGGTGATCATGGGGTCGGATTTGCAATGTCCGATTGCATCCATAGTCAGCTCGTGGGGGAGAACCAACAGGCATCAGCGCGCGACTGATGAGTGTTCGCCTACGACACAGAAGAGGTAAGTTTGCCACTTTTATAAGCACGTACGGTCCGGCCATGTGTTATCCTGATGACACGTGTGATCAATTCTACACTGAGCTATCCTCCGTGATGTGGTCTGCGACGACGGGTGACCGACTATTTCTGCTGGGTGATTTCGACGCGTGCGTAGGGCGTGATGCATCGGTGTGGACTGATGTTATCGGTTCCCATGACATTGGTTCAGCGAATGCGAACTGTGACGAGCTGTTCTCAATGTGTGCCACTCACGGCCGTAAGAGCACGAACACTCGGTTTTACTGAGTGCGTGTGATACAGCAACTTGGACGCGCCCACAGAGTGGTCACGCTCACCTGCTCGACTATGTCATCGAACGTCAGCGTGATATGCGTGAAGTGCGCATGACACGTGTACTGCATGGAGCTGAGTGTGGCAGTGATCACAAATTGGTGAGGACCAAACTGTACATATATTTTCGTAAATCTATGTATTGCACTCCCGCCGTGAATCGGCGTAAAGGTAACATCCTCTCCCTCGTTGCTGGGGCGAAACTTACTGAGCTGGAGAAGGCAATGGCTGCAGGCCTGTGTGGTGTGGAAGGCATAGTCACAGGGGGCGACCTTTGGCACCACATTCGCGACCAGGTGACAGCTGCTGCCGAGGAGACCATAGGACGCGGAAACTCTAAGCGGCCTGATTGCTTTGGTGAGAACAATGCGACGATTAGCGCATTTGTGTGTGAGAAGCATACAGAATTTGCTGCACATGTGGCAGACCCCAGTGACTTGGGGAAGAAGAGTCAGTTTCGCAAACTTCGACGACGACTGACCCGAGTGCTCCGTTGCATAAAAAATGTATGGTGGACGGAGAGGTTGTAGCAGATGGAATGCTACGCCGAAAGCCGCCAACACAAGGAATTCTTTGACTCATTGAAGGCGGTTTATGGACCGAGATTGGAGCCGCTGAGGACGCTGATCCATGGTAGTTCAGGCGCTACCTGCACACAAACTGCAGACATAATGCAGATCTGGCGAAAACAGTTTGACTGTCTCTTGAACAACCGTTCAGAGATGGACTGGCCTACATTGAACGGCCTGAAGCAGCACGATGTGAAGACGAGTCTGGCTGACACGCTGACACTGGATGAGACGCAGAGAGCACTTGCTCAACTGCGAAACGGCAAGTGTGCTGGGGCCGACGGGATCCCGCCTGAAGCATTGAAACACGGCGGACCTGCGTTGTTTTCTGCGCTGCACCACTTGGTGCAACGTGTATGGATTGAGGAGAAGGTGCCTCCTGAGCTGATGGATGCCCTTGTGCTACCACTGTACACGGGTAAAGGGAGCAAGCAATGTTGCAAGAATTATCGTTGTATCAACTTACTGCGTTGTGTGGGCAAGGTGATTGCCCGAAACCTGCTCAACCGCCTCGTCAGTCAGGTTGTGGAACCTAACGTGGCGGAAAAGCAATGGGGATTCCGTTCGGGTCGCAGCACTATAGATATGATATTTGCGGCTCGTCAGTTGCAGGAGAAGTGCAGATAACGACACCAGCCACTTTACTCACATTTTGTTGCTTTTACCAAGGCATTTGATACGGTGAGCCGTGAGGCATTGTAGCTGGTGTTGGGTAAGTTTGCTTACCCGCGTAATTTTGTAAGTTTAATTGAATGTCGGCACAGTCGTATGTGAGCGAAGGTGCAGCTGAGTGGAGAGACCTCGGATGACTTTGCAGTTATCAATGGTGTGAAGCAAGGCTGTGTGTTAGCTCCTGCCCTGTTTAATATATATCTTCATGCAATGTTGTCTTGTGCTTTTGATGCGGCTTGTGCTTACGGTGTTCGTGTGGAGCACCGTATTGATGTTGGGTTGCTGAACATCCGTCGTTTCGGTGCGAGAACTCTAGTCTGTAAGACAACTATCCGTAGGTTGCTGTTTGCTGACGACTGTGCGTTGTTTTCACACAACGCGGATGAGTTGCAGCACATGACTAATGCTCTGGCTTCGATAGCGGCCAAATTCGGGCTCACCATCAACACAAGCAAAACTGTCTGTCTCTTTCAGCCTTCACCGGAGGTGCAATCTTCCATATTTCCGTGAATCAGCATTGGTGCTGAGGTATTGGAAACCGCCTCCCGCTTCTGCTACCTTGAGAGTGCGATGTCGACTGATCCGCAGATACACAGTGAGGGTATGCTTGCAGCGGTGGCATTCGTGAAGCTTGAGTACCGAGTGTGGAACAACCATCAGCTTACCATTGGCACGAAGCTGATGGTGTACAAATCCATGGTGTTGTCCGTTCTTCTATACGGCAGTGAAACGTGGACGATGTACCGTCGGGATGTGTGATATCTCGAGCGGTTCCAACAGCAGTGCTTGCGACGGATTTTGCGTATCAGTGGGGGCGACAGAGTTGCTGACACAAAATTGTTTCGTTGTATATATGCAGTGGTTTGCATACTTTTGCTGAGACACCTGAGGTGGCTCGGTCATGTGAGCCGTATGGATTCAACGCGGATACCGAAGCAACTCTTATATGGTCAACTGAGTATAGGGAAGCGGCACGTGGGGAAACCAAAGTTACGTTAGCAATACATGAATAAAGTGAGCCTCTCACGTTCTAATCTTGATTGCAGATCATGGGAATCGGAGACGGTTGTTTGGCGTGCATGGCGCGATCTGATCACGAAGGCAGTTGCCGAGGTGCAATAGAATGCCCTCATGCAAGCAGAGAAGAAGCAGCAAGTTCGGAAGCGGCAATCACCAATGGGTTGTTCTTAATCGAAAACAAGCGCATGGTGCTGTAGCACATGCGGTCGGGAGGGCCTCAGTCAGGCAGGCTTAGTCAGCCAGGAGCGAGGCCACTCGGGACCACTACCGAAGCGACGACGGGTCCTGCAGAGAACGTAGGCAGAACCGACTCAGCGTTTGTAGGTACGTTGCATTCGATTTACTAACCGCGTGCTTGCATGCTAAGTGTATTTATTTCAGGTGGTGGGTTTTCAATTTTGTCCTAATGCTTTTCGTTCTCAACTAAATGTCCACTTGTACGCTCTTCTATAAACCTGCACAAGTAGTTTAGGCCAATTGCAGTTAATTTCGATAGTATTTTCCCGCTTGTGTCATTTCCGTAAAATATAATTTCTGACCCCGTGATTTATCTCGGATACTTTGTTAACAACTTGTTTCACATGCTCATTAATTTAAGATTTATGTCACCGTTTCTTTATGCATTACTCGATTTATTTTCTTTATCTTTCTTTCAAGTGATTGGCTGTTGCTTGATATCCCCGGTGTGGCTGCGCTTGATGTGCATGTTGACAACGTGCCTACCTGTCTATTACCCACTACCTCGTCCATACTGGCTCTAGGAGACAGTTGGTCGTTGCTGGAGGTGACGGGGTGCACGGTCCTTGTAGCCGTGTTAGGATCAAAGAGTGGTTCCATGCACTCAGTGTGGAGCGGACTACGGTCCAGCCACCGCCTTGTGTACGCTTTCTTCCCAAGTACAGCATGCTTGTGTTTGCCTGTGAAGGAGTGTGAGCCGGTTTTGTTGATGAAACGCGGTTCCCATCCACATGCCTCCAGGTCTTATTCCTTCGAGTTTACACTGGATATGGTGTGTGTGTGTGTGTGTGGGTGTGGGTGTGGGTGTGGAGCTGTGGTTGGTGCAGCGCAAGCCACCCATGGTCCCTCTGTAGGCGCAGGCGTCCTGTGGCTGGTCACAGTGGCAGGCAAATCCGAAACCGGATGCCGCTAAGCATATTAGCACTGATACGAGTGCAGTGGTCATTAATAATAGACAGCCTCTGAAGGTTCTTTTCACTGGCAGAAGAAATCTCAAAACCTTAGAACAGGACTGTTTACCTCGGCGTTTCCAGCCCGACTATACAGGGATACTTTGTCTGTGTTACGCCAAAGATGGCGGATATCTATTATAACAAAGCAGTTAAATTATCCTTCTGCATTCTTGTCATGCTGCACTGTCTATGCCAATACACTGTGTGCAAGTCCTGCACTTCCTTCGCTCCCGCGCCTTGTTCCGTTTGTGAACATGGATGAGCTCGAATGAAAATGGTTCCGGTCTGCTGACAGCCAGTTGGTTGGATGTCATTTGAACTCTAGTGCATTTTCGTCGCTATCGCCAGCATTACTTGAGTGCGGAGTCTGTTACGCACCAAGAGAAGAGTGGGGAAAATAGATCCATTACTAAATATACACCCATTTAAATATAGCAAGCGTTCTTATGAAATTCTATTATCAAAGATACCAATGAACACTACTTGTTCCCCTGCTGAGCTGTAGTTCCACAAATGAGCAATAGTCTTCTGTTTTTTGTATCAATATGAGTTTTATTAAGTTTGTTCAACTCCCATGCATTGCACCCTTCACTAAGACTACTAAGTAAAGAAAAGCAGACACCGTGTCACTTTTTGGTCTATTTTCTCAGTCTAAGTTCTAGCTTGCAACTTATGTGCCTAATGCTTATGTGGCCAGGTTAACCATTCTGTCAGTTAGTCGGCCCGCGCCAGCCTTTTGCTAGTCACGAGGTCCGCCGTGCAAAAGTTGGGTGCCGCCTGGTCTAGACGATCGAATGCTTCCGAAAAAAACCAGGTAGCTCACAACAACGTAAGCTCCAGCGTCAGGTGACTCCGTCCAACTGCAACGTGAGATTAGTAAGTTCGTTGTGCATTATCGCTGACGACGGAAGCCGAGCTGCTCAGGAGTGATTATGTTACAGTTATCCTGATAGCACACCAGTGTATCGGCAACGATGAATTCCATGACCGTAAAGCGTATAGAAGAAAGAGTTACCGGGCGGTAGTTTGAAGGCTCAGTTCTGGTTCCTCCTTTGTGAATCGAAGTTATTATTCCAGGCTTCCACATAGCAGGAACATGGTTCTGGTCTAAGCAGCGCTGCTAAAACTGAGCTAACGGTCCTACCAGTAGGCTTGCTACTGCTCCCCGTGCCTCTGCATGAATGATATCGACACCCGGGAGCTGTGTAGGCGTAGAGAGGTCAGCTTCTGCAATACAGCTTCAGCGGTATAAGACATGCTTGAACAATGAACAATAATTTATCACGGGTAAAAAGCATGTGTTTGACAAGTCCCGTAGGATGGTTGGAGTAAAAATTAAAATGAAAGGATCCTCGAATAAGTCGATAGTTATTTTAAACTTCTGCCGATTTAAATGCACTACTGCATAACGACAGTTGGAAATGGGAATGGGATGTGCACACACAAAATAGTATAGAGAACTGTTATGGTTCAGTAAATGCGTGAGAAATGAAAAAGAAAACGACAACGCTCACCCGTGTGTTGATTCATTTTACAGATGTGGTATGTTAATCCAGTTAAGATACATCCAGACTACTCACATGGAGACTTCTGCATGTATCCTCACGGCCACGTTGCGGAGAGGGCCGGTAGGCACATGGTTAGGTTTGCGTAATTTCGTCCTTCAAGTGGAACGGACTATATCAAGTAATGCGGGTTGGAAAGTGTTTCATCAAGGGGTATTTTGAATAGCGTTAATTTAGGGGCAAGGATAACGTGAGTCAGAAGGCCATTCCAGGCACGGGCACACGGAGGGAGAGAATGTTTCGTCGACAATCAAGTCGACTGTAGTGCGTAGCCAGTGTGAGTTGATGGCCTCTCAATTTGGTATTTTGGCTCAACTGAAACAAATTGCGACATGAATAAGTTAGGTTCGTCAGTAGTAAGTAAACCATGGTGAGGTCCCTTAGCTGACGTGGATATTCACAAATGTACAATCTCAGGGACTGCAGACTGCGTTGACACGGGAGATGACGCAATTCTCTGAGTTTGGCCGTCTACGTTATGGAGTTTAGAGTGCAGCTACGTCACCATTGCACCAGGGACGTCAGGCCTGTGTCGCATATTCCCCTGGGCTCCCCATAGGTGTTCATCATTTTCAGAAAGATTGACGGCTCGGAATTTGCGAAAGCCCTCCGTAAGAATCCAAGGTGTTGACTGACTGCATTTGATACCCTTTCATCTTGTCTCGAGCAGCCAATATAGTCCTGCTCGATCACCCCGAGATCGTCTTCCTAGGAAGCACGTTACAACTGCTGGTCCCCAAGTCGATATTCATGGGTAAGCTGATGCCATCTTCACGCGATTTGTACTTCGCCAGGTTGAACTGAAGTGGGTTATCGGATGACCACGTATAAGGGCTGCCGACGTCGCTCTACAATGCCATGTGAACATTCGCTTTCTTGATGTCATGTCAGATTTCGATATCATCTGATAATATCAAGAAATTTGACTGCAATACACTGGCAAGATCGTTAATGAACAATAGAAATTAATGTGGTCCCAATACCTATCCATGGGGCACGCCACACTTGACGTCAGTCGGATCGAAAATTGACCTGCGGACTCTCACATTCAGCTGAAGTTGAATGAGAAAGTTGTCGATCCAACCGAGAACAGGGTTCCGATTCCAAAGGTTCAAAACTTGAAAAGGAGAAAGCGGTCGTCCAAACGATCGGACACTTTCGAGAAGTCTAGGTAGACAACGTCGACTCCCGCTCTGACATCGGCTGACTCTGTTCAGCGTGCTTGGGCTAGCAGCAAGTTTGTAGTGCGGGATCGATTCCCGCAGAATCCGTGTTCTTGTGGTACTAGGATGTTGTTGCTCTCAAGATATCCCACAAGCGCCTCTGCACTTATATCTTCCATTACTTTGGATAAAACTGGGAGGAGAATGATTGGACGGTAGTTCGAGCATTCCGAGCGATTATCACTTTTGTAAATAGGATTGACTAGTCCATGTTTCTACATTATCAGAACCTACATCTCGTCGAACCAATTTTGAAAGAACCGAGCTATTGATTCGACAAGGTTCATGACCGCTGTCTTCAAGGCCTTTGGTTTGATTTGGTATGTCGAAACGAGGTCTCCGCGCAATCGCAGATACTGTCCGCTGAAGACCCCGAGCACTTGAAGCCTTTGTTCATCCAGCAAATTATGTAGATCCTTGACATTTTTGGTTTTCCATCGTTGGTTTTGTCTCCAAGACTTTGAGAGCTCTCCTCTGCCACGGCTGCTAAACGTGCATTGCCTATCCACATGTGGACGTATGTATGAGCTGAGAAGTTGTGGAAAAATCAAAGGGTCGAATCGTCCCAATGCACTCTTCAGGAGACCCACATGTTGGATGCCCCTCCTAGACGCCTTTTCAGCCTGCTTCGAATATCCTAGGTCGATCTGGACCCAAACTCCTAGATCCTTCTCGCCAGTATGCCTTTGAAGCACATGGTTGTCGAGTTTGTAGTCCACCAACTCGTGCCGTAAGTGCAACACTTTACATTTGTCCACATTGAATAGAAGTAGATTCTGGATTGATTGCACGTAACCCTATGCAGGTCAGCTTGAAGTACTGTGGTATCGTTTGGTATATTGATCGTCCTCTACACCTTGATGCCATCGACATAAAACAGGCAGTTCGAGGTTAGGATGCGTGTGATATCGTTATTATACGTCAAAAATAACCACGGTCCTAGTACCGACAACTGTGGTACTCCGCATTCAACTTGGATGGGATCTGACAGCGATTTACGCACTCGTACTTCCGGGCGCGGGTGTAGAAGGAAGCTTTTTATCCATAATAAGGGAGGATCATCAAACCAAAAGTCTGGAGTTTGGAAAGCAGAATGTTATGGTCTAACCGTTCTAACGTCTTTAATAACTCGACAAAACTACAACAACTCTTGTGTCAGTGAGTCTACTGCTTCGGTCCAGCTAGGTCATGCTAGTAGTAACTTGTAGTACACAAGCAATTTCGTCAGAAGCCCTGCTGTCCCGGCTCGAGGTAGTTACTTTCTTCCAAGTAGGCTGTTAGCGCAGCAGAAATAATAGCTTCCACGACCTTTGAAAGAACTGGTAGTAAGATTACGGAACGGTAGTTGGCTGGATTGGAACGACAAGCTCCCTTGTGAATTGGAGTGATCATCCCTTGTTTCCACATGTCGTACACGTATATTTCGTCAAAACGGTGTTGGAAGAATCGAGACAAATCCTTAGCTAAACTCCTTCCTACCGCCACTAGCGACTAGGTGTGTATATTATCAACTCCAAGAGAGCTGTACCGATGCATACTCATTAGGTTCTTTGATACAGCTTCTGCCGTGAAGGATATGTGAGTTTTGGGGATGAAACAACCATTGTCATAGGGCTAGGTGGCCAGTGGTCGCACTGAAATCTTGCAGCATCTTGTAGGCACAGGCTGTTTGCCGCCTCCTTCGGTGTCTGTGTGGGTTTGTCCGCTGTTGGAAGAGGAGGAATTCCCGTTTCACTTTAAGTAGACAGTTGACATGTTGATACATCAGCCTGGGACAGTCCGGGCTGCCAGCCCTAGATTGCCTAGTCCACATGAGTTACTCAGCTGTTGGTCGTAAATCTTTACATGTGACAGGCGTGTCACTTACGACACTCCGAAAGACGTTAAGAAAGGCTGCACCCAACGTGTACTGGCAAGAGCTACAAAGAATGAAGAGTAGGTAGACAAGGGTAGAGCGAGCCGTAGTAGTGCGACTCACGGGGAGAGAGAGAGTGAACGGGATGTACCATCAGTAAAACGAAATGGGGGCTCGGAAGATACAACGAACAATAAAATCATGTTCCAACATACTGAAGGTGTAAGTGTTTCATGTTCACTTTGGACTGCGGCCGAAGTAGCCTTGACATGGATCAATCACACCGGATGAAATTCAAATTACTCGGTAGCTTTTTTAAAGCAACTAGTAAAGTAACTTAGACGATACCCAAGACGCTCAAGGAACACCGATTGGCCATTGCCGAAGTCTTCGCAATCAGGGTGTTGAAACCAGAAATTTGCGAACAACGGTCTATGGCACAAGCCTTGAGTTTCCCAAGGCCATAATCCCTCTCCTACTTTACTTATCCGCCGTTGGTGTTTTCGTATGCTGCCTAGTCCTACTGGGCAATTAGTTGTTTACTATTTCAGACTATATTGCCCTTGATGCGGACACAAACGTTTAAGTCCAGTCAATCTAATATAGGCTTTATGAACCGTAATGGGTTCATTTTCAGCATTTACACCACCACTATGGAGAAAATGGATGATGTAATATCAATATACACATTAGGGAGAAAAACGGTAAATAAACACAAACGTCACTCCAACAAACGCTCGCGCAGCATGCTCATACCTGACACTGAATCGACAAGCACACATGAACGATAGGATATGATAGTATTATGATACGATGAGGAGCAGGAGCATAAAAGTTCGTGTGTCGAAAGCGTGGAAGATCAAAAGTGCGTTTTGGAAGTTCACTGTGAATTGGGTGAAATCGATCGGTTTGTACCTCAGAAGAAAAATTATTGCAAGCATTAAAATGTTTAAAAGTGATCAACTCAATTAGCGTATCTCTAGACAAGCTGCTACATCTAGAAATGTGTTTGATACATCATACCTATAAGATGTAGTATTTCTGAAGCTGTCCAGGGAATATGACAGGAGAGCAGTAGAACCAATGAGGAATAATGCAAGCGATCGCAAACGTGAATATTAAAGTATGTGGTACTGAAAGTACCTTAGATCTGAGGACATAAAAAGAACATTTTACAGACTTGCGTGGACCAAGAAAGGTTCTAGGATACAAGCGCGCCGAGACACTTGACCATGGATGATCTGGATATAGCAGTTACATTCACAGCAAGAGTGGAGTAAATATTTATGGTGTACTATAAATTTTCGCTATGAGTATAAGAAAACATAACACCATTGCTTTTAGAAGCTTTGTGTAAAGGATTTTGTTGGAGATTACTCCGCCAAATCTTCCGACCCATTTTGAAGTGACGAGGATTCCTGAATAGTGAAATTCGTACATTCCAACATAACATCCTATAAGTGCGCATAGTATAGGGAGGCGTTCAACATACCAGGAAATTATAAAAGTGATAGTATTGCTCCCTACAGAACGCCGCAGTAGGCTCGGAGGACAGATGATCGCTTCTATGTACATTTAGCCAACCCTGGCAAAACTTTCAGTTATTTGTGCTGTAACTTTTATTTATACATGTAGATGTTTGAAGTGATCCATCGAAAACAATAATCTTCCCGCAATTGTTACTTACCAGACTTGTTATATTACATTTTTATGACCTCCATACCTCAGAGGCTCCAGGGAACTTCCGGCCTTTTGTACTTTTGCTGCGGCCTGTCCTGCAGTTGTTATGCTCTTCGAAAGTTGCTTTCACTCCATGAACCAGAGACTGAAACAGAATGTAACTGTAATATTAGCGATGTCCTCGGGTTTATCAGGACTCTGCCGACTGACAAGGATCCTTGAATTACATCAGTTCGACATGTCTATTAGACACTGACATACATATGTTAGTACAATACACTACAACTGTAATGATAAAACCGGAAATTATTACCCTGAAATAAGGCAGCTCAGCAGCGTTCATCTTCAGCTTGCCAGACTTCAGTGATCTGGAATTACACAATTAACTGGTCTCTTGCTCGTACATGAAGTAACACAGTTGCGGTGTTGTAAAAAAAACTTGCAGTAAGTCGATCGAGTTCGTTCTATAAAATCTGTGCGCATAAAGTAATCGCCTGTTTTAAAGTGCAGACGACGTTTTCTGCTTTATTATTATAACTACAGTCTTTAGATATCTATATTTTTGTGTGTTTTGCCAGTGATCAATATACTTGATAGTAGTTTTATTACCAATCTTGGACTGAAGAACATCGTGCAGTCTGTAACAAGATTACAAACAATCTTGGACTTAATGTTTGTCAATGACGTACATACATTTTTTGTTTGTACCAATACACTGCTTGGAACCTCAGATCATGCCATCGTAACGTTGTCTCCCGTAATCTACGGCCAAAGGAATTACAAAAATTTTATTTGCTGCAAAGATCGCCACTTAACGCAAAGACAACTTCTTTTCTGAAACATTGAGCTACTACTCGAAACTGTTGCCTTTACAGACTTCAATATATCTTACAGCTGGTGTATCGAAGTAATGTGATCATTTAACCAGCTGCTTGATTTGGTGCTTCGATGTTTGTTGTCCTATGGAAACCATTTTCATTCTCGCAGATAGGTTTTCATCTCCGTGCCTTAAAAGACTGTGCAAGCTCAAAGAAAAAGCTTACAAGCGCAAAGATACCACTTCAATAAAGTCCATATCGACTGATATAAAAACGAAAAGTATCATCTCAATCATATTTGTGTCCATACTATACTTAGAAAGGATAATGGCCGAGAAATATGTAAAATGATGAAGAACCTGAGTGGAGTCGTCAGAAGTGTCACACACACTGCTCTCGATGTGGAGGAATTAAACCGCAACTTCTGTGGTCATATAAATGAGACAGCATTGCACTTACCATCTTTACCTTTGCAACTCTCCCCACAAAGTTCACCACCCATTGATAGTATAACAGCATACAAGAAATTAACACGCATACAGTCGTTCAAAGCGCCTGGACCAGAGGGACTATCTCCTATAGTCCTCAAGGAATATGTTCACATCTTACCAAAGCCTTTTCTGAACTCTACACCACGTGCCTACATCAGCACTAGATGGCCGAGTGCTGGTGAAGCGCCCGCATTACACTTGTGTCCAAAAAATGGAACCTGTATGTACCGGCCAATCGCTTGCACGTCTGTGGCTTTGAAGACTTTAAAAAGAATCATACTTGAGAGAATGCTCGTCCAAACCCACTCAAATGATCCATTTCACTTCGCTTATCGAAGTTCAAGGTCTACTTTGGATGCATTAGCCTGTCTTGTAATCTCCGCTCTTTCATCACCCAATAAAAAAGCAAACTCAAGCGGATCTGCTTCCTAGGTTACAGCAACGCTTTCGGTTGTGTAAACCCCGGGCTGCTGTTAAACGATCTGCTAGTTTTCGGAGTTTAACCCACAACCGTATGCAGTTTACCAAGTTTGGGGGGGGGGGAAGAACCTCTTCCTCACTTCCCACAAATTCAGATGTTTAACGAGTAGCCTGTACCGGGAGCCCGGAAAGCGATTTGAAAAGGCAGATCGGGTTGCAGGGAAGCTTTTATTGGTACAGTAAAGATTCCCTGTTACCTAGCTATAATAAAGCGACACCGTTGACGATCTAGCTAGGGGAATGGAGGATTCACAACACGCAAGGCAGTCGCCCGTGGCTACCGAACACGAGCACCAAGCAAAAAAGGCGCTGAGCAAGTTAAGCATTCGAACTCAGCAATCAGTTCAATAAACCCCACCGGTTGCCTAGGTGTACAATGAAATAGTTTTAGTTAGAATTTTATACAGGTGAATCGGGGCATCTCCAGACTGCTACAGATGTCCTTCATGGAGCTATTTTGTCCCCCATTCTTATTTTTCACCTACATTAGCTCCATTGCCACTTCTAATGAAGTCATCCTACTAAAGTATGCTAATGACCAGATCTTTGGTGCACACAATCAACCACAGATTCACCAGCCAACTTGTAATGCTTTTGGGACAATTTCACTTCTTGGTCCAAATCTCGCTGTCTCGCTCGACGTACCAAAGTGTAACGATGTTATCCTCTTGCTAGCAAAGGAAAACAGCAACAGCTCCTGACGCACACCTCGCATCTTAGTATCGACAGTGTCAGTGTAAACCTGTACAATAGTGAACTATCGGTTACCCCAAGCCGGGATCTCACGTAGTCGCATCACGTGACTGAAACTTTCACTAAGTAAGGAGACTAACCTTCTACTTTCGTGACTTAGCTCATGATCCGTGCCTCGTTACTTAATTCTAAAGTTTGACACCGCTTGCATGATGTCGCACTGGATGTATTGCTCACCCGTGATATTTCCCGGTCTTGAATGGGAAATTCAAAGCGATCAACAGGTAGCCGATGCATTTTGCTAGATGCAGCGGAATTTCTAAGCTAGTGTTTATTAACATCATTGTGTCCAATCATGTTCCCTCCTGCGAAAAACTGACATCCAACATACTCATTGAGGCCAGTCACCCTTTCCATTGTGCATTGTCGGAATGTATTTCTTCTTCTATCAGACAAACGTACAGAGCCATTTATGCCCGCACACTGGTTTACCTTACGTCAGTGGTTCCCTATTTGTCACGTTTTCTGAGGGAGCATGATATGGTCAAACATGAGGTTACTGTCAGACTGAATCGATAAGATCGCCACTGACACATTTTTACACTGGTAGTGTAACATCCTTATTTGTCATATCATATTTGATTTTATTTTTGCCCCCAACGTGTGTTGAAGCTGAATATTCCCTCTTTATGAGTGCACAAAGCGCATTGTCGACTTGATTTGGAAGCAAAGAATAACTGAACTTAGGCAAGGTTCCGTAACCACTCAGCAACACATGATGCAATAAAATATCAAACGCTGTCACTCACTACAGCTACTAGCACGATTTTCTAGCTGAAAACCTTTCGCAGCGCAAGTACGGTGATTTCGGAATTTCGCTTATCCATCAAGCATACATCTGACCAATTTGAATAACTATCAGGTGTTACTAGAAAACGGTACTTTTGAAGATAAGAGCCATAGTAAACCGTGTGCACGTTGCCAATGAGCACAAGCCATGCATCCGTTTAGACGATCGACATTTCCTTCGGTTGTAGGCTATAGACTGTCACTACTGCGCCGGTTATCAGTAACATGAAAATGCCAGGATGCGAAACGGCAACCAGCCAACAGCAGGCCGTACTGACGGACACAAAAGAGAGCAACATTTTAGAACCGCAATTTTATACTCGGGAGGAATGGACTTACACAGAAATGCACATCACGCAACTTCTAGACACAGCAACAAACCACCGCCTAGCAACCTCCAATAGGGATTGCGAAAATGAGTGAATGGAATTTGTCTGTTCTCATGCACCCAGTATAAACTGTTTGGGGTAGTAAATAAATCCCCTTGCACCTCGGGTTTTTGCCATTCTGTGCCTGAATCCTTCGCACTCAGAAGCAGCGCACTTAGTATCAGCGTCAGGTTCAAGCCACTAACACAAACTTCGGGTTCGTGTTTTCATTTTCATTACCGAGAGGGTTAGAAGGAAGATCCCTCAGTACCGCAATCACTAATGATGGATAAATAACACCAAGGTCATTGGTACAAATATGATGTCCGACCTAACACAGTGCATCTTGATGTTAATAAAACGGCAAATCACTTTTTTTCGAAGGTGATCAACACCTACTTACAGTTGATAGAAGTGGGCTGATGCATTTCTTGGTTTCATCAACCATATCTTAGGAAGAAGTAGTGTGGTTGTGTCAGTAAAGAACTGGTTTCTGATTCGAGTTCCAGAATGTAGCAAGTCGTGACAACTACTCGACATGTGGGATACCTCTGGCATAGTTTACGTTGAAGCACATATTCCTTGGCTCCAAGCGCAATAATCCATCGCTACACCATTGTAGCAGTAGATTTGCCCGATGAACTTAGATTTTAAATAATCTTCAAACCTTCACGATACGTGACTAATGTGGGCTTGGGTCCAAGGGATATTTATTCAATCCTGTGACGCCATAATAAACAGCCAGTGCTCCACGGTGCGTCAAAGCACATTATATTTCAGATTACCTGAATCTGCGTAAAATGCAAAGGAAAGGATGTCATTGTTCCCATATATCGTCTATGCCACTTAGCGAGGAATCAGTAATGACGGAAAGAAGCTTAGGAGAAAACGCACGAAGAATGCAACCAGATGGGAGTGAATCAGCGAGATATTGAAAAAAGCTCCTGTCCGTCAGGTCACACGAATTATTTAAATTCAACTCAGGACCATAGTTTGTAGAAGTTACGAACTGACTAGGCATAGTACTGCAAAGTTTTCATCAACGGGTTAATTTCTCGAAAAATTAATGACGTTACATCAACAAACAGTCTAAACGGTTCAGAGTAGTGACTAAATCCAGAGGAATCAACATAGTAATATAGACAACTGAGCTCATAACGACCGAGCACACATTTCTTCGGATTCACGTTCATACAGCGACGTAGCAACTGCCTTTGACGCTCGGGGCGGTTGTAAAGTCGCCGCCCCTGGTAGTCGTAAATCCGTAAACCACATGATTTCGAACTGCAATTCAATATTTCGTTTCAGATAACAATAAACATCTAATTTTAGTGGGCTGCCGTAAATGCAGGTATTTGAATTGGAGAATTTCTGAGCTGCTTGCACCCAACACTGCACTCTAAAATGGACAGGTTCCATCCTCAGTTTGACTTGCTAAGTAGAGATAGCTTAAGTTGAGAAGGGAGTCCAACACATTGGTTGACGGCTTTGTCTCGAATTGTTACAATATCGATGCACAAACTTTACCGCTACACTTATCGTACATTACTCGGGACAATGGTATTGATAGCACTAACCAAATTCAGTCCATTGGCATGTTCCCTTTGCATGGGGAGAACTTCTAATCCGTGAGGCTAATCTAGTTCATTGATGATTGAAGGTAGTTTGTTATTAGTTTGCGGTTTTGAAATGTTCTACAGCTGACAATTCTACTAGTTCGATTAAGAAAGATGCGCAGTAGATTTCCCAGTGTGATATTTCTGTGTAAACCTAGAAAGTTCAGAGGCTCCATTAACTTGTTTCCTGAAGCCTTTACGAAATACTACGAGTAACACCTTACGGCAAATAAGTCCCTTATTCCATACATTCCTTAACTTCGCAAACTGCACAATTGTATTCATCATCAAACATATTTGACGGAGTAATGAAAGCACATTTGTTTGCGCCGCTATGATTTTTCTAAAATCTGTGGCATCTCATCAATCAAACTGACTATGAAAGACAACATCGCCAGTGTTAACTCAGCAGACAAACGCGGATTGCGGCATCCGGTCGGTTATTTTTGGCTGTGTTGACAAGATCACTTTGTGTTGAATTTCTGCGTTCATTGGAAGTATTTCATGGAAATTTAGATACCATTCATTTCTGACTTCTGAAATTTCTGACCAGAAATACTTGTGCTTTCATCACTTCGTTTCGGCGATCTTGCTATCGCCATTTTCTCCTTCAATTGGCCGCCATCTCGTTTTCGGAGTATTCACAATGCCGAAGCAGTCACCCTGTGGTACTTGTTCCAAGGTGGTCGGATACCGTGCAAATGCCCACACATGTGTTTTGTGCCAAGTTAAATACCACATTTCATGTGCTGGATTATCAGTTGAGCATTTTCATCGTCTGCGCGAGATGCAACACGATTTCTTTCAAACTATATGTGAAAATTGCCCAAACAAGTTAAAGCTAGGAGGTGCAAAGCCGACTTGTGGGCTTCATCATTCCGTTGCGAACAGCTCCGCGTGTTTAGCCCAACAACCTAGCCCGAAGAGCCTTCAGGTTTCGGCTCAATCGTCCTCCTCTACCCGTGCAAACTCACCGACACGAAGTCCAACCGTTGTGAGAAGCCCAGTTGCATCTGGCATATATTGTTGTGTCCAACGGGCACTAATGTCCCAGCAGCTGAAAGTCTGAGTGCTGAAGAACAGTGGAAAGAACAAAGAACGAAATTGCGGACGAATGTTGGACATTTAACTTCTGTAAGTCAACAGTTAGCCAAACCACGTGAGGCTGCAAGTATACTTCGCCCTGCAAGGTCAACCTCGTCCGATCAGAGGCGTTATGAAATCCTGATTTTCCAAGCGCCGAAGTCCAGTGATCCATCACCCCAAGTGCGCTACGATCAAGATGTCGAGATTTTACAGTCTAATTATCAGACTTTTCGACCCTGGTGAGGACCCGATAAAGGGGGACAAATTACCCATCTTGGAAAGCAAGATGATCAACAAAATCGGCCTATGAGAATCACTTTTTTGGACGAAACCAGCCCAAGACTGATCATGTCTCGCCTAAGTAGGCTGAAAGACTTGAAGATCCATGTTCGTCCAGACCTGGACCCAGTAGACAGGGAGCGGCTCAAGTCTGTCATCAGTGAGCTGCAAAGACATACTAGTGAGGGGAAACAGATCTTCGTGTCGTAAATTTTCGGGTGATTTCCAACAATCTGGGAACCAGTATAAAAAGGTTGCGCACGCCCGACTTGCGAGTAGCGTTCACAAACGTTTGCAGTGTTATGAACAAACGCTATCAGCTTTGTTGTTTCGTTGCGTCTGAGCGGCCAGACGTAGTGGACTCCCAGAGACATGGCTGCATTCGGAGTTATACACCTAAGAACTTGAACTCAACAGTTATTCGTGCTTCTGATGCGATAGACTAAAGAATGCCCCACGGTAGTGTCTTACATTACATCCGGTCTTCCCTGCTTGGGAAACTTGTGAGCACCTACCGAAGTGAAGATGGTTTGCGTGGGCTACTGTGGTGCTCCATCGGCCTCAGACACGTAGAACTGTTGTGGCGCATTTTATCGCAGCCCCCTGGGTCATTGTTTGGATTGGCTGCCCCATCTTCGAACCCACATGAGTCTTCCACACTTTCTACTTATGGGCGATTTTAACGAATACGATGGTCTGGTGTGCATTTGATGTTTGGACATAGTGAGGTTGAAGCAAGGTTCGTGGATTTGAGACTTGAAACTGGTGCATCGCAACACAAATGCCAGCCAACAAGCATAAAAACACGCTCAACCCCGTTCTGTCTCGACCTGATGATAACGAGCTACGAACGGCGAGTGCGTGATGTTAAGATCCTGGAGCCTTTGGCTACAAGTGACCATTTAGTGCTTATAGCTGATATGGAATTATCTTTGCCGTGTTCAAGTCCGTTGGAACCAGCTCACAACTACTGGAAAACGGACTTCGATGGTTTAGCTCCAGCCGCGAGACATTTGGATCGGTCTCTGTCAAAAGCTGCATCTGTGGAAGGCTGCTGGATATTTATAAAAGAGAGATTGATATCATTGTGTTCCCAATTTGTGCCATTGAAATGTCGGAAGGTTGGACAGATCAAGCCTCATTGGTTTGACAAGTAGTTTGGAAATCTGGCTCGAAGGAGGCGCAGACTGCGGGACAAATTCCTCCTCTCCGGCTCTGCCAATGGCTATGAAGGGTATAAAAGTCAGCGGAACCTTTGCAACAGTGCAAACAAGAATAGCCGCCGACATTTCGAAAAGCAGCTCGCATTAGCCACAAAGATCGCCCAAAGATAATCTTTGCATACGTTAAGCGGCGGCTGAAGCCGGCAAGTGATATGACAGTGCTGGTTGGCCCGGATGGACTGCCCCAAACCTCCAGCACTGAGCGTGCGTCCGCGTTTTCGGCACACTTCGCTTCTGTATTTACATATGACCAGGGGTATATTCTGAGTTCGACGTGTACCAATTTTACCAAGCCCGACAGTCTGGATTTCGGCGTTGAAGAGATATGTCCACTACTCGCCAACCTTGACGGCATCAAAGCTGCCCGACTTGATGGGCTTCACCCACTGGTTCTCAAGGCACTTTCAACCATCATCTATCCTGTCATGATGGAGCTTTCTAACAGGTCGCTGTCCGAAAGTTAGTTGCCAGTTGACTGAGAATTTTCGGTGGTAAAGCCAATTGCGAAAGGCGGGAACCCTAGCAAAGTAGACAACTACAGGCCAATTTGTCTGACATCTAGTTTGGCAAAGGTTGCTGAGAAAATCGTGAAGAAGGGATTGCTGCAGTTGCTACAGTCAAACGAGGTCCTGACGCTTGCACAGCACGGTTTTATGCAAGATCGCTCATGCATTACGAACCTGCTTGTGAGGAGGCACGAGTGGCTGAAGGCAATAAGCAAGGGGAAGTCTGTCGATTTGATATTCATTGATTTCAGTAAAACGTTCGACAAGGTCAACCACGAGGTTCTCCTTCACAAACTCAGGAAGTGTGTTGTCGGTGGCTCATTGCACCGGTGTATCTGCGAATTTCTTGTTAGACGAAAGTGGAGGGTACTGTTTGACGACAGTCTAGCTGACTGATATCCCTCTACAAATGGCGTGCCTCAATGCACTACGCTATGGACCACCCTGTTCCTGATCCACACCAACGATCTACCTCAGCTTCTCCGGTCGCCGTGTGCCTAGTTTGTGGATGACGTGAAGCTTTGGAGCGAAATTGACGCTCCCGACGACAGTGGCGTATTTCAGCAAGACCTCAACCGCCTATCCACATGGTCTGGATCAGTTCACCTTGTCCTACCATCGGGTGCGAGTCGATCTCATTATGACCTACCGTATTCTACATCTCGGTGAATTCCCCACGATGAGGCCAATGCTGCATTTACGTGGGTCATGCAGCACATGCGGACACAGATACAAACTTGTCGTACCGGATGTGAAACCTGTTCCCCACCCACTGTGCTTCGAAAGGAGAGTTGTAACTATTTGGAACCGTTTACCTGAACTTGTGATAGAGGAAACATCTGTACAGCAGTCCAAAACGTTGTTAGATTTATATTTTACCACTATTCGATTCAGAGAACGATTGCATACTTAGGATACCATATCACATTTGTGAGTCCTGCGATACCATGAGTCAGATATTTTACATGTTACATGAGAACGACAACGATATTCACGGCTGACAACTTTTATAACGTTTTTCACCATATTTCGAAAGAGTTGTACAGTATACATTGCTACTTGCTCTATAATTCAGTATTCTGTATCGACATAGCAAACAATTCCTCACCGTTCATACGTTTCTTTTGGCGCATTCGAAGCTTCATGCTCGCCCCCATTTCAGCGTGGTGTCTTTTGGATTTATCCAATTCAATGTCCACCATTTTCTCTCCCTTCTGAAGAAGTCAGACTCTTAACTTTGCAAGCTTGACAGAACTTTGCTGCAGATCCAGCACTTTAGTTGAGACCTAACTGCTCGTCCTTGATTTTTATGAAAACAGGTCTCCAAGGGCTCAGAAACAAAATCAACGGTAACAAAAATAATGAGATGAGACAAAGATGCATCTGATCTTGTGGTTGCATTTTCCCTTATTATGTAGAGTGTTTCAGAGAAGTTTTGACTTCCGCATATTTGTTACCACAACATTTACAACGTCTACTCGACTACCCCACCTAGATTTTACAGCCGTCTGATGACTAGAATCAAGATATGCCAGCAAAATTTAGATGAAAAAAGAATGTGGATACCTGGTCCATCGTGCCAAAAATGTAACAGAATGCACTGTCGAATAAAATTGATGTACACAAAGCAGATTCAGGAAATAGGTTATGTATAGCATAAATGTAGCTTTGGGTTGATTTCACAGATGTCTGTGCACACCTGATTTGTGGCGGGCCATAACAGCTCCATTGGCAAATGCCTGGCCACGGTAGTCATCAATCTGAATCCAATCCTTGTCCGGGTCTCTCAATACCCATCCAGCGATTTTCCATGTTTGTCTCAATGAAGCTGAGAATCGACCACTCTGCCATCACTACATTTTCACCTCTAATTTTTGTGGAATACATCGACAGTGCTATCAAAAATACGCAAACATATTTGCTTTCCTGGACGTGATCTACAATATTCTTATGTGTGTTACCAAAATGCTCACTAATTCATTTTGAAAGCGTGACGACAAAAAAAATGTGCCGATTTTCCTTCCTGGGTGTACCGTCACCTAAGGTTTGCATAAAGTCGTTTCGTACTTGACCAAGAAATGTACACATTATGAAAGTGCCCTCTATCTTCCTAGCTCACTTTTCCATCCTGGATGTTTTCTCGGTGTTCACACAGTATAATGTTTGGTTGTTGAGAAACCTGATGATATGAAGCATTCTAACTTGGATTTGCCACCAAATCTTTTCTACAAGTGTTAGCTACATATTTTTACCAATTTCCTTTCTATCACCTATACGGATCACCAGGTTCTTGAGGTTGAGGAGTGACTGAGCAAACGATATACTAGGTTCGTGTTCACATGCCTTTGGATTTAGTTACCACCAGTTGCTGAAACATTCTTTAGGGGAAAATATATACTATCCTATTGAAAATGTTCTACAGAGGAAACAAAAACGGTGCCTTTTGATGGAAAATACACTATCCATGTTCGCAGTCTCCGCTCACGTTTCGCAAATCTCGTAAAAAACCAATAAGTTTTCATCTTTTCGGTCCCAGCTTTTGATTTCTTTGCAGCTAGAACCACTTAGGGCGTTCAGGATTGACGTGTTGCACAACAGTTGATTCGAAACGAACTACCTTAGTGAGATTTTCATGGCCAATCTTAACAGGCAACTGACAGCCATCCATAAAATCGTTTGATGTGCGTGCTATCGTGCCAAACTGTGGTTGCATTTTCAACCCTTAAACTTAGCACGCGACTTCCGCATCAGAAGTATAAACATTTCGCGCTGCATCTGTGCAGTCAATCTTGCTTTCCGTTGCTCGGATATCAACTTTCCCGGTATCATTTCCAATTGCAACCTCAGCATGGTTATCACCTTTCTTTTGCTACTTCAGTCATGGAGATAATGTTGCTGAACTTACCCTTGATATTGAACAATCCTCCGTAGTAAAAATGCTGTCACCTGTCATAGTCCGCGCGGGGCGGACCGTTTCCCCACATCCTCTACGCTACGCATGTGCGTTCATAGCTACATTTGTAAATCGGCAGAGAAGCGCCAATCTACAACTATCACTAGTAGCATGAATAATCACATCATCCCAGCGAACTCTAACAAGTTTCAAACTCTTCTCGAGCAAATTCATTGTACCTTTGATAGTGGCTAGAGACATAACTGTATCAGACGAGAGAAAGTGGTACTGATAAAGACCAAAAGGTGTCATCTCACTGCATCATTCCTAGTCATGTTGGTGCATACATGTAACAAGTTATGATTAGCCGTAATCAAGTTCAGCTTTTATCCAGACAGTTTGGTCCGACCATCAACCAAGTACATTCGGACGAGAGTTACCTGCGTACACCGGAGTGCAGCTGTGTAATGAGGCCAGCCGACAGGCATTACGAATGTGTCCAACTTTACCACAATGGAAACACTTTGCCTTTCGGTGGGGATAAATGTGACGAGAATGCAAGTTTCCACATGAGACACATTAACCCAACCGTTTACAAACTATACCCGAAGTAACAGCGTTCTAGTGATTTCTCCAGTACAGACAATTGCGAGTGACGCCTGGCAGCGTGTCCACATTGATTACTGTCGTCCATCCCTTCAGTAGTATATTGCGCTAGTAATCATTGATTCTTATTCGAAGTGGCCTGAAGTATTTATGACGGATAAACCAAATAACAACTTTACTATTGGTGCCCTAAGAAAAGTGTTTAGTCGTGAAGGTGTACCTTTGCGTAATGCAAGTGATAATGGTTCACATTGCACTGCGTCGTGTGTTGTTGATTGGTTACGGAGTCTTGGTTGTCCTCATCTGTTTACTGCCCCCAGACACCCTTGCTCCAACGGATTAGGTGAACATATTGTTGGGACTTTGAAACGTGCAATTGCTTCATGTGCTCTAACAAGATTTGATGAACTCGATCGATTTGTTGATAACGTTTTCTTCAGTATCGTAATTGTGTACATTTTACCACTGGCGAGACACCTGCTAAATGTGCAAATCCCGACCACTTCGTTCTAACATGCACGGTTTGAACACTGCCGAAGTATCCTATTTCAGGGGCAATGATATCCGACCCCGTTCTGGAATTGTTGTCAGTAATCTTGGGAGACTATGGTGTGGATATTTGAGTTGTGCGATTTGTATATGCACAATCGCCATATGGGTCACCTACATTACAGAGACCCAGATCAGCCGCCAGAAAGTTCCTATACTTCTGAGATCGATATTAATGTACCTTTTTCCGATTCCATTATAGTTACCGAAGACGAGAATCGACCGAGAAGATCACGTCGACTTCCAGCAATGACCTATCGAAAATCACTTAAGAACTTCGGTTTGCACTCAACTAAATGGAAGCTTATAGAAGTCGTTGACTACGTAAATAGTATGATTGCTGCATTGCACCAACCTCGATTAAAGTAAGTTACAACGTCACCACCACGAAACTGGGGCTTCCCGGGACGGTCGGACCTGATGGGAAAATAACCAACCAGTTGAATTACCCCATTTTTCACATCAGCATGCAACCAGCTCTCTTATGACAGAATGATCCCAGTACGAACATACTCATTTCGCTGCATAATGTCACTGAGTTCACTGATTTTATCAAAGAGCGAGCGAACGTTGCTGGAAAGTATCAGTGGGACTTGCGCTTTGCCGACAGAACAACGAATGAGGTCAGATTGCCAGCCAGCATGATGCTTGCACTTTTTTTCCAAGATATTTGTTTGTAATACGTTTGCAAGTGTTCCTGATTTTATGACCGTATTCCATAAGGCACGGAGTTAAGGCAGTGAGACGTGGCGTTTGCAAATGGTTGACGGAATAGGACAACATTGACCTTGAGACCTGTTCAGGAAAAAACAAATTACCTTAAAGTTAAAAATAAAGTATAGAATCCACATGCTATGGTGTAAAAGAATCCAACGAGAACAGCAACGGCCGGATTTGAAGGCCCCGCCGCTAGCTATCCGATGATGTCACTATGTCGATATGATTCAAGAAAATTTACTGCGAATCCAACTTCACTGGTCCACCATTCAATCTGAATTATTCAAGGATAATCATGTTTTCGACGTCTATAGATCAGCTCTGTCAGTTGACAGTACCCTCTCCTTTGCTGCTCGTATTGACCACAGTTACGTTATCCATCTGAAGGAGAAACGAAGAATACCAGCTGTCACTGAAACTGTCGTTAATAGGTCCAGTCCATTAATGGTCATGGCGTGCATAGGCAGCTAAAAGATCAATTATTCATATGATGCATGAATGAATGTTCTAGATAAAAATGAGAGTGGTCGCCAACTAAGGTACCTTATGGAAATCCGCAACAAAACAAGCAGCAAATTAGCCTGTTATATATTGGAGTCCGCAGGACAGAGATGGATGTGGAATTGGTAAGACAAATGTTGATTGTATTGATGTCAGATATGGGGTACTAATGGGTTTATGCTTGCCTAAGCATATGCATGGCTTATTTGAGTTTGCTGAAAGATTGGAATTGTGGGCAATTTAGCTGTTTGACATAGGATAAATCGGTCCCTACCGCGTCTGATACCATGACTTGCAACATTCTTCACACTGAAGTCCACATGGGGCAACCACGGGGATGATGACTTCGCGAACAACACATAATGCTAAGAATACGGATGCCTTGGATGTAAACGATAAACCTGCACTTTGATTATTCCCACATCGTTTCAGCAGATGATTTCGCATATGTATGCAAAAAGGATGGAACTTTATTTTTATACTAAACTTTGATACAGAAATAAGCAGCCGCAAAGTAGGGATGTTTCCGTTGACAGAATATATGGTGGCAGTGATTAGATTTCTGTGGTCTAAATAAATAGAGCAGTTGCTGTTTAACGAGGGGAATGGAGTGACGACCATATATTTTCAAGGAGAGTGATAACGGAGTAGTTGGGTCGGATGACCTTGGCCGTTCAAAACAGGCCGAAAAGCATCAAGAAAATCTAACCAATGCATTGAACTCTTACTCAGGGATTACAGGATTTCGAGCCATTGATATTTCCATATATTCTGGACGCCTACTTAAGGCCGTATGTAGAATAGGTAATCCGAAACTGACGTCCCAAGCACAAACGCATTCTTGACGCGCGCGAAGCTCCGCAGGGTAGGACGACGAAAGCTGTTAGATAGAATGCTCACCTACCCTTCTAACTCAGACTTCAAGTCCTGGGATGATACATCGCTGAATATCAGCTTCACCGAGAACTCACCACGGCTTAGTTAAGATGACGAATCGAAATCACGCCTGTCGCGACCAATCAGGATCTGTTACAACTTAGTCACATTACTAACCTGAGAGACAACCAGCTCAAACTGGCCATGTAGTACAAACAAAATGCTTGTTGACAGTGCATTTTCTCACTTCGGGTGGTCCGAACATTGAACAGCGGTCTGCTTCTCTAAACCATTGACGATCCGGTGTTTCAGATTGTGGACTCACGTTGGTGCTGTTTGTAAATTAGACATGGCGATACATTTGAGTGCCATCATATACCATCCTCCCATGTGCACACTAACAATGAACAACCGTCTAGCTTCTGAAATGAATACCATTCTGGCTCAGCCTAACACTCACGTTCTTCTTGTTGGGGAATTCAGCTTGCACACTAGAACAATGGTTCTCAACCTGCGGGTGATTACACCCAACTGGGTAAAATGGCATTTTACGAGGGGTAAATATAAGCACGAGAATTAGGTTAACAATCTGCTGACAAAGGAAATTAACAGCAAAATCATCTGTAGCAATACATGTGACCAAACTAGCTGATCACTAGTGATTAGCTATCAGTGAATAATCATTGGCAAGTGGTCAGTTAAGTAGGCAATTTTCGGCAATAAATTGCATTAACTAAAATACGAACACATGCCTGCAAAGCAGCGTAGCTAGATGGCGCCTCTATCAGTTTGCTCGTCAATCGCTGTTTTGAGTCAGGCAGTGGGTAGCCGGGTCGAATTACAGAATTGAGTGAACACCAAACTAAGAACGTAAGTCAGAGAACCAGGTAAAGGAGCGAGCGAATGTTGGTAAGGTAGAAGAGAGAAGACAAACGATCAGTGTTTAGGCCGTATCGATACAGAATGGTGGTAGGAAGCTGTCATCCAGGGCAGACTTGGAAGGGATGTTTGAAACAAATGAGGAGCCATTGACATCGGATCCTGTTTGAGTAGGGAGCACATGCCAAAGCAAAGAACTAATAGAAATTTGAGCTAGATTAGATGTGCATTAGACCAAGACTAAGACTGTTTGTAAGAGCAGATGGAAAAGTCCCGTCCCACTCTACTGAAGTATGAAAAACCAAAAACAATTACTTACGGATTGTCAGCGGTAGTGTTTGGTCAGTTACTCGTTTATTCTTTTTCGGTTAGGTATTCGTATTTGTGCCATTATTTTCGGGTAAAGGATAGGTTTTTCTGCATTATTTATGTACCTTTTCCCTAAAGCACAGGTTTCCAAAATCATCGTCTATACGTAATTTGAAACACTTCACAGAATCAACATGCATTAGTGGTCCTGGCGGTGTATTACATAAGTTTACGATTCTTCGTTCTATACAACTTGATGTGATACCCTGTTCATGCATGAAACCCCTGAGTTTGTAACGGTGTCCTTGAGTGTTACAGGGTTCCCGCAGGTGAGGATTGGCCACAGTATGGAAAAGTGATTCAATCGTATTATTCGACGGGTCATAATAAAGTCAATTCGTACACGGCGGTGGGACAGTGTGTAGGGTCCGAGCATTTCACAACGTTTTTCACACAGTAGCTTTCGTAGACTGGAAATCATTCCAGTTACGATGTGCTGTAATTTCCCCAGCTCTTCCGGTTCCAACTGGGTTACTGTATGGTAAACTGAGGCGCGCTATTCAGGGACTGGTCTGATGAGCGGGGTGAATAGGCCAGGGACGGTTCCTTCGGATTATGTGAAGAACCTGCATCATAATGCCCAGAGCATACGAAGTCACACACAGTACAACTTCTCTGTATGTCGCGAGAGTACTCCTAAGACCCTGAGAAATGTGTTGGGGTGGAGCAACTGACCGTCCAAGGTGTATGATTGAGTGGCTGCAAGCCTGGTGATACCGATGAACTCCGACTTGTTCTCGTTAAGGGGGAGTTGCATCTCAGTGGACCCCGTTGAAACTCGATCTAAGTCATGCAGGAGGCGAGCGCATTCGTCCCGGTTCGCAGTGATCCCCAACATTTTCAAATCATCGGCAAACAGGGCACTTGGTAGCTGGATTTGCTGCGGGAGATCGTTGATATAAATAAGAAATAAAACTGGCCAAGATACATTTTCTTGAGGCATGCCACAGGTCGATGGGAACCAATCTGTCAGGTAGTCGTTGACCTGTAGTTTAAACTTCCGTCACACAAGAAACAGTGGTAACCATTAAAATAGCGCGCCATCGATTCCGTCATCAGCATCAACAGCAGTATATCTGCCATTTAAACTAATGCTTCGCTGCCATACAACCATGAGGACCTATGAAATGAAGAAGATTAAGAGGGAGAGGAGGTGGACTTACTTGAAAACTTAAATGCGCTAAGCAACTATTAAGAGTCAAAGCACTTACACATGGTTAACAAAATGCGGTCACAAACAGCTGACTATCGTGAAAAGATAAGGCAGCATCGGCTAGAGAGCTTCCTTGAGACTTTCACTGCCCCGCGTCATAATCAGCCAGTACCCCGCAGATAACTCAGCACCAAACACACTTTAAACAGACAATCCGATTAGGAGACTGCAACAGTTGTGCCACTGATGTCGGTTGCGAGCCATGTCCTGGAAAGTCTCGAGTCAAGCACAAGATGAGACACGTGGACTCCAGCCCGGAAGGCAAAACGGACTGATGACACCCAGTTTGGTCGTCAGTGACTTCATTTCCAGCATCCAAGTCAACTTCTGCCCAACTCAAGCCTTGCGTCAACCTACACCTTGCAGACTAAACAAAGCCCTCCTAGGTGAGCGATGACCAAGCATACGTAGAACGTTCACTAGCTAACGCAACTTATCCAATGCTATCTGTTGTTCTAGAGAGCTAGCATCATTATCTCTATCTAGTTTTCTTCTACGAACATCATCGTTGCGGTCACGCTGGTGCCATCCAACACCAGCAACGCTTCGCAGACAACGAGGCTCAAAGACTTGAAGGCGCCTCAGAACTTCCGACCGAAGGGGCTAAGTCTCACTCCCATAGAGCAGAACGGCTCTCACTGTGACCTTGTATACACGGCCTTTCAGATGGAGGGAACTTCCTTTCTGTCGCCAAAGATGTCGCTGGTTTAAAAGGCAGCTCTGGCCTTTGCAATGCGTGAGCTGATGTCAGTTTTTATGTGCCCATGGTTGCTGACGCAGCTGCCAAGATAAGTGAAGTGATCAACCACCTCGAGTTCCTCGTTAGCAAGCGTCAAAGGGTCATCAAGTGGTTGGTGGTCCTGCAGCAACACTTTGCACTTTGAAGGTGCAAAGTGCATTGCAAATAATGGGACCACTCTGCACTGGCTATCCAGGGTTGATTGTGCCGCTGCAACACTGTCGAAAAGTAAGACGATATCGTCCGCATAATCTAGATCAACTAACCTTTCACCAGGCAGCACTTCAACACCTACATCGTGAGATTCCGCAAGGGGACACTCCATGATAAAGTCCACGACGAAATTGAGCAAAAATGGGGAAATCGGACAACCGTGACGGACGCCATTTGTAGTCGGAAAGCTATCCGATAGGACATCGTAGACCCTGACGCGGCCTGTAGTGTTCGAGTATAAAGCACGAAGGATGTTCACATATTTCGTGGGAACACATTTCCGCGCAAGTGTTTTGAACAGAATCGATCGATCGACTGAACCGGACGCACTGTTGAAATCGGGAAACACAGCTATTGTCGGTCTGCGATATGCGTGGCGCTGCTCTAGCATCTGCTGCAAAGTGAATATATGGTCTATACAGCCACGTCCTGGGTGGAAACCTGCCTGCTCTTCTCTAATACGAGATTGCCGTTCCACAGTGGGGCGACGAATGGGAATCGAGACCAGTAATTTGGTCACAACTGGCGTTAGGCTAATGCTTCTGCGGTTAGAACAGTCTGTGCGACTGCCGTTCTTGTATATTGCCACTATAATCGATTCGCTCCACTTAAGCGGGACACTTCCTTCCAGATACTTTCGAATAGGGAGGTCAGTGCTTTGCAGAGGACCTCACCTCCATCCTTAAATAGTGCTGGTGGTAGGGAATCCGGGCCAGCGGCACGAAAACCATTGAAGGCTGTGATTGCGTTTCGGACTTTGGCCTCCGACGGTGGCTCTAAACGAACCCTCCATGGCTCTTCCTGCATTATCTGAGAAGGAAGGGGTCCGGGAGCAGGGGCCATCTGAACTGATCTTGAAAGTGTTCCTCTCAACGACCCATACGGTGCTCCTTATGGTGTATCAGCGCACCTGCACTGTCCCTGATTGTTTCACTGACGCCTGCTTTTCTGGGACCAGTGTTGCGGATTAGTTGGAAGAGCTTGCGGTAATTGCCTAATGCTCCTGCCTCCTCCATTTCTTGAGCCCGACTGATCCACCAGGCTTTCTTTTTAACACTTAGGCTCCACTTTATTTCGCGCACAATACCCCTTCTGGTCACATTGTGTTCAGAGCTAGCCGGGAGCTGTCTTCTAAATTCCATCAGGTTCACTGACCTCTCGGATATCCAGTGACTGGTGCGGTGACGATTGATAGTGCCACAAGCAGATGCTTCTGCGTCGTGCATGGCGGCCAAGATCCTATCCCACTGAAGCTCAGTGTCATTAGGACAAGACAGCGAATGTTCGGTGCGCAGTGCTTCCTGATAGGCTTGCCTGACCGAGGGCTGAGACAATTCCTCAGTTGCTAATCGGAGGAGATGCTTGGTGCGCCTCCCGGTAAAGTTCATGGAGAAACGACATCGTACCAAGGCAATGTCAGATTCGACACAGGTACTCCAGTATGAGCGGCAATCTAGGATAGAACCACGCCAGCTGTAACTTATGGCTAAATCGTCAATTTGGGTCCGTCGCTTTCAAGCTACAGGATGACGCCAAGTGACACTTCGGCGCCCACTGTGTTTAAAAGCAGTGCTCTTAGGAAACAACTGGTGCTCCGCACTAGTTGTAGTAAACTCTCACCGTTGTCAGTCCGTTCGGAGTTAAGCCCACAATTACCACCCAGCTGAGCTTCTGAAGAGTTCAGACGCCCTACGTCGGCGTTCATATCCCCTGCAAGTACTATAATACCTGAACTAGCAACATTGTTCAGTAGCGCGTACAGCTCGTGATAGAACGAGTCAGTGACAGCATTTGAACTGCAGTCGGTGGGAGCATAAGCGGAAATCAAACAAACAGCGTTTTGTACTACTTCGTGAATCAACCTTAGCTGATGTCGTCAAACGGGCTGCACATAAACGGCTGTTCACCAGAATCCAATCAACCAACGATGGCCCAGCCATGGAGCATAGAATGATACCTAAACCAGCTTGACCCGTGAGTGCTGCATCAGCGTCTCCGGATGCGTGCAACCAATAACGAGAGGATAAGCCGGGTGCAGTTAATTCAACAACCCTGTTAGGGTCGTTGATCCTAGTTTCGGACACACAACACACATCAGTACCTAGTATGTCCAAGGTGCTTGCGAGTTTAGCCTGTTGACCTGTTGATCTTAGCGTGCGAACGTTGAACGTCGCCATGGAAACGGGTCAACGTGGTCTGATAAGAGGCCTTTGCCAATAGGCGTCCGAAGTGTGTTGTGGGATGGTGGCTGCAGATGGTTCTACTTCAGTGGCACTTCGGTTACTCTCAATTAAGCTGGGAATTATAGCAGAAAGGTTAGTAATTGGGGTCGGGATGGGAGTAAGAGGAACGGGTTTTAAAAAGAAGTAGGGAGGCGACTCCCACCGATCCCGTAGACCCACAGATTACGAAAATGTTCCTCGTGATTTACTTTGCCAAACGATTACTAAAGTCGATGTACACCACCTCGACATCCTTCCGTTGGTTGAGAGCACTTACCCACTGGTGGCTTGCGTACATCAAGTTGTTGATGCAGGATCGCCATTTTGCGAAGCCGTGTTGCGCTGGCCTCAACACGCCCATCTATTCGAAGAACGACAGCAGTCAGTTTGCCCAAAGTTTCTCGAGAACTTTTAACAATATCGAAGTCAAACAGAGCAGTCTATATTTCTCGGCTTTACTCGGATCACCACCCTTTGGAAGCGGTTTCAGTATCGAGCATTTCCAGTCGTTGGGGACAGATCCATCAGAGAGTGATTTATTGAATAGGTTTGTCACGGCTTGTGAGATGGCATTCCATAGGGACTTAAGTATTATGTTATAGATAGAAATACATGACACCTAGGCTCAATCAGACAGCCGTCACACGACCGGTATTAGTGGGTGAAGCCCTTCTGGTCAGGGGCTTTGCACCTTTGAGTTTGACGAGTAGCTGACACACTTTGACTGCATCACATTGTAGGCTGTCGAGCAAGACGGACAAAACTGGTGCCGGTGCTAGAACAGCCGCCGGATTACTGAAAACCGCATTGAGCAACCGCGAAGGCGAGGCGTCCGCGCGCTGCGCGCTTGAACTCAGCGTTGGTCCGTTCAAGGTCTTTAAGACCAGTAGGTCGCCTGCATATTTCAGCATTCGTTTCAAGTGGACAAATATTTTCTTCGGGGCGGTTGTGACCGAGGATGCTAGGTACTCTTCGAACTGCCGGCGCGTTTTGATCTTCATGGCGCTACATATGTTACATCGTTTCTTGTACACCGTGTAATCATTATCAGACCTCGAGATGCCCTATGTATCCAAAACTTTGCGAGGCGGTCACGCTAACTGTTTATATTCTTAGTCAAAGCAATGCGGTTTGACAGGTCCGACTTTGATTACTTCAGGGGAACTAACAATGGATAAAGTGGGTTCAGCTTCCCCTTTAATAATGATTAATAGTCCTTAAGCGACGCATCCTTTAGTAGTGTCCAATCATCCTGACTTACGGTTTGGACGAGCCCGTTGAAGTCCGACTTCTAGTGATTGAATTTGGCTTTCCTTGGTTGTAATACACTAACGGCAGTTCTATGCTTGTCATAGCGGAGCAGTGGTCACAATTCGCTAAAGCTTCTAGGACTCTTACCTCTTTCAGAATCTGCTCACACATCGTAAACATTAGGTCCAGACAAGATACCGAGTGCGGAGTTATGCGCGTCGGTTGGACGGCAAGTTGCATTGCCCCGATTTCAATACATTTTAGCGAATTGATCCTCCACATCACCATGGCCGGAAGAAGCCGAACATCTGTGCATGAATATCTGAGGTACATTTAGATCCCCCATTAGTAACAACTACGGGCGGTTCATCTGCTTCTGTATATGTGGTAGCCAATCGCAACAATGGTTTAATGGGTTACAATAGATAACACCCACAATTAGTTCTGCGCGTCTGATTAAGCACCACAGATGTTCGCACAAGTTTTCCTCGCTCCGATAAGTGCTGATAAATTTGCCAGATAGTGCAGATTTGATGTACAACAGAACATCACCAAGTGCTTTTGGTTTTCGGTCACATCGAAAATAACAGTATCCTAACAAAACGACCTCCTGGGGTATGACGTGGGAGTTCAACCAAATCTCTAAGTTGTCCGGCCGCACCTAGTCAGTGAAGCGGCACAATTGTCACGTTTGTGCATTATGCTACCACATGGAAGTCTTAGGACGTGCCTGATTGTTGACCAACCGGTTGATACAGGTCCCTACACCCTTTTTGATCACCCAAAAATTTACAATGTGTAACTCACTCTCATTTGTTCTGCATGGCGTGTGAGCCTAATGATCGCAGTTTTCAGACGATCCCTGTCTTCGGGTTCCAAGTTTCGGAGGATGTGAACCTTGACAGAGGAGACAGTATGAGCTGCGGCATATTGTGATTTCCCAAGGTGATTCTCAGAGGTCGACACTACTGGTTAGTTTGCTTGCCACGTCGGATTACTTGTTTAGTCGTCACACTGCCTTCACCCACATCCAAGAGTCTATCGATGAGCCCCTGGAGGAACACATCATGTGATTATAACGTACCTGGAGTTTTCATCTTTAGACTGTGGTGCGTGGAAGACCATGAGATTATGACGCCTCAGCGAAATCGGTGGTTTACTTGTGGGAGGAGGACTAGAGGTTCTTATCGTTTTGGGTTGTTGTTTACCATCAGGGGACCCCTGAAGTCGGTTACGTGGCTCCTTGCGCTCCTGATTGGTCCACGGATTTTTGGTGTTCAGAGTTTCACAGATAGTCTCTGAGAAATTCCTGGACCGATCACTGAAGCGGCATTTAGGAGGTTCCGAGTCTGAGTCAACAATCCGTGGGGTACATTGAACCTGATGCTCTGCCGGGACCGGAGACACTGGTGGTGGTGCAGATCGCGGAGTGGCAGCAGAAGGTGATTTGACAGAGGTGCTTTCATCACGTGAACGGTGTGTTTCCGCACGTAAGAGAGGTTTTCCTGTAGTCGTTGGCGGTCGCTGTGTATTCCGATGTTTGAACCGCGATATTTCTCACATATAACCAGGAAAAACCGATGTCGGCTGTCGAGAGATTTTCGAAAGGTCAACGGAAAAGCAAATGCACGAAATGCACGAAAGCATTGCCGCCGGGGCACCGAAGTTCATGGGCCCTATGTCCAACAACTTTCAAACACGAGCCACAAGTAGCTTGGGACTTCATCACACGGTAGAACAAATCTAAGATGGCGGACACAGACAACAGTCGGGCCAATCAATGAAATCTCCGGAATTAGCCTGAGAATATCCACCAAATTAGTACAGCTTAAAAATATACTAAAAGAAAAATATAGGTGCACAATTCACATGGATAAAAACTTATAACGCAGTACTACCAATGCAAAATAGTATCCATCACCAGGTGATCCAAAAATCCGCAGCGCCGTGAGTACAGCCTTTGTGAAAACCGCAAACAATGTAATACAAGTAAGAAGAAGAGTTGCTGCGAAGATATCTCTTTTCGATGATTCTCCTCATGCATTTAAAGTAATGAAAAAATTTAATCCAATGCGATAAGCTATCTAAAGTTGCAGTAGTGAATGTTTAGGTCAGAGTTTAACGGAGGGTCAATGACCCAGTCGACGGATTATTTAATGCAATCAGATGATAAACATCACGCGCTTTCACACCACACACACACTGAAAGGCAAACATAACAAGAAAGAAGTGGTTGGTTTGGCGTCAAAGCTCACAGTTAGTCCTTGGCATAGGTAGGTAAGGACGGCGTCAATCATTCTGGCCACGGCAGCGTGAGCACTTGTTCAAGCGTCCTTTGCTTGCATAACTCCGGTTGCAGCAGCATGATAGCCATTGTTACCGGAGTAGCCAACGGGCATTTCCCGAGTCCATCTGGGTTGTGTTTAGACACGGCGTAAAGAACTTTGAATTCGTCATCGGTAAGAACATGATGCTTCGTACTAATCAGGTGTTCAATGACAGAGCTACGGTCATTCTTTACCGCGCAGATCTCTTCGAAGAAACTACGCTTAATCTAATGTATGAATGGACCTAAATATGTACTACAAATGGTTAAATCTAAGTAATACCAAATGTCCCATTAACGCACATCATTGCTTGATTATTTAACAAGTACTAAAAGTAGGTTAATTTTTCATTTCGATGATCGAATGTAGTTAAAAATAGTATTTATTTACCATATGCAAAAGTAAGCAATGTGTTGAATACTGCCTCTTGAATACGTCAGGTTCTAACAATGTGATACCAACTCTCCTAGTCGGATGAATGAACGAGACTCAGAATTATTTTCTAGAACAGCACGGTAACTGACAATCCCGAAGTCTGTGGGTTCTCGGAACTTAGCCGCGAAAGATTAATTCACTCGAGTCGGACGCGTTCCTAGACCGAACGCAAAGTTCTACGCACGATTTCCCAACCCAAGACTGAATCAAGTACAAGACAGGCCTTTTGCCACAGGCGCTTTTACTGGCCAAAGCTAAGGCGATTCTAGCGTTGTACAGCCTCATTTTTATATCACGCAACGGAAGGAGGGTTTTCCCTTGGAAAAGGTTTGCTTAAGCAAACCCTGGAAACAAGAACATGGTTTTATGTAAATATGCCAAAGTCCATAACTGAGCAGGAATGTTGGAAGTTTGGCGAGAGTTGTCCGGAAAATAAATGTTGCTTGGATACAACAATGAGTGTTCGGTTGGAAACGAGACTGTTCTGGGTACGAAGGCTAAACGAATGTGAATGTTTCACGAGTTGGAAGGCTGCTTGAACATGTGCGTTTTGTCTGATCCGAGTACATGTGCACTTGTGAATCGGGTTTTCAGCCTTCCGTAATGTAAGCCTGTAATAATCATAACTTTGGGTCCCCATAACACAATGTAATGTTTAATAGGTAATTACTTCTTAAACGGAATTATTTGGGGGATTGGGTGGATTGTTTATATTGAAGCTGATATGGGTGTAGCATTCACTAAAGTTAAGAACCACTGCTCTGGATTTTCCGGCCTCCCTTTGTAAATAGTTCAAATCCGATCGTAAAGAACTAGTCGTTTGTGTACAACTTCATTATCATTTTACTTCCCCTACGAGATTCCAATCGTGTATGAAGCCGGACATTCTGGACCTCGTCTTTACCCTTGAGGAACTTATAATCGACCAAGTAACTAGGAGTAGCACTTTGGCACGCAGTGATCATGCATCAACGCTTTTCCACCACGTCTGGTACGCTGAACATTTCAACGGGATATAGAAGAAGTCCGCATAGTGGTACAGTACAAGATGTTATCCGACCTCATCGAGATCCCTGATTGGTCGTTTCTAGCAGAATAACCCTTGATGTCGCACTCTATTGTCAAACAATCTAAATCCCTTTAGTAAAAAATTGTAAAGCCTCTCCTGAGAAACAGGACGCGGAAAGGAAAGACAATGGCAAACAGACAAATCTGATCCAGACACCGAAAACTGAACTGCCTACATAGCCGAGCGAATCTAGTGTGTTAAACTCGTCTGTGAAGTCAAATGAAAGCACCAGCGATATTTGGAGAAAATGTTCAGCGATACTAAGCTACTTTACAAACGTTTTAACAGTCGTAAAACCTGTGTGACGTCTCCTTAGGCATGAATTCGCATTACCTCCCAGGACGCACCGGCATCTCATTCCGTCCTCACACAGATCACCTCGCTCCAAGATATAACCATATCTCCTTCAATGCCTTGGGTGTTCGGAAGCGGCTGATAGCACTACGCGAGTACTGATCACCTGTTCCAATTAACAAAAGCCTCAAGTCTTAGAAACTAGCTGCCACGAGCTTAGCTGAATCGGCATCTCAGTTTTTCCAGCTGTGTTTCGACGAGATTCATCTTCCAACTATGTGGAAGCCTAGATTATTCACTCCCGTTTACAAGGTAAGAAATCGTGTAGTTCCCGCCAACTCCGTCCCCGTTACTCTTCTTCTTATGCATGAAAGACATAAACAAAAAACGTTAATTCCTAACTATGCGAGGCAGACCCTAAAAAGTATGGCATCTGTCATTGTAGAAGCACTAATGGAACCTATAGAAAGGGGTAATACCACGTTGTAGGAGCAGCACGACTTCGGCCGAAATGGCTCAGGTACTACAAACCTTCTGTTAGCCGGTTTCAGATAGCATGTCTCAGTGGACGCTACGTAGGAGTCGACTCAGTTCACCTTGATTTGTCTAAGGCTTTGTTCACCTAAATCACCACATGGTTTACAAGCTTTGGAGCTGTGATCGGTGAGTCTGTCCTGGGCTGAATACATTCATTCCTACTCCGACGCCGCTTGAGTGTGCTAGTTCTTAGCCCTCTGTCCGACCCGATAATTTTTCACTGTGGCGTCCGTCAAGACTCAGTACTTTAGGACAGCAAACAATCTTAGTGTTCAAAGACCATCCCATGGATAATGAGCTCAAACTCTCTAAACTTTGCGGACGAGCTCATGATTTGGCCGGCAATCTTGTAAGTAGACGAACACATAGCAATGCATGACGATCTCTATAATTGCTAATGAGTGTGTGGAGTTGAGTGTAATTTCAGATACAGCTCGTCACAGTCCCTTCTCAATCAGCAAGATGGCACACGTCTAAAAAACCAGGCAACTGTTTAACTCCTTTGGATCTCGTCAGTGCTGCGCTCCTCGAACCCCTGCCTGGTTTGGACCCCATGACTTCAAGAGGTCAGCAGTTTGTGTCACTAAGCCATGAGTGACGTCTGGGGATTTGCATAACTGACAATTGACAACAATATCGCTCGGCTCATCTTCCACCTACACGCCAGTTACGAAATGTGCAAAGGACAACGGTTGATCCCCGTAGGTGTGACTTTCGACGTAGACTGTGTACGGCACAGAACTACAGTACTTACTGGTGGTCAGCTCAATAGTTCAACAGCTCAGTAGTGTAGAATGGGATAATAGCTTAACTTTACAAGACCCACAGGTTGGGTATGTAAAAGAAATTAAAATTAAACTACTCTAAGGTGAATCGTGAATTATTCGTGGTTCAGCCATCACATTTTATCGAACTGTTGTACAGCGTTTTTTCGAATGTCGTCAGGTCTGGTGCATTCACCACATATCTTGGTAATGCATTCCAGTGAGAACATATTCTAAGTGAGTAAAAAGACGTTCTACAATTCAGCCGGGAGTGTTGCATCATTCGTTTCAGGTGGTTGTCTCGGTTTTGTTTGTAAGGGGCTAGTGTCAACAGTTATGTGCATAGATGCTCGCTTTCAGTTAGTATCCGGTATGTGCGAATGAGACCTCCATGAAACCATCGGTATTCTGAGGAGAACACGCGAAGACGCAGTTCGTAACTGAGACCGGATTGTCAAAGCTTTGCCTTGGTGGTTATTATTTGGGGTTGCTCCAAAAGGCGAATAACTCGTTTTAGCCACGGATACCAGGTTTGCATTGCGTATTCAACGCGAGGACGAATATAGGATTTAATCAGCAATGGTACCAACTGTCGCTCAAAGGTGCCAAGAGCTTACCTCAAAAGTTGCAAGTTCAAGTTTGCCACACTTGCTACTTGTGAACATTGGAGTGAATTGCCAAGACTTTCTTGCACGATAATACCCAAGCCTCATTCACTAGACACTTGTTGCATGACGTTGCCCCAAAAGATATGTGTTGACGAAGCAGCTGCGCACCGTCAGCAGGAGGCACTTTGCAGGTTTCAGTAGAAGGTGCTTCCCTTTCACCCATTCGTTATTCCGAGCCAAATCGTGCTTTAGTTTAACTCTGTCATATGTAGGATCATGAGTTTGCGTCACCAGACCGTCTTCGAACATCAACTAGAAGCGCACGGTTTGCAGCGCGTCCTTTTTGTACGTGATCCTAGTTTTACCTTGCATGACCATCTCGGATGCACAAGACACTTTGAGTAAGCAATGAAAAGAGCCAGCAAACACTTAGGCCTATGGCAAAGTACATTTTTGCCGGTTTTACCCAACATCTTTGTCCACAGATACTAGACGCTTGGGTGAAGCCACATTTGGAATAAGCCATTCAGCAGTGACATTCTTGGAAAAACGTTACCTCACTGCTCTTGAGAAGCCGCATCGGAGGTCGACAAAAGATATTAAGAGATTGCTCTACCTCTAGTGTTGAATAAGGCCTCGGAAGTTTCATCGGACAATATCATCATCTGCGAGGTGATCTCGTATTGGTGCATCAGCCCATCAATGATCCTAATTACACATGCTGCCCTCCACATGCTGACAGCAACAACACATTAGGAGGAGGCCACCGGTTGACGTTCGCAACATATTATAGCCAGTTGCAATGCCGCCAAACATTTTGCTACGTTCGTGCTTCCCAGCCATGGGACTTCTTTCCGCGTTCGATCATCTCCGTTCTTAAGTTAGCGGAATCTAAAACCCAGCTTTACGATGCATCACACTACTTGCGTTACATGATTTGAACCAGTTATCTGGGACACGGTATGAAGCAGCCAAAATATGTGTTCACGTAAAATTTGTGGTAAATCAATCTCTACGTGTTATTATTTTCCATACATTCATTCGAGGTCTCACACCTTATCTAAGGAAGACTGTTAAGCCTAATGCTGTTGTATCCGTAATAAATCCATTGTTTCATTGTACATTGACTCTACTCAAAAAGTCCCTTAATGACGCGCATTTGAAGGTGAAAAGGCAGCAAACCAAACTATGGGCTCATCAACCCTCGACACAAAGCAGCCTTGAGGAAACCTGCAGCATTGTTCATGCGAAATGCTTGGAGAAGTAAGTTCTGACGTTCGACATTTTTCCTGTCACTGTCACTGTTTTTAATCCTCAATCCGGTAATCCTAGAGGACTTGTCAAGCAATCGCTGTTTTACCGGGTATAACTCATTGTTTGTTGCGCCACATAACTCTATATTGTCGGCATTCGGTTTAGTTTCCTAGCTGACCAAACTCCCTTCATTATGATTCCTTGACTCGACGAAGCACCTTTTGTCAGATGTAAATGCATCATGCGAAACTTCTTTCTCTTCTCCCATTTTGCTTGGTCAGCATCATGTACAGCAATTGTTTGATTTTTTCCAACTCCAGTGCGCCACGGGTCGCAATGTAGTCATCATACTGACGGGCAGCTTGCATATTGACAACTTCATCGTCTTCACGGCGGCAGTAGCTGCTTTGTAAATGAGGTCGTGACACATGACCATGAATGGATTCTCGGACTCGATATTCCAAAGAGATGTCGGCTACGCACTCTCAGGTTCGTCCGTTTTTTCTGCTGCAGGCAATGAAGGGGGGGCCTAGTTTCCGCCGATTCACGTCTGGAGACCAATCAAGGAACTTGCGGAACCATGAACAATTAGCAATGAATGTATGTGGGATAAGCAGCCTTGCATAACAAGTCCCGTTGGATAGTTGGCGGCGAAATCAAAATAAACATAGTAACAATGCTAAACTAATAAAACAGTTAGTACATTTAATATGTAACAAAGACTAATCGGTTGCACCGTTGTAGTCTTGCAATCCGCTTAGATTCACAGCACCCGCAGTTAACATCAAATAATGCCATGGTAAACTCCAGGTGTAGGATGGGGACGTAGTGCTGACAAAGTGTAAGTGGATGAGTGCATCATCCAACTGACTTAACTACTGTTAGTATCGGTGCAGAGACGATCGACTCTAGGAGAGCATTCCACTGATAACAGTCGTGAATGGAAAGGAAATATCTGCGGCACTCCATTCGGCTATACTGCTATGCGAGTTTCAATGAATGGCATATCAGGGTTGTATTGATGCTGAGTCGCAGTAAAGGGCTGCACACATGATTTGGGTCTTGCAGAATCAAGTATGAAGTGATCAGCTCGCCTCGTAGTCTGCAATAATTTCCGCTGAATACCATCAATCGTTGCAACCTTTACTAGCGGGAAAGCTTGCGTACGCCAATTACGTTCGTAGATACCCGACGTTATGGTTCCTTTCGTGCATTAAGGTCGTGTTTCAGCCATGGATGTCAGACTTGAATTGCGTATTCGACAAATGGGGCGAACATACGCACTGAGCATTTGCCGAAATATGGAGCACTTTATTTGTCCAAACGCTTGTCGCAACACCGCGACGTGTTGGTTTCCAGTCTTCGATGCCTTTTCGGATTGCCTGGATCAACCCAAACCACTTTGAACCATGATGCCCAAGTCACTTTCGAGAGTTGATTATTGCAGTACATTCTTTCCGAGCCGATTTGATTAAATGCTCTATCGTCGGATGGAAAGTACCTTAGATTCACCGACTTTGAAATGCCGTAACCTTTGGGCTGACCATTGATATACCGTATATAGGTCACTGAAATCGATGTGGGTCGGCGTTCACCTGGATCCTGCGCCCAATGCTGATATCGTCCGCAAACATTACGATGTTTGAAGCGACTATCTGTGCAAGGTCATTATTCAACACCTAAAACAAGGTGAACTTATAATGCGCCTTGCTGCACACCAAACTCGACTTGTATGAAGTCCGATAAAGAACTCCGAACTGTGACCGGTAATTGCCGTTGAAGTAGACATTTGGCAATTCAGCTTAAAAGTGGGTCGCCGATCCCATAACGCTGGAGCTTAGCGAGTAGTATCTCGTGGTCTAAATGATCGAAAACCTTCTAAGAAACCAGATAGATAACAACAGCGCCGTCTCCAGCGTCAGCTGACTCCGTCCAACTGCTGGCTGCAGTTAGTAAATTTGTTGTGCATGACCGCTGTCAACGGAAGCTGTGCTGCTCAGGCGTGATGATGTGACAGATTTGCAGATAACATAATCGTGCATCAGCAACTATGGATTCCCTGCACTTGGAGAGTACAGGAAGTAGGGATACTGGGCGATAATTGGAGAGCTCAGTTCTGCTCCCACCTTTGTGAATCGGGGTTATTATTCCGAGCTTGCACATAGCGCGAAGTTGGTTCTGGTCTAAACAGCGCTAGAAAAAGTGAGCTAAAATGTCCTGCCAGTTGGCTTGCTGCTGCTGCCATTGCCTCTGGACGAACGGTGTCGACAACAGGCGAGCTGTGTTTGCGTAGACATCAGCTATTGCAATAGATCCTCTGCGGTAAACTTGATGTGGGCTAGTCCTGGCGGAGAGGATACAAAGGTTGGAAGATCGCTTGGAGGCAAGACCCTCTAAAACGACGGGGTATATTGCGTCCGCAACGTATTTACTGCTTCCACAGTCGTTCATGTCGGGTCATCGGCCAGACTGAGTGAAGGAAATGCTTGCCGCACATTTCGTAGGGTATGGACGTGTACAGTAGTATGTGATTAGAGTTGGTTTTTGCGAGGTTATGTTGATATACGACTTTGTCTTCTCTTACCGCTTGATGCACTGGTTACGTTGGGTTACCTAGTTGTCACAAGTTTATGGTGTTGGAGCTTTTCTGTACACTAGCCATGCTGCGTTGTGTATTGTCATCCATCCAACGAAAGAAACAGATTTACACATACTGCAAATGCTTTTCTCTGAAGCATCTGCAACCAGCTGACTGAATTTGTTGACGAGCTCGAGCCAGGCGATTTCCGGGGGTTATTCGGCAAGTGACGACGAAGTTGTGGCGCTGAAGAGCTGGGCTAATCGATCGCAGCTTGTGCTGGTTCGCACGGTCTCTTCGTTCTGGTTCCGCTATTCCGCATGGCAGACGAAGTTGAAACTTAGGACTGCGTGGTCACTGCATCCCAATGGGCAGTCTAAAACCAACACATCATTCATATGCTCCACGTTGGTAAGCATAAGATCTATCACAAATGGCCTGTTACCTGTTCTGAACAGAGTAGGCAGTTATGTGATGGTAAAGAGGAACAGTAATTACGAGGTCCTGTATATCGACTTTGAATGCTTCTCTGATCGTGGCAGGAGTTTCTAAACAATGTACGCCGAAATCCCTCGTGAAAGTATGTGAGTGTACTTTCGTTCAAAACTGTATTTTAAAGCAGCCGCTAAGTGGCAGTCGGTTTCGGGTTAGAGAGAGGGGGACGATACACCAAGACAAAAAGGCAATGGTCTCATCCTTTTAACTGCAAGTGGAACCAAAGAGAGTTGGGGAACTGCTAGTCTGAATCCTCTACGACTTCTCACTGTAAATCGCTTCGGTAATACAGGATTACCCCTTCTCCTTTTGTGAGCCTATCGTTTCGGATCAGAGACGAACCCCGTAGCGGAACTTCAGCGTCCGTCATTCCCGTGTGCAACGAGGTCTTGATGATACCAATGACAACATATGACCCGGAATCTTGATGATGAATTTTGGCTCGTTTATTAAAAAGACAGCATTCGTATCCAAACAGACTAGTTTCTTGGCCTCTAGGAGCCCACGGAGGGTTAAAGTGGTCAAGTGTGGGGAGGATGCCGACCGATGGGAGGTCGACAGTTACTCCTTTTTGTTGAAAAAATGATACCTCGTCTAAAACTGAATTCGGCGAAAGTGCATCCCAGTCTCCTTTTAGACCTACATTAGAGTCAAGTAAAACAGCAGTCAAGTTCAGCTCCTGTGTCATCGTTGGTAAGTTTTCTTCTTCAGGTGCTTTGTTATTTGAACTCTGCGAAGCTTCTGAGACTTCTAAACAAAGTTCAAAAGGAAGACCTTAACGTTTGCTTTCCCATCGATCCAAAACATCCGTTGGTTTTTGTTCTGACTGAACTACAAGTTTTAGGATTCTAGGCCCGCATCCTCTATTATTTTGTTGAGAGAGGTATCCTGGTGAACGATAGCGCCAAAATATTATCCAAAGATAGTGTTGCAAAAATGATCCGCCATTGTTCGAAATTGTGTTTTCCGGCCTCTTAAACATCGTTAGAAAGATGTTCTGGCAGACCATTTGTGAAGATTATGATTGGGCGGTCATGTTTACTGTGTCTCTCTTCGGTGTTTCTTTTTGCTTCTAGCGCACTCTAAGGGACATTAGGATAGAAGAGTATAGTTTATCTGGCGCGCAACAACTTCCGATCATTGATGCACTCAACTCCAGGCAATGTATGCATTTCAGGCTGACGTATTTTAGCACAGAGGCGCTGTTGAGTGTGACCACATAATAAGTGGCTAAGTACCAGTTTCATCGCACATAGTGGGATTGGTCTTTGAGATCGTCAGGTTATGAGTAGCATACTGTGATTGCAGGTAGTTACTTCTCCCGTTGGCTAGGTTTATACCACGCCACTTGGTTATGTCTATCAAAAAGTGGCGTCATTTCCGGTACGGCGTCGAAATAACCTAGGTGGAATAGCCGGTCACTACTCGAAACAGGCGGTATAACAGAGGACAAGTGAAACCGTACGCGTAACTAACTGTTACAAAATTATTAAGTTCGGAATGTATATGTAGTGTTAATAACATTGGGCTGATGCCAATTGGCTCTCCGAACAAGTGTCGAACCAGTGAGTCGAATATTGCAAATCTGACTTTATTTTTACGTAATACTGCAGTGGAGTTCCTCACCCAGTAGGACACGCAGCCAGCACCAACTCTGTGCAACTTGCCTACTTCAGCCATCCAAGTCTCACTGTGTGTAGCAATAATAACACAGTAGTGACCGAACTACTTGGCGATCAGAATAATGTGGGGCGTAAAGAAATGATTTGTTGTTCTGGTCAACGAGGTGATTTATCAACGATAAGTAAGCAGTTGTTTGGCAAGTCCGTATAATGGTTGGAGTGAGACGCACGAAATTGTAAGACTGTAACACCGAAATGTGTGCAATGGAAATTGGGTGTAAGCTCAACTATATATGAGGAGCAGGTACAGATGACGTTCGTTGTGAGAAAAACTAAAAAGAAAGAAATGCGCTGATGCTGCGCGGTTTCCTTGCACCGATGTGATACGTAAGTCCACTTTGAGCACGCCAAAGAGATCTCCGATAGTAGCAGTGTTTACGTACCAAAGTGCAGGAAGTGGAATCGAGTACATTGAATGGGGTTGTGATTGCATTGTTTGCGGACATTGTACCGCTCAGTTTTGCTAGCGCTGCTTAGACCAGAACCAACTTCGCGCTATGTGCAAGCTCGGAATAATAACCCCGATTCACAAAGGTGGAAGAAGAATTGAGCTCTCCAAATAGAGCCCAGGGTCCCCACTTCCCGATCTCTCCAAGGTCATGGAATGCATAGTTGCCTATGCACGATTATGTTATCTGCAAATCTGTCACATCATCACGCCTGAGCAGCACAGCTTCCGTCAACAGCGGTCATGCACAACAAATGTACTAACTGCAGCCAGTAGTTGGACCAAGGTGGCTGACGCTGGAGAAGGCGCTGCTGTGATCTACCTGGTTTCTTAGAAGGTTTTCGATCGCCTAGACCATCGGATACTACTCTCCAAGCTCCGCATTACGGGATCGGCGACCCACTTTTAAGCTGAATTGCCAAATGTCTACTTCAACGGCAATTACCGGTCACAGTTCGGAGCTCTTTATCGGACCCCATACAAGTCGAGTGTGGTGTGCCACAAGGCTCAGTTCTAGGTCCACGTTTTTTTCGGTGTTTACTAATGATCTTGCACAGGTATTCGCTTCAAACTTCCTGATGTTTGCCGATGACGTCCAGATTTGGCGCAGGATCCAGGTGAACGCCCACCAACATTTACTTCATAGACCTAAATGCGGTATATCAATGGTTAACCCAAAAGTTACTGCATTTCAAGGTCAGTAAACCTGAGGTACTTTTCATCCGACATCAAAGCAACTACTCATACCTTTTCGGAACGAATGTGGAGTAACAATCAACTGTCGAACTTGACTTGGGTGTGCTGGTTCGAGTTGGCTTGAGTTGATCCAGGCTATCCGAAAAGGTATCGGAGACTGGAAACCAACACGACGGGCTGTTGCGACAAGCGTTTGGACAAATAAACTGCTCCATATCGCAATAAATGCTCAGTGCGTATGTTCGCCCCTATGTCGAACACGCAATTCAAACCTGGTATCCATGGCTGAAATACGACCTTAATGCACTGGAGCAGCGACAACGTCAGGCATTAACCAACGTAACTGGCATGCGCACTCTAGTATACCAGGAGAGGCCGCAGCGATTGGGGTTATTCAGCGGAAACTATCGCGGACTATGAGGCGACCGGATTATGGCATACTTGATATTGCGAGATCCACATCATGTGTGCGCCCTTCCCTACGACTCAGCACCAATACAACCCTGATAAGCCATTCATTGAAACTCGCAGAGCAGTATAGCCGTCTGGATTGTCGCAGAAATTTCTTTTCCATTCGTGTCTGTCACCCGTGGAATGCTCTCCCAGAATCGTTTGTCTTTGCACCGACACTAACAGCAGTTAAAAGTCAGTTGAATGATGCACTCATCCACTTACACTTTGTCAGCACTACGTTTCCAGCCTACACCTGGAGTTTACCATGGCATTATTTGATGTTAACTGCGGGTGCTGTGAATGTAGGCGGATTGCAAGACTACAGCGGAGCAAACGACAATTCTTTATTTTCGGAATTAATGTACAAACTGTTTTATTATTATTATTATTATTTATATTATTGTTATTGTTATTTCGATATTCTCATCAACTATCTAATAAGATTTGTAAAGCAACGCTTCTTTCCCCATATAATTTCATCGTTTATTGTTTGTTCATGGCTAGCTTTCTCGAAATACTTAAAGCCACGGCTATTATTTTCAATCGCTTAGTGTGTTCTGGGGATACCACTTATAGTTAAAGTTGTGTACGGCTGTAGGAGTAATCATAAGCAAGTTGCGGGTTTATGGATAAGAAAAATCGATCTTAATTTAAGACTTTGTGATATCCTAGATAATCCGGAGGAAAGAATAAAAGGTGTTTGTTCAGTGTTTGTATCGGTCTGTAATGGATTCCGGAATGATCACTCAACGGTGTTCTGATCGCTCGCCGGTAGTCTGTTACTGATGCTCATAAACCTATTTACCATCACGTAGTAATTGCTTTGATGCAGTGTGTTACCAAAGCGGGTAAACTCTTTGAGTTGCTGTACCCATCCCAGTTGGCCAAGGGTACACATAAAAGTTTGCGTTTTTATTGTTCACTGTTAAGGGACCTTGGGGTTTCGGGCATACTAAAACGACCGCACTGATTGTACTAGTGAGTGAGAGGTGGGTAATAAAGGAAAATGTACCTATCAAGTCAGAAGTTATGGTGACTGGAGGTGAAGGCAGTCTGTAAATGCAGCTTACTAAGAGATTTGTTGGTGACTAGAGTTGGTAATCCACACTCAATCAGGTATTTTCAGAACCAGTGGCTCATTCAGAAGCAGAACCAAGTATGTGTCTTTTACGAATGTTAGACCTTCACCATAAAGGAGGTCATTACGGAAGATGTTAGAATCCAATATCCCGAACAATGTGTCTGGCGTCTCCGCTGAACACTAGGTTTCTGTTATACGTACTACATCATGGAAAGAAAGGTGAAGAATATTACGCAGGAAGTTCAAGTTAATTAGCAATGATGAGAATTAATTAAGCGTAAGTTTAGTATCGTGTTTTACTTTGGATTGCCTACAGGATTCCAGGTAGAAGATCCAAATGATATCGCATTTGGAAAAATGAGCAGGACGTGGTGGATATAGAGGACTTGTAATTTTCGGAATTAATGCCATTTGAGAATGTGGTGGGTTCAGCGCCATATGATCCCCGAAAATGTTGGATAGGCGAATTGTTGGCAGAATTTCGACCCACTATGAACCAACGGTTTGCTCGCTATCACAGATACCTTACCTGTCTATTAAGACTATTTACATGCTAAGGAGGCTTGCGAGGAATCCGGCATGGGCAATGTCGCTCAGCTGAATGAAATTCGCTAGTGAGCGACGAGCCGTTGAAGGACTTCAGAGGTTGTATATTCAATCGATACGTTGTTAGCCATATAAAATGGCCCCTAGAGTTACAATAGGTACAACAATTGGAGAAATGTCTGAATTGACAGTGCTTTTGTTCGGCTTACTTGCACTCATATACATGTTATGCGGGATTTTGCTGCTGATAACCTTATTAGGCGTGTGTTCTTCAGCGTTTTAGTACCGCAGTGCAATGTTTATTATCAATGAATTTCTTGGTTGCGTACCAAATGAGTGTTTATTTTCAGAATGTTTATGCTTCTGGTGGGTAAACGACAGAGTGGACAGAAGCAGACCTCAATGAGTGGAACCTTCATGTATGTTCGGGGACGAATTGCACAGTAAAGGGGGGATAACGCAATACTGATTGAGTTAGAAGCCAACATTTCCACGACAACATTTAATTGTAACGCTAATGTGGATCCATTGCTGGCCGAAATCTCCTCTAGATCAGGCAAGTAATGAACTCGGCGTGTTTCTGAGAGTAGTGGAGCAATTTGGTTACAAGATGTTTGTTTGTAACAGGATTTTTTAAACCCTCCCTGTAGAAGTGCCAAATCCGGTTTCGATACCAACGATATGTTAACGTTCCTAATGATTGACATACTCTTACTACGAATTAATTACTCGGCCAGTCTTTGGTTTACAAATCTGAAAGTGTTGGATAGATCTGTTGCAGAGACGTTTCTAAGACTCACGCATGGAAACTATAGCCCGACAATATGACAAGTGCATTTGAGCTAGTTTCAATAGCTACGTTTTATGGTCCATTGAACGCTATAAAATTTTTGGACTGTTTGATGCGTGGCGTGGAATAGAATATTTCCAACGGAATGGAGATGTTCGATTTTGGATGCATTCGGCGTTGTAACAGTATAGATGAGCCAAGCTGCATGCTCTAGAATTTTGTTAAAAGGTTGAAAACTTCAAGTCCTTTCACTGTAGTTCAAGCGCAGCAATCCGTTGGACCGCTTCAGAGTTGGATAATGCATTGACTGCCTTATGTTCTATTAATTAAACAATATGTGGCTTAATGTAGCATTGTTTTTGCTCTTACGCGTATATCCGGCTTCATCCAGAATTTAAAATATTGAAACTTTTGTTTTTACAACGTTTGTGGACGGGCCATTAGCAAGTAGGGCGGCGTGACTACTCTACGCTGTCTTAAGCTACTGCACGCCACTCAACTACGCACTGATGGTGTCACCTCGATTGGTGGCGAAACGTTTATAAACAAATTGCCAAGCTCAGCGAACAGTTCAACTGCCAGTTTCAAAATAGCTAATGAGCGTTTCTGATGACTAAGTAGTACCTTTTTGGTGGTGTTAAAATATATTCAACATATAAGAGAATAAGACAGTGGAGTACGAATATGAGCCGTTTCTCGTCCAGTGAGTGAGATGAACCAACTTTTTTCAGTTAAGGAAATTAAGACAACGGCTGCAGTTTGTCCTTCGAATATTAAGGACGGCCGAATACATCTCAATCAAGGTTACATAACACGAACCATGCAAACAGCGAATACTTGTGCAAGCCCACCCTTACCATTAACATACGTGGCTTCAGACATTTTTCACTTTCCACGCTGACAGCCATCTGATGAAGCATAAGTCACTTTGCTAGCAGAAAAACAGGTGCTCTGTCTCGTATGGGTGTGTGTATGTGTATGCATACTTGTGAACACTGTGATAAGCGCAGACTAAAAAGAGCAACAAATTCTGAATCCAGATGGCTGAATTTCTTACCACTTGTAATTTCACCAATTCCTGCCCTGCTTCCTTGAAATGTTGCGTTGTAGCATACTAGCTCAAAAGAGTGTTCTTCAACACAGGGAGTACTTACGCGCTTAATCTCCCCTTGTTTTCACCACAGATTTCACAATATATATATATATATATATATATATATATATATATATATACTATATATATATATAGTGGATGGAGAAAGCGAAGCAGATGGAATGCTACACCGAACGTCGCCAACACAAGGAATAGTTTGCCTCATTGAACGTGGTGTATGGACCGAGGCTGGAGCTGCTACGGACGCTAATCGACGATAGCTCAGGTGCTGTTTGGACACAGACTGCAGACATAATCCAGATTTGGCGGTAACACTGACTGTCTATTGAACAAACGTTCAGTGATCGACTGGCCTACATTGAACGGCCTCAAGCAGCACGATTTGGAGGCGTGTCTAGCAGACACGCCGAGACTGGATGAGACGCAGAGGGCACTTACTCAGCTGCGATACGGCAAGTGCGCTGGTGCCGACGGGATCACGCCTGAAGTATTGAAACACGGTGGATCTGCGTTGGTGACTGCGCTGCACCACTTGGTGCAAAGCGTGTGGATTGTGGAGGAGCGGTCTCCGGAGCTGAAGGATGCACTTGTGCTACCACTGTACAAGGGCAAATGAAGCAAACAATTTTGTATGAATTATCGTGGCATCAACTTGCTGCGTTGTGTGGGTAAGGTGATTGCCCGAATCCTGCTTAACCGTCTCGTCAGTCAGGTTGTGGAACCTAACGTGGCGGAAGAGCAGTGTGGAATCCGCTCTGGTCGCAGCCCTACAGACATGGTGTTAGCGGGTCGTCAGTTGGGGCAGAAGTGCAGAGAACGACACTAGCCGTTGCACTCGCTTTTGTTGATTTCACCAAGGCATTTGATACGGTGAACCGCAAGGCACTGTAGCTGGTGTTGGGTAAGCTTAGTTGTCCGAGTAAGTTTGTAAGTATAATTGTATGTCTGCACAGTGGAATGCGAGCGAGGGTGAAGCTGAGTGGATAGACCTCGGATGACGTTGCAGTTGTCTCTGGTGTGAAGCAAGGCTGCGTCTTACCGCCTGTTCTGGTTGATATTTATCTTCATGCAATGATGTCTTATCCTTTTGAGGCAGTTTGTGCTTACGGTGTTCGTGTGGAGCACCGTATTGATGGTGGGTTAATGAATATCCTTCGTTTCGGTGCGAGAACCATAGCCTGTAAAACAACTATCCGTGTGTTGCTGTTTCCTGACGACTGTGCGTTGTTTGCCCACAGCGCGGATGAGTTGCAGCACATGACTAGTGCTCTGACTTCGGCAGCGGCCAAATTCGGGCTCACCATCAACACAAGCAAAACTGTCTGTCTCTTTCAGCCTTCACCGGAGGTGCAACCTAATATTGTCGCGAATCAGCATTGGTACTGAAGAATTGGAAACCACCTCCCGCCTCAGCTACCTTGGGAGTGTGAT
>OX104064.1:128657706-128673968 GCA_944474145.2 Dicrocoelium dendriticum
CCACATGGTTATACAAAACTGCCATAGTCAAGAACTCAGGAGTTTTGATTTGAAGCATGGCCATGACAATTTATTGTCCAAGCAATCCACCACATGCGCTCAGTAGGCGCAACGCACCTCCCTTGCCGGTTGCTGTGCTATTTCAAAAGTTCGGTTTCTTTTTGAACACTCCTTGTATGTATGTTTTTGACAGCTCTCCCGATGTATCACACAAAAATTAGATGAGTGAAAATGAGATGACTGCAGAACAATCAATTCTCAGCCTCATTGAGACCAACAGCAAAAGAGCAGAGAAATTTGCGTGATGGGTATTGAGAGAACCGGAGAAGGCTTGAATAAAGATTGATGACTGCGGTGGTTAGATATTTGACAATGCTGTTGGTATGACGGGATCTCAATCGGGTGTGCCGAAGCATCCACGAAATCAACCCAAAGCTACATTTGTACCATGCACTAACTAATTCCTAGATTTGGCTTGTGTTCATGCAGTTTCTGCGACCGTTCATTCTGTTGCACTTTTGGTACGATGGACCGGACATTCTCGTTTTTTCATCTAAATGTTACTGAAATGTTTTTATTCAAGTCACCGGTCTAAGTATCAAGTGGTTGCAAAATCTAGTGGGGTAGTCGAGTACGCGCTGTAAATGTTGTGGTAAAAAAATATGCGGAAGTCAAAACTTCTCTGAAACACTCTACATAATAAGGGAAAATGCGACCACAAGATCAGATGCATTTTTGTCTCATCTCAGTATTGTTGTTTCCGTTGATTTTGTTTCTGAGCCCTTGGAGATCTGTTCCTATAAAAATCAACGATGAGCAGTTATGCCTCAACTAATGGGCTGGATCTGCAGCAAAGTTCTGTCAAGCTTGCAAAGTTAGGAGTCTATATTCTTCAGAAGAGAGAGAAAATGGTGGACATTGAATTGGAGAAATCCAAAAGACACCACGCTGAAATGTACGGTGGAGAGTTAAATAAATAAATAAACGTTTTATTCCTCAGCAGTGCGAGGCACAGACAAATTAGGTAGTCTTATCAACATGTACAACGTGGTCGCATAATATAGTTACTTATTCGTCTTTTGATCAATGGTTCCCCTATGGTTTTTGAAATGATTAGCAGTTTGGAAAAGTAGATGAGATCACGAAACTGGAGGAAATAAATAAATGTAGATTTCGCGGAAAGTTCAAGCAAAGGTAATACGGTCATCCATGGAACATGTCCCCAGGGACTTGCTTCCATGCAGGGTATTTCCACGATGGGTTTCACCCGCACTTCAATGCTCCGATTGGCTCTGTGCCTGTGTGGCAAGATAGTAAATAGGCCATCAGAACTAGGTGTCAAATGTGCTGTCAATGTGATTTGAGGCTGAGTTAACACGGGCGATGATGTCTTTCACCGTTCGTAAAGCTCAGCAACTGTATGATTTCACAAACGAATATGCATTTCTAAAACCGCCATATCTGCTTGATGATAACTATGGTTATCCGTTTAGCGAAGTTGAGGAAGATATAGAACATAGGAATTTTGTTGAGGTTTTCATCCCAGTAGTTCACAAGCTGCATAGCACAACCTAGTCGGGGAAGGCACTAGAAGCATTTCGCCCTATTGGGGCTCGTCAATGGTGCGCATTCCCTCGGTCCTCTAAGGAGGATCGAACCCATGACCGCTAGAAGCAGATGCCAACTAGCCAGCAGCTTAAGCCACTGAGCCCTTGGGGACGTTGGCTGGGCTGCATAATTTGCAGACTAACTGGGATATGACACCATCTATCTTTCACTGTCACTGGCAGTAGTTAGCCTGCGAGGTGATGACGTCCTCTTACTAGTCACTATATCCATATCATTTTGAAACTAGGATAGGCCTGAGAACTACTGGGAGGAAAACCTCAACAAAATCGCAACTAAAATCCTGCTACTTATGAGTAATATAATATAAATAGCCTCTCCTAGTGGTAGATAGTGGTGGTGATATATCCCAGTTAGACTGCAAATTATGAAGCCCAGCCAACGTCTCCCATGGCTCAGTGGCGTAAGCTGCTGACTAGTTGACATCTGCCTCTAGCGATCATGCGTTCGATCCTCCTTAGAGGACCGAGGGAATGAGCACTATTGACGAGCCCCAATGGGGTGAAACGCGTCTGGCACTTTCCCGGACTAGGCTATGCTATGTAGCTTGTGAAGTACTGGGATGATACCTTAAACAAATTACTACTAAAATCTTGGTACTTACGAGTAATATAACTTAGGATTTCCTTGCCGAAAGATCATCATCATACACGTTAGCTAGAGGTGGGGAACACCTCACCGCAATAAATAGAAAAAAAGGAGAAGAAAAAAGAATGTAACTAGTGCAAGCCGGCTGAGCTACCGGTAACGGATGGGCGTCGTTCCAGTAAGCTACCAGCCGGCTACTGTGCAGCAAAAAAATGCTATGCAAAATTATATAAGGCTAAATAATGAAATCGTGGTTGGGGGGGAGGCTAAGAGGGATGGGGTGGGACAAAGAAACTCACAGCACGAACGTCATTGAGCTCGGCTCCTTTCCATGTCAGCAAGTGTGTCCAACCAAACGTGTTCATCGTCTTTCGGACCCCAACCAGGGAGCCGAGACGCTCCAACCGAGGCCAGCTCAGAAGTGAGAGCCTTCATTCTTATCGACCAAGTCATCGCTTGGGCATCCCTCCTCTTCTTCCATCCACACCCCCGGCGCGCAAACAACGCACGTCGCGGGAGTCGGTGGGCTGGCATGCGTAACACGTGGCCGAGCCATCGGAGCCTGGTGCATGAAATAACGGTGCTAGGCGGTTCAGTTCCTTTTCCTGTGCCGTAAACAAGGCGTCGAACACGCTCGTTGCTCACGCGGTGTTCCCACCAGATGTGAGCCAAATTGCGAAGGCACCGGTGGTCGAACGTAACTAGCCTCTTCAGGTCCGTTGCTTTAAGCAGCTAGGTTTCACAAGCGTACAGTAGGGTCGAACGTACTGCTGCATTGTTCACTCTATCCTTCAGGGCAAGAGTGATGTCGTGCCGGCGCCATAAGTGGCGAATGTTAGCAAAAGCACTTCGAGCTTTTGCTATGTGATTCGTGATCTCATCTTCAATCCCACGGGCGCTGATACAACTTCCCAGGTAGTTGAATTTTTGGACGACTTCTAGCTGATTTCCACCAACGGTCAGCGTAGGAGGCGGTCCAGACCAATCTTGGAGGAACGCTTTGCACTTCGAGGGTGCGAAGCAAAGCCCGAGGTGACGGACAGCTAGTGCTAATTTGTCCAGTGTCGCTTGGCACGTCTGAGAGCTGTCACAGATTAGGGCAATATCATCAGCATACTCTAAGTTAATAAGTCGTTCTCTTGAAAGCAGATCCACACCTTCTAAGTCGTGTCCTGTGAACGCGATTTCCATGACTTCGTCAACAGCGAAGTTGAAGAGGAAAGGTGACAGCGGGCATCCTTGTCTCACACCGCTGGGGATATTAAAGGGCGACGACAGCTTGTCGTAAGCCCTCACTCTGCTCGAGCTACGCGCATATAATGCTCCGATAATATTTACATATTTCCCAGGTACACCTTTCCTAGGTACACAGTCCCAAAGTGCAAGTCTATCCACTTAATCGAATGAACGTTTGATATCGGGGAACACGACAACGGTGTGCCGCCAATATATGTGACGGTGTTCTAACAACTGACGCAAGGTGAAGATGTGGTCAATGCAGCTACGACCCCGACGAAACCCGACTTGATCTTCACGAATCTGGCTTTCACGAGTGCCAGTTAGTCTGTGAAGGATGACAGAGGCAAGCAATTTGGAGGCGATGGAGATCAGACTGATTCCTCTATAGTTACCGCATTCCAATCGTGAGCCTCCCTTGAAAATTGGGACTATGGCGGAGCGGCTCCAGTCGGCTGGGACAGTTTCCTGCTCCCATAGTTTAACTAGCAATTCGTGTAAATTATCCACAAGAGCAGGTCCCCCGAATTGGAAGAGGGCTGGAGGACGGTCATCAGGTCCCGCGGCTTTAGTTATCTTCAACAGTTCGATCTCACGTTCGACTTCTGAGCGACAGGGTGGATCCAAAGGGACAGCCCAGGGAGCGGGGCGATCAGTGGCCGGCGAGAGATCTAATTCCGACCGATTAAATTGCCTTTCAAAGTGCTCAGCCCAATGTTCCAAGCGTTTTGACAGGTTTTGGGTAGGCTGTCTACTCTAGTCACAAATTGTTTCACTAACACCAGTTCTCCCACTGCCCGTTTCTCGTATCAGACGGAGTAACTTACGATGAGACCACCAAGATTCGCGGTCTCTCTTCAGACTAGCACGGAGTTTTGCCCGGAGCTCTTTGCGGATTTCATTGTGTTCGCTTCCAGCCGGAATATGCCGGCGAGCATCGATAAGTTCCAGAGACTGTGAAGAGACCCAATGTCCATGTTGGTGATTAGACATACCACATGAGAATTTTCCTGCTGCTAGTAAGGTCTGGTGAATATGAGACCAGTGACCTTCAATTGCATTCAGTGAGCGTTTATCCAACTCGCATGACAGCGTACTTTGATAGGCATTCAGAACAGCTGGCTTCGCCAGTTGGCTGGTGTCAATGCGCTCACAACGGCGTCGTGGGCGTCCGCCAAAGCGTATCCGCAGGTCAGCACATACAAGGACATGATCGGTGTCCACACCTGTGCTCCAAATCGAGCGACAGTTCTGGATGCAGCCTCTCCAGCGGTAACTGATTGCAATGTGATGGATTTACGTCCAAGGCTGGTTCTAGGCTGATGGGCGCCAAGTCACCCTCCGGCGGGTGCTGTGTCGGAAATAAGTGCTCGTAAGAAATAAGCGAGCATCCTCACACAAATGAAGTAACCGCTCACCGTTATCCTTACGGGAGCTTACACCGTGTTGGCCGCCCAGATGCAGCTCATCAATGGATAATGTTCCAACCTGAGCGTTCAGATCCCCGGCCAGCACTACAGTGTCCGAGCTTCTTCTGTGGCGAAGGAGCTGAGTCAGATGGCGATAGAAGTCGTCTTTTACCGAGTCATCGCTACAGTTTGTCGGTGCATAGACAGCGATAACGAATAGACACCTGTTAGTCCTACGCGACTTCGAAGCTTTGAACGAGCCAGCCAATCGGACCGCACATCTCCGGTTACTGATTGGAATCCGATCAACCAGAGCAGTTTCAGCCCGGGAACTCAGGGCAATACCAACACCGGCTTGGCCGGTGCTGCAAGCTGTATCGTCACCGGATAGGCGCAATGAGAAAGTGCTGCTAGTGTCACCTGAAGGGGATCGCAGAATGAGTACAGAGCTCGAGTCTTGCAGGCGGGTCTCCGATAAGCAGCAGATATCGATCGAGAGGGTCTCCAATGTTCGGGCAAGTGCTGCCTGTTGACCGATCTGTAGTAATGTGCGAACATTGAGGCATGCCAGCCTGAAGGAGGATCGAGGGCTCTAGATAGAAGCCGATGAACTGGAATGGGCCGCTTGCTTGGGCATGGGCCCGTTGACAGGGCAGGAATGACGCTCGGCGTTCACATGTGAGTTGAAACTAAAAGACAAGCGACTATTGAAGCAAGGTGGGGGAGGGCCGAGAGTTGGGGGGTTGAAAACAGTGGGGATAAAAGTGAAGTTGGAACGGGACGGTAGGAGTGAAAAAGCGTCAGAGGGGGAATAAGAAGATGGGAAGGCTTGAGCAGTAGCATCCAAACCCCTATCTACTCTGCTCGATGCAGCAGATACGGCACCGTTGATTATCCTCTGCGGTGGCCAGAGCATCAAGAAATTGTTTGACGACTGATTCATAGTATTGCGTGGGCAGGATACTGTCAGCTTGCCCAGGCCTAAGCAGGAGAAGGATTAGGGTTCTCACCCAAAGCCTTTGGTTCAAAAACCTGACCGCAAGGCAGCAGGTTTGGCATTGGGCTGCAATGAGTCCGTTTTAAAGAATAAGGAGCCACCCTCATTCCAACACTCAACCTGGAGGACCAGGAGGCTGAGTTTGTCTGGCCTCTAACCATTGACCAATCTAGTATGAGTGGCTCTGAAGATGCAAAAATGCACCGCCCATTATAGGTCAATGGATCACTGAGGCACACAAACCATCGCATCACGGTAAGGTCAAGCCTCATTGCGATGGCTTGCCGAAGGAAGATTGCAGTATTTTGTGAAAGTTCCAAGGAACGACGAAAATCATGTATTTTCTGAATTTTTGAGCTTCATATAGAAATATCACTTAAGGAAATCTGCTACGTATTTTTCTTACTCGAACTATTAGTACTGCCAGCTGTGAGAGCGCCTACTCAAAATTTTAACGAACTACCATTATCAATGAGCCAGATAAGGCTCACGGATTGCCAGTTCTCCTCATTCAAAGGAACATGTCAATGGGCTGAATTTTGTTAGTTTTAGTGTTGGGCGCAGCCTGGGATACTAGTCGGTAAGCAATGACACGTAAGACGTGTCAAATACGACAGTATAAAAGTCGGAGGCGACTGAACCCAACGTATATTGTGCAGGCTACAAGGATAGGAAGCGAATCAGACAGAGCGAGAAACGTGCAGCGAGGTACTCACCAAAACGTTTTGTGTCAACGGACGTGCAGTGAGTAAAACAAGTGGACGTTTTGAAGGTTAAAACAACCGTAATATCCAATGTTACAAAATACTGAAAGAGCTTATTTTCCGGTACACTACATTATAAATACTATTAACCAAAGCAAAGTGTATCGGTAAATTTTTACACGCGTTTTGTATGAATTTAAGTGCCTGCGTTAAAGTACCGCTTTAAAATTAAGTCTTTGATTGTTGTTATATGCGACGAAATATTTATTGCCTCTTCGTAATTGTGTGGATTTACGGATTTACACTGTCAGTTGTTACGCAAATTGTCCGAGAGTGCATTGCCGAGCGACTGGAAATGCTGGGTAAGGAAGCCAATTCAAAAATGTGGTGATTCACGCAATGTGAACAATTACCGGCCGATTCGTCTCACCTCTGTTTTGGCGAATGTGCTCGAGAAGATCGTGAGAAGGTTCTTCTTTTCAGCAACTGGAGTCGAAAGATCTCCTAACACCGGCACAGCACGACTTCATAAAGGGCCGCTTATGCATCACAAACTTGCTGTTGGTGCAGCAGGAATAGTTGCAAACGTTGCATCTTTGGAAGCCAGTGGATGTTATCTACATGGATTTCAGTACAGCTTTCGAGAAAGTGAACAATGAGGTCCTGCTCCACAAGCTGAGGGTATGCAGTTTTGGTGGGGCACCGCATCAGTGGATCAGTGACTTTTTTGTTGGGAGAAAATGGCGAGTTCATGTGGATGACCACCTAACGTAATGGTACCCTTCCACTAGCGGCGTACCCCAAGGCACATTACTGGGACCCATTTTGTTCCGGATCCATATCAATGAAGTACCTAAGCTTCTGTGATCAGCCTGCACAATGTTTGCAGACGACCTGAAGCTTTGGTGTGTTATTGGCTCTCCCGACGACTGTGACATCCTACAGCAGGACCTCGACCGCCTGTACCTGTGGTCTGCAGAATTTGATCTGCCGGTGAAGTCGACATTTCTGCGTTTGGGGAAAGGTAGTATTGGGCGTATGTATACCATAGCCGGCCAACCCCTGCATCCGACCAGCTCCGTAAGGGATCTAGGTGTACTTCACGCTGTGATCTGAAGTCTGTCGAAAACACAAAATACTGTATGCAAACGGACTACGCCTGCGTTAGGCACTTAGACGCAGCTTCTGCACTTAGTCTGAAGAGATTGCTACTCCTCTCTTCATTTCTATTATATGACTGGTGCTTGAGTACGGCTCACGTGCCTGTTGCCCGATCACAATAGATGAGCTGCAGTGACTAGAACAGGTCCAGCATGTAGCTATGCGGCTCATTCCCAGTCGTACGAGGACTGATATAGGAGACTAGGGCTCTATACCCTGTCATATCGTCGGCTTCTAGTTGTTCTCATTACGACGTACCAGATACTGCACCTGGGCAAATTCCCTATGTTGAGACCACTGCTGCACGTCCGCGCACCAAATAGCACAGGCGTACACCGGTACATACTAGTGGTACCGAATTTAAAGAGCATCGCTCAACATCTGTACTCCGAGCGTCCAGTGGTAAAATATTGGCACAAGTTGCCGAAGACGTTAGTGGAGGCGAAATCGGTGTCGGAACATAGGAGATTGCTTGATGCTCACTTTGCGGATTACAGGTATAGGGAGCGCATCGCACCCGAATAAGATGTAGCGCATCTGCAATATGCTGCCACCGCGCAGGAATCAGCGACGTGATCTCGCGCATGTGCCCGATCCATCTACGATGGAGCAACACAGATTTTTATCTTTTCGCTCTTTATTCTCAGTATTCAGTATTAACAACTTTGCACACCTCGTCGGCTCAAACTGTCCGATCTATGCTGATAAGATCAAGAGGTGTAGTACGGTCCATAAACCAGATGCTATTACACTACTTCAAGCCGATCGGTATAGGGTTTACTCGTGGTCAATCTACAGTCTTTCTTCTGTTTAATGTGGGAAAATGTAGTGCTGCACTTATGACACCAGCCGGAGTGCTGATACAAAATGGGCAATCAGGAGCTTCGAACGTCTTGTGGCAACAGAGATCTGGGCGTTCTGGTCCAGGCCGACATAGAATGTTCGAATCTGGCTGAAAATGGTGTCAAGAAGGCCATCCAAAAAGTGAGCCTCGTGCAGGGTGCATTCGGACGATTCAACCAATCGATTTTTCAACAGGTTTTCGGCTCATACATACCACATGTGGCATGCACAATACAGGTCTGGCAGCCATGACTGAGGATAGATCTCACCGCCTTGGAGATACCCCAAAGTCTGGCTACCAATGATATCAAAGTTTTGCATAATTTGCCTTATGAACGAAGGCTTCAAGTGCTCGGAGTCTTCGGCGAACAATACCGACGATTGCATGGGGAACTTATTTTGGGAAATCACAACCACACCTACTTCTATTTGATAGAGCTCGGTCAAAACAGGTTTGCGAGATCACCATCTCAAGCTGGCTGAGAATTACAGCCGTTTGAAATGTCGTCAAAATTTCTTTTATACACGCGTTTGCCACGTATTGAATGCCCTCCCGTAATCTGCCTTATCTGCTCCCACGATGGTTGAGTTCAAAGCTCGAGTTGCCTTCGCGCTCATTTCTGTACACCACCTTACATGACTCATTACCCGTGGCTAAACACCAGTCTGTTAGATTTCACTGGCGGTCAACACTCAGAATACATTCCACGATTTTTACCTGTATGTGTTCACTAGGAGCCAGCACGACTTTTACAAGCGTCTCCTTTGTCATCCTTCCTTATGGAATTATAGTGAAGTTCCAGTTTATAATACTATCTACCGCAGAGAGTCGGTCGGTGTAAACATACTTCTGTCGCTAATTTTTGTATATTTTGCAATCTACACCAAGACCATCCTAAGGAACCTGCTAAGCTTAAGCTTTTTACCCGTACAAAACTTTGTTCCATTGTACCAACATGTATAGAATGTATACAGACACATTACTTGGGTCAATATCCTCGATTTCTAACCATGAGCGAGGTTGAACCCTTGTCAAATGTGTCAGCGAAAAGTCTGTACTTGAAATCGAATCATAAGTCAATCAATTGTAAATCCCGATTTTCTTGTGGAATGTGTAGTCACCAGTTTAAACACCACCTATTAGTACATTATGCCAAGGTGGTACGATCAATACCATTTGCCGTAGAGCATGAGTTGTCGGCGTTTGCAAACCAAGTGGCTTTGGGAGTTGTTCCAGTGAAAGTACACGGCAAAGGCAAAGTTATACTTACTAGTGACCTCCTGGACTTTGATTCAGATACCTCACTGATCGAAGATCACGTGCTGCATGAACTTCACTTGCAACCAGAACCATCAGTAGTTAAAATACACATCATTAATGGAGAAGTCTGCGTGTGCTCACAGGCTGCGAAATTGGTATTGCTACCCTTGGATGGAGGCTAGACCATTTTCCTTTATCATGCTGGTCTGTTCAGTGAATACCTCAGACGAGTAATACCGGAAGCAGAAAGTTTACAATGTATATGGATTTTAAGAGGCGGACATCAAAAGCATTAATAACGGTCGTAACTACACACAGCTAGGAATCATGATGCTGTAAGTGACATGGCTGCAAAAAGATGTTGAAGACGCTGTTGCTGCAGTTGACTGTTTTATCTGTTTTCTTGATAATCGCCCATGTGGCTACTGCATTCTCGGCGGCCGTGTCATAACCTTTGTTAACGCTTCTTGGTGCTTTCAGTGAATTGTTTCTTCTGCTACGCGTCACGACGTAACAACTGCTTGGTCCTAACGTGTAAACCAGATTATCTGTACGGGTACCGCTCACTGTTACTGGCCAAAATTTATATATTTCCCAGTTATCCCAAATCAGCCTCAGTCAAATTATTTGTAAAATCGACCAGACTCTATGTAAACTTTGATGTTTTCAATAAATTTGATACCGCATTCCTTACAACTCTTTGGTTACAGAATATTGTGAAATTTCCCACTAGGTTATGGGCAACCCTGGATTTGGTATTTGCCAATAATCTGAAGTTATTTCCGGTCTGAAGTCGGGTACCACTTGGCAGCAGAGACCATTGTGTATTCAAGATAACCCCTGTTGTCTACAGTAAGACAAACCACAAGAATGCCAATTGCTGCGATGAGCGTGGATGGAAATGGAGCCAATCCCTTTTTTCAAACAGCGTGGCTGATAAAAATTGTACCTTTCACAGACTAGTTTGTTTTTCGACACAGCTGTGACAAAATACTGGGACCAAGTGTCAAGTTGTCTGAACTTCTGTTATGATCTGTGCTAGCCGATAGAAACCATTTGCATCCGTCTGCTCAGGGAAAGAACTTGCAATGCAAAAATCTTGCTTTATTTAAGTCTATTTTTGCTCGTGTTAAGAAATAGCTGCACCATCCCAATCATGTCTATGTCCAGACAATTCTGCGAAACGATAATTGTCGTGAGTCTTGGCGGATGCTCAAACTGCTTAGCGATGTCACCCGTCAAAGCACAAATTCTGAGATAGGATTAACTCACGACCTGCTGCAATAACAATGCCTCATCCTCTGACTCATCAGCTGCACTGTTTCAGTGGTCTGCGGACACATTGCCTCATGCCGACGTTGCATCAGTGCACAAGAAACCAACCCAGATGCACTCAGTCATGGCATGCGGGTTTGACAGGTTGTCACCTGTCAACCACAAGCAGTGCGCCGCTTCCTTAACCCAGCTACTCTCTGAATTATGCACAATGTGCTTAAAGCAAAGAAAAGTCGCGCACGATTTGAGGATTGCTAGCATAACGCCAGTACCGACGAAAGGGATGGACAAATATCGGCCTATTGCATCCACCTTGGCGACTTTGGAGGTCTTTGAGGAAATCATTCTTGTGAATATGCTAGCCCAGTTCTATTTGGATGACCCATTTCGGTTTATGTATATATGTTCAAGATCCACACAAGTTGCAGTGGCTTGTCTAGTACATTCAATCTTTTCGTCCCTAGACAGTAAGAGCAAATGGTCACGAGTCTGCTTCCTCGACTGCTGCTACGCTTTCGGCTGTGTTAACCGTAAATTGCTGTAGAAAGATCTACAGGCCTCTGGTATACAATCTTCCCTAATATTCTTGCTAAATGATTCTTCCTCCGAACTTCTCAGGTTATCAGATTTGGCGGCAAAGATTTCTCACCACTTACCACAACTCCCGGTGTCTTTCAGGGGGCTATTTCGCCACCATTCTTATTATCTAATATGTTAGCTCTATACCTGTCCCAGAAGAAACTATTATGCTAAAATATTGGGTTAACGCTACTATTGGCATGAACCACAAAATCTCGGCCTCCTGAGTCAGGCTACAAGGTTGTTTGGACTAATTATTGCAATAGTCAAATTCCCGCTGCTTGACGGTAAACGCGTCCACGTGTAAGCACATTCTTTTTCACTTCATATAACACCTCGTTACCAAGCAGTTGTAACGGAATGTCCCAAACTGCAGATTGAAGGTGACGGTTGGAGCTTCTGTAAGTCAGTGAAGTATTTCTGAGTTACACAGAGCCACCACTGCTCATGGTCACTCCATGTGATTCAAATATTCACCGAATTCAGGCGACTTTCGTTTCACGTCGCTCGATCGTACTCATCTTGCGTACCAAACCATTTGCTTTGGAAGTTCATCACTGCGTACATTCTATCTCACTGGAGTGACTGCTGTTCCGTGATTTTTCCAGACCTACTGTGTAAGCGTTTTTGGTGCCTTTTATATGTTAGTGACAGTCTAACGAATAGACAAAGAGCCATATAAAACCATGAAAATCACTAAAAGAAAAGAGGTTTGAGTACCGTTTTAGCATCATGGTGCATTAGCTAGAGTTGAGCGGCACACTTCAGCTATTATGCCGCAAGAAAGAAAAATGGAACATCTTTGTTATTTAGCACACGCCATTTTTCATTGTTTCGTTTTCTACTGTTAAGCATTAAGCATCTGCATTCAAAAAGAATGCGTAACAGCTTCCGCTGGTTTCGATTGTACGCCAGTTCCTGAATTGTTTCCAGGCGTCGGCACTCCTCTTCATTTGTTCCTTGAACAGGCAGTCGCGTGGATCCAAAGAAGCAAGCCATGTAGTCGTCGATTTCATATGCTGTCGTCAGGTGTACGGCTGACCATCACGTGGTATCTTCCAGTTCTCTGCCGCAAGGTCAAACAGGGGGCAATGGGGCAAACGTTCGGCTGACATACGCGGGCTTTGAGCCAGCCATCTGATACTTCACTACTATCCGGGGCATCTGATATTTGACTATATACCAAATTTGTCTCGATAGTCTGAAACCCATCCACAAAACGATTAGTCGCCGACCCTTTATTGGTCGGCGTAAACTCACTTGCTACATCCATCCAATCTAACACACTTTTAGTCTCCGATAAGCTCTCATGCATGTACACAAATGCCCAAGGTCTACTCAGCAAATTGACTGAATTAAGCCTTCGGCATGCGTCAGCAGCTTGGGGCCTCATCGCTGTCACCAAACGTAGTTGCGCTGTTAGATAACGGACGCCGAAATCGCGCTAACAGGCATGTCCGTTATCCGGAAGGATCTAGCCAGCAAAGATAGTCGGGTGGCCCTCTACTTTCTTAACAATCTGCAATGCCAACCCATACACAATTCGAAAACCGATGTACCTTACTCCGTTTGGTGCACCTTCCGGCTGAGAGGGAACGATCATGGCCTACTGGTTGTTGTTTACCGCCCATCATCGTCTACTCCTGAGGTGGACTGCAACTTGATGGCTGTGTTCAGGCAAGTGATAAAGAGGAAGTACAGTAACATTCTAGTCACCGGCGACTTCAACTTACATTCCCTAGAATCCCTGGCCACATCAGAAGAACAATTCAAAGCAGACTCGCGAGATCTGGTCTCAGACTTCCCGCATTATGGCCACGTCACTACGCCCACCAGGTTCAGGGGAACTGACAGGCCATCCATATTAGACCAAATATTCAACAATGATGAACTGATGGTCGAGAGAGTAATAACCGATACGCCTTTGGGTCGCAGTGACCATGTGATGCTAGTGTTTCATTACATGTGCTACGCGGATTATCCTAAAGCGCATCCCGAGGAATATCATGTCGCAACCAACTATCACGACCTGTCCGACATCATTGCTGCAATAACCTGGTCATTCTTAGCCGAATTGACTCCTGAGATGGCCAGCGGAGAATTCGTCAACATATTTGACAAGCTCGTGGCAAGGACATTTGAAACCAAACTCTACCGACCTAAAGGGATGAAGTCCTTCGTAAGGAGCAGGACACACAAATGCATGGCATTAGTTCAATATAGTTCAATAGTGTATGGTGGGATAAAAAGCAGTAACTTTACAAGACCCACAGGATGGCAAATGGAAGAAAACAAAAGTTTCAGGTGTGACACAAAAATATCAGTAAGTTAGACACTGCAGTTTGTCATACCGTTATATAATGTGTATCATGTAAGTGCAAGTCCAATAGTCTTTCGAATGTCTCGATGTTTGGTGCGTTCACCACATACGATGGCAGTGCGTTCCAGTGCGGACAGACACTAAGAGAGTAAAAAAAACTTTCTACAATCTAAACGGGAATATTGAGTCACAAGTTTTAGTGCATGGCCTCGGCATCGTTTGTCGGCAGATAATGTTAACAGCGACTTACATGAATGGTCCGGTAAGTGAGGATCAGATCACCGCGAAGTCGTCGGTATTCTAAGGAGTACAGACCGATCGAACGAAGGCGCAGTTCATAACTAAGGCCCGATAGACCACGTGTTGCATTAGTGGCTCTTCTTTGTGGTTGCTCCAGGAGACGAATGTCCCGTTTTAACCACGGACGCCATGCGTGCACCGCATACTCGAGGTGGGGACGAATGTAGGCGTTAATCAATAATGGCACGAGTTGCCGCTCGAAGGTACCGAGCGCTCGCCTCAAAAGCCTCAAGCTTAAGTTCGCTATGTTAGCTGCCTTTGAACATTGGAGCGAATTACCCAGACCTTCTTGCACGATGACCCCTAAGTCTCTTTCGTTGCTCACCTGTTTTATAACGCGCTGCCCCAGGTGATATGTGTTGCTGCAGTTACTGCGCAGCGACAACAGGTGACACTTTTCGGGGTTCAGGGGTAGTTGGTTGTTTACTGCCCATTCGTGAATCCGGTTCAGGTCATCCTGCAGATAGACAGGGTCAGATGTTGACTGAATAGCTCGCCACATCTTAGCATCGTTGGCGAATATTTGCATAGGCGATTGAATGTTGGCAGGGAGGTCGTTGATACAGACTAAAAAGAGTAACGGGCCGAGAACTGATCTTTGCGGTACACCGCTAGTGACGCATAGGCTATCGGAGTGGGTGTTGGCGATCCTTACCTCGATTCTTCTGTCGTATAAGTAACTTTCCAACCATGTGAGCAAGGATCCGTGGATACCATAGGCCGCAAGCTTTCGGAGAAGTGTTGGGTGATTGACTCTGTCGAATGCCTTAGAAAAGTCTAAGTAAATCACATCTACGGGAACTCCCTCGTCAGCAGCCCTGGTCCATGAGTCCCGAGCAAGTAGTAGATTGGTGAGGCAAGATCGTCCGCATCTGAATCCATGTTGGAGGTTGGAGATGATTTGTAGACTTTCAAAATATCTCACCATTTCATCAGCGATTATAGACTCCATCACTTTTGATAGAACAGGAAGGAGAGTAATAGGTCGGTAGTTGGCAAGGTCTGACCGCTTACCTCCCTTGTATATCGGAGTGATAAGTTCACGTTTCCACTCAGACGGAAGTGTATGAGAATCAAATAGAAACTGGAAAAAGGTTGCAAGGTGGACTGCCATGGTGGGTGCAAGGGTTTTAAGTACTTTCGGACAGATCTTGTCAATTCCCGGCGCACCATTTTCCCTGAGCGACTGTAATTTCTTTGCCACAGCTGTAGGACTAAAGTTGACCGTGGATAAGCCGACGACATTTGCTGGGATGTAGCAAGGCGATGGTTCCATGGTGTGTCTAGTCACTGAGACAAACTGCATGAGCAATGCGTCCGCGGTCTCCTCTTCAGTAACCGTTAGGCCATTGACCGTCTCTAGTGGTGGTATTCCCGTCTTAACCTTCCTTTTGTCATTCACATACCGGTAGAGCAGTTTGTGATTGCTAGTAAATTTGCGTACCATAGTTTCCTGCAATTCGTACTTGTCAGCTTTAAGGAGTGAAGTGCAGTAGTTTCTGACTGTTTTGTAATGATTCCACGTGATATCACTTGGACCTAGCAAATGACCCCTCCAAGCCTCGTCTCGCCTATTCAACCACTTACGTGTTCTACTCCGGATCCAGTTGTTGCTCCGTCGCGAAACTCGTAATGGTACGTCTTTTGAAGCGGATTGTAGGACCCAGTTTATCTTGCCTTTCAACACTTGCCAGGCATCATTCGCCGAAGTGTGCATCTGGAGGTCCCAGTCAACGGTTGTCGCTATAGTGTGAAGCTTGGAATAGTTGGTGATGAATCGTCGGGTTTCTGGTTCTTTGTCAACCATACTGGCATAACACACATAATCAAACGTTAGAACTGAATGATCGCTACAACCTAGCGGGGGGTTGTATGAAACCGATTCAACCATTAACTCCTCATTAGTCAGGATTAAATCAAGTATTGAAGGCTTGTTTGAACCGCGGGGTCTGGTTGGTTGATC
>OX104064.1:128674468-128846684 GCA_944474145.2 Dicrocoelium dendriticum
CTTCGATTCGCCATGATCTTGCAAAATACAAGATCTAGAGAACGTGTGAGGCTCACTGTATTCATGTCCTGGTACCACGTTAACTTTGGTTGTCCCATGTCGAGTGCACTGCTGTCCCTATACGCATGGCGTGACCGTATACGAGTTGTTTTTCGGTATCCGCGTTCGAAATCCATACGGCTCACATAGACCGCGCCATCTCCAGGTGTCGCCAGTAAGAGGTATGCCAGTCCACTGCCTACATTCCCACGTGTCCGGCCGCAACCACTTCCGTGTCTGCAACGTCTGCGGCGCCCCAGCCGATCCCGCACAAAATTCGTCGCAGAACTTCTGCTGATGGCAACCGCTCGAGATATCGTCACATCCCGAACTGATACATCGTCCACGTTTTCACGGCCTGTATAGAATGAACGGTACAGCTACCAGGTATTGTGGTACACCATCAGCTTCGTGGGCCAATGCCTGAAGTCTGAAGGTTTGGTTGCGTTCCAACACTCGTATACTCTAGCTTCCCTCGAATGCACGCCTGCCGCCTTCGACACGCGATTGACGCACCTCAACGTGTAGCTTGCTGACCAGATCGACCATCACACTCCAAGGGTAGCAGAAGCGGGAGGGTGGTTGCCAATACTTCAGCACCAAATGCTGGAATTGCGGCAATATTGAAGATTGCACCTTCCGGTGAAGGCTGAAGAGGAGAAAGACAGTTGTTGCTTGTTGTTGATGGTGAGCCGATTTTGGCCCGTGTCGAAGCCAGAGCACTAGTCATGGTGCTGCACAACTCATGCGCGCGCTGTGTGGGGAGAAACAACGCACATTCCGTCAGCAAACACAGCAACATACGGATAGTTGTCTCAACAAGACTAGAGGTTCTCGCACCAGGGGGGGGGAGGGGGGGGGGGGAAAACGACGGATGATCAGCAACCCATCATCAATACGGTGCTCCACACGAACACCGTAAGCACAAGGCGCATCAAAAGCACAAGACAACATTGCATGAAGATAGATATTAAACAGGGCAGGAGCTAAGAGACAGCCTTGCTTCACACCAGAGAAAACTGCAAAGTCATCCGAGCTCTCTCCACTCAGCTGCACCCTCGCTCGCATACCACTGTGCAGACATTCAATTAAACTTACAAACTTACGCGGGCAACCAAACTTACCCAACACCAGCCACAATGCCTCGCGGTTCACCGTATCAAAATGCCTTGGTGAAATCAACAAAAAGCGAGTACAATGGCTGGTGTCGTTCTCTGCACTTCTCTTGCAACTGACGAGCCGCAAACACCATATCTATAGTACTGCGACCCGAACGGAATCCACATTGCTCTTCCGCCACGTTTGGTTCCACAACCTGACTGACGAGGCGATTGAGCAGGATTCGGGCAATCACCTTGCCCACACAACTCAGCAAGTTGATGCCACGATAATTCGTGCAACATTGCTTGCTACCTTTGCCCTTGTACAGTGGTAGCACAAGGGCATCCTTCAGCTCAGCAGGCACCTCCTCCTCAATCCACACGCGTTGCACCAAGTGGTGCAGCGCAGTCAACAACGCAGGTCCACCGTGTTTCAATACTTCAGGTAGGATCCCGTCAGCACCGGCACATTTGCCGTTTCGCAGCTGAGCAAGAGCTCTCTGCGTCTCATCCCGTGTCGGCGTATCCGCCAGATCCGCCTTCACATCGTGCTGCTTCAGGCCGTTCAATGTAGGCCAGTCGATCTCTGAACGGTTGTTCAAGAGACAGTCAAAGTGTTTCCGCCAGACCTGCATTATGTCTGCAGTCTGGGTGCAGGTAGCGCCTGAACTACCATCGATCAGTGTCCTCAGCGGCTCCAATCTCGGTCCATACACCGCCTTCAAGGAGTCAAAGAATTCCTTGTGTTGACGGCGTTCGGCGTAGCATTCCATCTGCTTCGCCTTCTCCGTCCACCATGCATTTTTAATGCGACGGAGCTCTCGGGTCAGTCGCCGTCGAAGTTGCGAAACTGACTACTCTTCCCCAAGTCACTGGGGTCTGCAACATGTGCAGCAAATGCTGCATTCTTCTCTGACACCAATGCGTCAATCGTCACATTGTTGTCATCAAACCAATCAGGCCGCTTACAGTTTGCGCGCCCGATGGTCTCCTCCGCAGCAGCTGTCACCTGGTCGCGAATGTGGTGCCACAGGTCGCCCACTGTGGCTATACAGTCCACATCACCACACAGGCGTGCAGCCATCGCCTTCTCCAGCTCAGTACGTTTCGCCACAGTACCGAGGGAGAGAATGTTAAATTTACGCCGATTCACGGCGGGAGTGCAATACATCGATTTACGAAAATATATGTACAGTTTGGTCCGAACCAATTTGTGATCAGTGCCACACTCAGCTCCACGCAGTACACTTGTCATGCGCACTTCACGCATATCACGCTGACGTACGATGACATAGTCGAGCAGGTGAGCGTGACCACTCCGTGGGTGCGTCCAAGTTGCTATATCACTCGCACTCAGTGCAAACCGAGTGTTCGTGATCGTCAGGCCGTGAGTGGCACACAGTGAGAGCAGCCTGTCACCGTTCGCATTCGCTGAACCAATGCCATGCGCACCGATAACATCTGTCCACGCTGATGCATCACGCCCAACGCGCGCGTTGAAATCACCCAGCAGAAATAGTCGGTCGCTCCTCGGCACAGACCGTATCACGGAGGATAGCTCAGTGTAGAACTGATCACGCGTGTCATCAGGATAACACATGGTCGGACCGTACGTGCTTATAAAAGTAGCAAACTGACCTCTTCCGAGTCGCAGGCGAACAGTCATCAGTCGCGCGCTGATGCCCGTTGGTTCACCCACCAGCTGGCCATTCAGGCGATCGGATATTGCAAATCCGACCCCATGTTCACGTGGTGCTGAGGCGGCGTTGCCCACCCAGTAGAATGTGTAGCCAGCACCTGCTTCATGTAACTTACCTTGCTCAGCGAGCCGAGTTTCACTGAGCGCCGCAATATCGATGTGGTAGCGCGCCAGCTCCATTGCGACCAGTGCAGTGCGTCGCTCCGGGCGCTCGCTGAGTTCCGGTCCAGTAGTGTGCGCACGTTCCAGCACCCATGCTGAGTGCTTTGCGCGCAGGCATACGATTGCATTGGTGGGCAATCGCACGCGAGGTGGTCGTTGTGCTTCGGAGGTTTGCTTGAGGGACTCCACCCGGAGCCTTTGGCTCAATAGCCTGACCCACAAGGCAGTGGGTGGTTTGGAGGTTTGCTTGAGGGACTCCGCCCGGAGCCTTTGGCTCAATAGCCTGACCCACAAGGCAGTGGAGAGCAGATCCAGCTCGGGAATGTGATTGCAGAGACAGATTGGGATCTGCTTGACGGCCGTCACACGCAGCCTTTGAGGTTCTGGAACAATTATCATATGTTTTGCGACCGTAATTGGATACGCACCTGCGACCACGGCCAGACGCAGGTGGGTTTTTGGCGGGTTTGCACCAATTTGACCAGGGGCTGCCTGGCTTGAGGCGGGCAGTAGCAAACCATTGAACACCCGGAGGTGTCCTCCCACCGTCAGAGACAATGCGTGGCACTCGTGCTCTACGCCAATCGAGCATTGAGAATATCACCCGTAACCTGTTGTCTCCCATGGCTAGGTTTTACGGGAAGTGGGCCATCGACCACTTCCTAACCTCCGGAGAGGATGGACTAGGATACTGCCAGGGCGCCCAATCCTGACAGGAGAACGACTCGGGTCCTCAGCCAAAGCCTTCGATTAAATGAACACCCGAAAGGCAGCGGGTCTAGCACATGGTCAGTTAGCTGACTCATGCGGATTGTTGTCCTGGATCTTAGCAGGGAGAAGGGCGAAACCTAACTCCCACCCAGCGGTCGCCACGTGGAGGCGCCCAGGACATGAGACTATGGCGCAACAGTAGCAGCAGTGGGTAGACCATCTGTCAGGATCTAGCCACCACCAGCCTCAGCGCACCATAGGCACTCTTGTCACTACTATACATGGTTGGCGGCATCCGGTTTCGGATTTGCCTGTCACTGTGGCCAGCCACAGGACGCCTGCGCCTACAGATGGACCATGGATGGCTTGCGCTGCACCACCCACAGCTCCATCCACACACCCCATATCCAGTGTAAACCCGAAGGAATAAGACCGGGAGGCATGCGGATGGGAGCCACGTTTCATCAACGGAGCCGGCCCACACTCCTTCACAGACAAAAACAAGCACACTGTATTTGGGGAATCAAGCGCACACAAGGCGGTGGCTGGACCGTAGTCCGCTCCATACTGAGTGCATGGAACCACTCTTCGAGCCTAACACGGCCACAAGGACCGTGCACCCCGTCCCCTCCAGCAACGACCAACTGTCTCCTGGAGCCGGTATGGACGAGGTAGTGAGTAATAGACAGGTAGGCACCTTGTCAACATGCACATCAAGCGCAGCCACACCAAGGATATCAAGCAACAGCCAAACACTTGAGAGAGAGAAAGAAAAAGAGAAAAACTCGATTAATGCATAAGGAAACGGTGACGTAAACCTTAATTAAATAGCAAACGTAATAAGTTGTTTACAAACAAATCCTAGCTAAGTGCACGAGGTCAGGAAGTATAGTTCACGGAATGCCACGAACACAAAAATGTTATGGAAATCGAATACAATTGGCTGAAGCGATGTGTGCAAGTTAATGGAATAGAGAACATGGAGATATTTATATGAGAAAGAAAAGCATTAAGGCACAAACTGTAAACCCACCACCTGAAATAAAGAGACTTAGCATGCAAGCACGCGGTTAGTAAATCGAATTCAGCGTGCCTACAAACGCTGCGCCGCCTCGCCGTAATTCTCTGCAGGACCCGTCGTCGCTTCTGTAGTGGCCCCAAATGGCACAGCGCATTGCCCACTAGACATTTATATGAGAAAGAAAGGCATTAGGAGAGAACCGAAAACCCACCACCTGAAATAAAGAGATTTAGCATGCAAGCATGCGGTTAGTAAATCGAATTCAGCGTGCCTACAAACGCTGCGCCGGTGCTGCCTACGTTCACTGCTGTACCCGTCGGCGCTTCGGCAGTGGTCCCGAGTGACCTCGCTCATGGCTCACTAGGCCTGCCTGACTAAGGCACTCGCGACCGCATGTTCTACAGCACAATGCGCTCGATGTCGATGGAGTACAATTCATCGGTGCTTGCCGCTTCCGCAACTGCCGCTTCTTCTCTGCATGCATGAGGGCTTTCTCCCGCACTTCAGCAACTGCCTTCGTGATTAGATCGCGCCATGCACGCCGATCAACCGCCTTCGATTCCCATGATCTGCAATCAAGATTAGAACGTGTGAGGCTCACTTTAATCATGTCCTGGTAACGTAACTTGGGTTTCCCCACGTGCCGCTTCCAAATACTCAGCTGACCGTATAAGAGTTGTTTCGGTATTCGCGTCGAATCCAAACGGCTCACATGACCGAGCCATCTCAGGTGTCTCAGTAAAAGTATGCAGTCCACTGCATACATCCCACTTCGGCGCAACACTTCCGTGTCTGCAACTCTGGCGCCCCAACCGATCCGCAAAATACGTCACAGACACTGCTGATGGAACCGCTCGAGATATCGCACATCCCGACGGTATATCGTCCACGTTTCACTGCCGTATAGAAGAACGGACAGTACCATGGATTTGTACACCATCAGCTTCGTGCCAATGCTAAGCTGATGGTTGTTCCACACTCGGTACTCAAGCTTACCGAATGCCGCTGCCGCCTTCGACACGCGATTACGCAACTCAACGTGTAGCTGCTGATCAGTCGACATCACACTCCCAAGGTAGCTGAAGCGGGAGGTGGTTTCCAATACTTCAGCACCAATGCTGATTCGCGGCAATATTGAAGATTGCACCTCCGGTGAAGGCTGAAAGAGACAGACAGTTTTGCTTGTGTTGATGGTGAGGCCGAATTTGGCCGCTGTCGAAGCCAGAGCACTAGTCATGTGCTGCAACTCATCCGCGCTGTGTGAAAACAACGCACAGTCGTCAGCCAACAGCAACATACGGATAGTTGTCTCACAGACTAGAGTTCCCGCACCGAAACGACGGATCTTCAGCAACCCACCATCAATACGGTGCTCCACACGAACACCGTAAGCACAAGCCGCATCAAAAGCACAAGACAACATTGCATGAAGATAGATATTAAACAGGGCAGGAGCTAAGACACAGCCTTGCTTCACACCAGAGACAACTGTAAAGTCATCAGAGGTCTCTCCACTCAGCTGCACCCTCGCTCGCATACCACTGTGCAGACATTCAATTAAACTTACAAACTTACGCGGGCAACCAAACTTACCCAACACCAGCCACAGTGCCTCGCGGTTCACCGTATCAAATGCCTTGGTGAAATCAACAAAAAGCGAGTACAATGGCTGGTGTCGTTCTCTGCACTTCTCTTGCAACTGACGAGCCGCAAACACCATATCTATAGTGCTGCGACCCGAACGGAATCCGCATTGCTCTTCCGCCACGTTTGGTTCCACAATCTGACTCACGAGGCGATTGAGCAGGATTCGGGCAATCACCTTGCCCACACAACTCAGCAAGTTGATGCCACGATAATTCGTGCAACATTGCTTGCTACCTTTGCCCTTGTACAGTGGTAGCACAAGGGCATCCTTCAGCTCAGAAGGCACCTCCTCCTCAATCCACACGCGTTGCACCAAGTGGTGCAGCGCAGTCAACAACGCGGGTCCACCGTGTTTCAATACTTCAGGTGGGATCCCGTCACCTCCGGCACATTTGCCGTTTCGCAGCTGAGCAAGTGCTCTCTGCGTCTCATCCAGTGTCGGTGTATCCGCCAGATCCGCCTTCACATCGTGCTGCTTCAGGCCGTTCAATGTAGGCCAGTCGATCTCTGAACGGTCGTTCAAGAGACAGTCAAAGTGTTTCCGCCAGACCTGCATTATGTCTGCAGTCTGGGTGCAGGTAGCGCCTGAACTACCATCGATCAGTGTCCTCAGCGGCTCCAATCTCGGTCCATACACCGCCTTCAAGGAGTCAAAGAATTCCTTGTGTTGACGGCGTTCGGCGTAGCATTCCATCTGCTTCGCCTTCTCCGTCCACCATGCATTTTTAATGCGACGGAGCTCTCGGGTCAGTCACCGTCGAAGTTTGCGAAACTGATTACTCTTCCCCAAGTCACTGGGGTCTGCAACATGTGCAGCAAATGCTGCATTCTTCTCTGACACCAATGCGTCAATCGTCACATTGTTGTCATCAAACCAATCAGGCCGCTTACAGTTTGCGCGCCCGAGGGTCTCCTCGGCAGCAGCTGTCACCTGGTCGCGAATGTGGTGCCACAGGTCGCCCACTGTGGCTATACAGTCCACATCACCACACAGGCGTACAGCCATCGCCTTCTCCAGCTCAGTACGTTTCGCCACAGTACTGAGGGAGAGAATGTTAAATTTACGCCGATTCACGGCGGGAGTGCAATACATCGATTTACGAAAATATATGTACAGTTTGGTCCGAACCAATTTGTGATCAGTGCCACACTCAGCTCCACGCAGTACACGTATCATGCGCACTTCACGCATATCACGCTGACGTACGATGACGTAGTCGAGCAGGTGAGCGTGACCACTCCGTGGGTGTGTCCAAGTTGCTATATCACTCGCACTCAGTGCAAACCGAGTGTTCGTGATTGTCAGGCCGTGAGTGGCACACAGTGAGAGCAGCCTGTCACCGTTCGCATTCGCTGAACCAATGCCATGCGCACCGATAACATCTGTCCACGCTGATGCATCACGCCCAACGCGCGCGTTGAAAGCACCCAGCAGAAATAGTCGGTCGCTCCTCGGCACAGACCGTATCACGGAGGATAGCTCAGTGTAGAACTGATCACGCGTGTCATAAGGATAACACATGGTCGGACCGTACGTGCTTATGAATGTAGCAAACTTACCTCTTCCGAGTCACAGGCGAACAGTTATCAGTCGCGCGCTAATGCCCGTTGGTTCACCCACCAGCTGTCCATTCAGGCGGTCGGATATTGCAAATCCGACCCCATGTTCACGTGGTGCTGAGGCGGCGTTCCCCACCCAGTAGAATGTGTAGCCAGCACCTGCTTCATGTAACTTACCTTGCTCAGCGAGCCGAGTTTCACTGAGCGCCGCAATATCGATGTGGTAGCGCGCCAGCTCTATTGCGACCAGTGCAGTGCGTCGCTCCGGGCGCTCTCTGGAGTTCCGGTCCAGTATTGTGCGCACGTTCCAGCACCCGATGCTGAGTGCTTTGCGCGCAGGCATACGATTGCATTGGTGGGCAATCGCACGCCAGGTGGTCGTTGTCCATCGGAGGTTTGCTTGAGTGACTCCACCCGGAGCCTTTGGCTCAATAGCCTGACCCACAAGGCAGTGGGTGGTTTGGAGGTTTGCTTGAGGGACTCCGCCCGGAGCCTTTGGCTCAATAGTCTGACCCACAAGGCAGTGGAGAGCAGGTCAAGCTCGGGAATGTGATTGCAGAGACAGATTGGGATCTGCTTGACTGCCGTCACACGCAGCCTTTGAGGTTCTGGAACAGTTATCAAATGTTTTGCGACCGTAATTGGATACGCACCTGCGACCACGGCCAGACGCAGGTGGGTTTATGGCGGGTTTGCACCAATTTGACCAGGGGCTGCCTGGCTTGAGGCGGGCAGTAGCAAACCATTGAACACCCGGTGGTGTCCTCCCACCGTCAGAGACAATGCGTGGCACTCGTGCTCTACGCCAATCGAGCATTGAGAATATCACCCGTAACCTGTTGTCTCCCATGGCTAGGTTTTACGGGAAGTGGGCCATCGACCACTTCCTAACCTCCGGAAAGGATGGACTAGGATACTGCCAGGGCGCCCAATCCTGACAGGAGAACGACTCGGGTCCTCAGCCAAAGCCTTCGATTAAATGAACACCCGAAAGGCAACGGGTCTAGCACATGGTCAGTTAGCCGACTCATGCGGATTGGTGTCCTGGATCTTAGCAGGGAGAAGGGCGAAACCTAACTCCCACCCAGCGGTCGCCACGTGGAGGCGCCCAGGACATGAGACTATGGCGCAACAGTAGCAGCAGTGGGTAGACCATCTGTCAGGATCTAGCCACCACCAGCCTCAGCGCACCATGGGCTCTCCCGCCCACCCACTTCTAGGTGCATACATACGACCACACGTGGAGTATGCCATACAAGTCTGGCTGCCGTGGCTGAGGAAAGACCTCTCTGATTTAAAGAAAATTCAACGACGCGCAACGAAGAAAGTGAAAGGTTTAGGCCAGTTACGCTACGAAGACAGACTGAAATTGCTCGGGATATTTAGTGGTCAATATCGACGACTACGGGGAGATTTGATTTTGGCTTATCAGATTCTGACAGACCCCAATCATACCTGCCGCCATCTGCTGGAGCTCAGTAACAACAACAATCTGAGAGGTCATCATCTGAAGCTGGCAGTGCAGTACAGTCGTTTGGAATGCCGACGGAATTTCTTTTCCGTGCGTGTTTGCCAAGCCTGCAATGCTCTCCCAGAATCTGTAGTCAGTGCACCCAACCTGATCGAGTTCAAAAATCGAGTTGATAATGCACTCACTTCATTGCACTATCTCCCATAGTACAGTCTAATTTTGAGAGATCCAAAATCCATACTTTAAAAATAATTTCCTCACGCAAATTTCAACAGTGGATTTATATTTTGACGCTTCAAACTCAAACACTTTGCCCCATGCGAATTTCAAGGGGCGGTGACTCTTTTAACCAAATACTCCACACCTCATGATCCCCTCCGGAGTTATAGCGGATTATTATTTTGACACTTCAAACTCGGTGAGTCCACAAGCTTGTAGTGACTCGTTGTTAAACGATTTTACTGAATTGGTTTCCATTGAATTTTTCACACTTCTATGATTTTCGCACTGATCACCCTACGGGATTTGTCAAGCTTTAGCTTTTATACCCGCATAAATCCATTGTTCCATTGTTCCATCAACGACCTCGCGTGTATCATCGAGTCGAATTTTCTGCTTTTTGCCGATGACATAAAGATACGGCGGGCATTCGGCTGTCAGGAAGATCACGATATGCTATAGATAAACTTAGACTGTGTCTTTAAATGGTCAAAGATAAATCTACTTCCGTTTAACGCATACAAGTGCCAAACTGTACAAGTATGCCACAAGCCCATCTACGCATACAAGCTCGGACACCACATGCTGAAAACGGCCTAACAGCAACGTGATCTTGGGGTGGTGACGCAAGACGACCTCGGGTATTCGGCGCAGTTTTGGAGGCGTCCAAAACCGATAACCAACATGTTGGTCTCTTACGGAGAGCTTTCAAGTGGTTCGACCCATCCATCTGTCCCCAAATACTCATTGTGTATGTGAGGCCCCGTGTGGAGTACGCGACTCAGGCGAGGTATCCCTGGTTAAAACGCGAGCTGGTTGCACTGGGTACCGCACAAGGAAGGGTAACCAAAAATGTGAAGGGAACGCTCAACCTGCTATAAAATCTGCGACTGAAAACTTTAGTAGTGTACAGCGGAAGTTATCGCCGTCTATGGGGCGAGCAAATTATGGAGTTCCAGATGTTGAAATACCCCGATCACGCTTTCTGTCACCTCCCGAAATAAGGCCGCAACACAAAATGGATGGGTCACCAGCTGAAACTTGCTACTCAATAAAGTTGGCTGTAATGCCGCCTGAACTATTTTTCTCTTCAAAGTTTTTACACCTGGAACGCTTTTTCGAGTTAAGTCATTGCTGTGCCCAAGCTACCCGTTATAAAATACGACTCGACAACGCATTACAGCTCCAAAGTCGAACCACTGCGGGCTGATTGTGTTGCTATGAGCAGGCGTTTGTGTGCAGCCCATTTGACGAGATCAACTAAGATTGATTCAAGAAGCAGCACTAGAAAATTTGTCTATGGTTTTCGCTTATGGCCCTACCAACTACAGTTCTGATGGCGCCAAGTACACCTGGTATCATGAACTGAACATGCTACTACGCAGGGCTACCCATTCATCTATGGTTGTGGTTACAGGAGATATGAATATGCCAGTAGGTCGCTTGGACTCTTGAGAAGCTTAACTAGGTGGTTAGTATGGGCTTAACTCCGACTGTACGGACAATGGCGAACGTCTGTTACAGCTGCGTGAGGAGCACCGGCTCTTACTTAGTAGCACTGCTTTCAGACATTGGGCGCCGAAGGGCCACTTGGCGATCTCCTGTAGCCGACCAGTGATGGACTCGAATAGATCACGTTGCCATACGTTGTAGTTGGCGTGGTTCCATACTGGATAGTCACTCGTTCTGAAATAACTTCTGAAATAACTCTGACCACGCTTTGGTACGTGGTTCCTTTTCCAGAAACTTTACCGGAAGGCACGCCAAGCGTCACCTTTAATTGACAACAGAAAAGTTATCTAATCTCTCAGTCAGGCAAGCATATCAGGATTCCGGGCACACGGAACTTTCGCTCGCTCGTCCAAAGGACACTGAGCTTAGGTGGAATAGGATATCAGCCATCATGTATGATGCGAAACCATCTGCTAGCAGAACTACCAAGCATCACCGCGCCAGTCCCTCGATATTCGAAAAGTCATTGAACCTATTGTTATCCAGAAGAAAAATCCAGACTGCTTCTGAGTACAAGGTAACTAGCTGAAGCGGAGCCAGCATGCTGACAATTGGGCTCAAACGTGGAGGAGACTGGAGTAGTATGTACCTGTCGCAAGCTCTTCCACCCGGCCAGTACCACAGTTCCCAGGAAAACAATCTCAGTGCGACAATAAAGGGACAGCATGAGCGCCCTGTATTAGGATAAAAAGCGACTTTTTGCTTAATGTTCCAAGCACTGTTGAGGGTAGTTCAGTTGATTCCATGCTCCCGGATCGCTCCCTACTCAGATGGTGCAATGTGAGCCATAACCGATTAGTTTAGATGATGCATTAGAGACTGAGGTCCGAAACACGATCACTGCCCTCGATCGTTTACGGGCTGATAGCCCGGATACCCTTGCATCCGCACTATTTAAGGGTAGAGGGGTGGTTCTTTGAAATGCACTGAACCAGCTGGCTGGTGCCAACTGGGTGGTCCGGGTAAATCCCGTTCCAGCGAAGGGTTCGGCAGCAGAGTTCCAGGATGTGGTAGGATTTCGCCTCGCAAGCGTTCTCCCTATAAAAAACCACAAGTATCCGTTTAACAACACTGTGACGTGGCGGATGTGACTCGCCACTAAATAAAGTCACTGCTTCTTCCCTTTTCCGGAGGATCATTCACACATCACGAACGTCATCCGATTCAAAGCGTTCCATTGATTCCCCCCTTTGATGGCGAACACAACGAACAAAAGCACACACAGTCACGTTTACCTACTCACACAACATGTCCCCTTCCAAATCCACAGTTAAACATAGGTTTACATCTCAACACACACACATAAACTCCTATGCTATTGGTCAAAATGTACTAACTTGTGCAGTTGTCTATCATACATGTCTGTAATATCATGATCACGCCCTTGATGGTGTGCCTCACAATGACGAGAATAAACTATTAATTTAATTCAATTTAATCTGTTCGAACAGATCTGGAAAGTAAAGACCATCCCAGCTAACTGGAACGACAAAACCATAGTGCCTAACTACAAGTGGGTTAGTTGCGTCGAATGTGTTAATTACAAGGGAATTAGCCTAACGCCTGTGGTGACAAAATTATTAGCTTCAAATCTTATTCGTCGCCTAACTGCAGAACGAGAATCCCAAAGCAGGAAGGAGAAGAAATTGCTGTATAGCCAGTTGTTAGAATAGCGCCATACATACCCCACAAGGATAGTTCATTCATGCATTATACACGTTAGCTAGAGGTGGGAAACACCTCAGCTACAGTGCTGTAATGCATACAAGAAAAAAGGGAAAGTGCAACAGGTGCAAGTCAGCTGAGCTACCGGTGACGGATTGGCATCGTTCCTGTAAGCAACCAGCCGTCTACTATGCAGCAAAAAATCGCTATGCACAATTATATAAGGCTAAGTAATGAGATCGTGATTTCAGGGGAAACTAAGAGGGCTGGGGTGTGACAAAGAAACTCACAGCAAGAACATCATTGAGGTCGGCTCCTAGCCATATCAACAAGTGTATCCAGCCAAACGTGTTCATCTTCTTTTGGACCCCAACCAGGGAGCCGAGATGCTCCAACCGAGGCCAGCTCCGAAGTGAGGGCCTTCATTCCTCTGGACCAAGTCATCGCTTGGCCACCCCTCTTCTTCTTCCATCCACACCCCCGGCGCGCAAACAACACACGTCGCGAAAGTCGGTGGGCTGGCATGCGTAACACATGGCCGAGCCATCGGAGCCTGATGCGTGAAATAACGTTGCTAAGCGGTTCACTTCCTTTTCCTGTGTCATAAACAAAGCGTTGAACACGCTCGTTGTTTACTCGGTGTCCCCACGAGATGTGAGCTAGATTGCGAAGGCAACGGTGCTCGAACGTAACTAGCCTCTTTAAGTCCGTAGATTTAAGGGGCTAGGTTTCATAACCGTACAATAGGGTCGAAGGTACCGCTGCATTGTACACGCTACTCTCCAGGGCGAGAGTGATGTCGCCGGCGGCATAGGTGGCGAAGCTTAGCAAAAGCGCCTCGTGCTTTTGCTATAAGGTTCGTGATCTCATCTTCAATCCTACGGACGCTGATAAAAGTTCCCAGGTAGTTGAATTTTTGTACGACTTCCAGCTGATCCCCATTATGGGTCAGCGTAGGAAGCGGTCCAGGCCGACATTGGAGGAACACTTTGCACTTCGAGGATGCGAAGCAAAGCCCGAAGTGATGGAAACCCAGTGCTAACTTGCCCAGTGCCGCTTGGCACGTTTGTGAGCTGTCACAGATTAGGGCAATATCATCAGCAGACTCCAAGTCAAGAAGTCGTTCTCCTGGGAGCAGATCCACACCTTTTAAGTCGTGTCTTGTGATCGCGATTTCCATGAGTTCGCCAATAGCGAAGTTGAAGAGGAAAGGTGACAGCGGGCATCCTTGTCTCACACCGTTGGAGATATTACCGGGCGAGTACAGCTTGCCGTAAGCCCTCACTCTGCTTGAGCCGTGCGTGTATAATGCCCGGATAATATGCACCTATTTCTCAGGTACACCTTTCCTGAGTAGACAGTCCCAAAGTGCACGTCTATCCACCGAATCGAATGCACCTTTGATATCGAGGAACGCGACAAAGTTAAGTCGCCAATATATGTGACGTTGCTCTAACTGACGCAAAATGAAGATGTGATCAATGCAGTCACAATCTCGACGAAACCCGGCTGGCTCTTAACGAATATAGATTTCCCGAGTGCTAGCACACGGATAGTAGCTGTTTCTCAATTTCAGGAGTGCGTTTGACAAACTAGATTGATCCATTTTGTTTGAAATACTTGCACCGAAAGATGTTCCCCTGAAAAATGTGAACGTTTTATTTACCCTATAATCCAACCCCGAAGGCCCGTTAGGGTCTACGGTTACTTGTCGTATCTATTCTTGACAACAAGTGGCCTTTGTCAGGGTTATCCAATTTCCCCATTTTTGTGCAACTTCGTCGTGGAGTACATCAGAAAGTACTCTCTTACTGCGCCCCTTGACGCAGGTTTTGAGGTGTTGTTTGGTGGAAAAATAATGGATCTTGCTCATGCGAACGATTTTGTCTTGCATTTTCGATGATGTTGCGGAGGCACAGTCAACTCTGAACCGCCTATGTACGGTGGTCTCACAATTTGGCATGCGATTCGCAATTTCAGACTGTTGCTGTAGAACCACCAACTACTTCATAGCAAGGAATGCTAGGTAGTTAATCCACGTACTTTGTCAGCTGCAGCCTCAACTACGGATGCATAACTATTGAAGTCAGTTCACGTATTGCAAAAGCTAGAACTGCTTTTTCAATTCGGCATAAGGTGGGAGTTTGGCTGGGGATGAAAGACCGTGTGTACAACGTCACAGAGAGGACAGTCCTACTTAATGTGAGTAAGATTTGGCCCCTTCCGTCTGAGGTGTCTTCGATTCTCGGATCATAACTGGTTTTGAGTAGCAGTTATTGTCCGGATGATGTGCGTGAGCAGGTGCTATGCAGTGTTAATAAATAAGTAAGTAGTATATTCTCGACATAGCGAGGCACGCCTGAATATGCATGATCATAGCAATATGAAAACAAATGATTGGCAAATGTACACTAATGTTGCAAGGTTGGCAGTAGCATATTGTGTCCTGTATCTGTGGGTATGTATGTATGAATTTTTGCAGCAGTGTTACTTGAGTAGCTAGACTTGACGCCGTAGTTGTGATTGTGTTCCTTCAGGTCAACGGCTTGATAAGGTGTGAAAGGGAAACTTTGCACTGGATGACTGGCGTCCGCAAAGTATGTATTACAGCGACTTCATTTAGTGGCGAGTCAAATCAGGCACATCTGAATGTAAGAGTTCGCGGCGTCATCTCTGACCCAATCGACGTTAAGTGCGGAGTGCCCCAGGGCTCAGTACTTGGTCCACGACTATTCCTGATTTACATAAACGATCTCGCGACAGTAATCAGCTCCAACTCCTTACTTTTCGCTGATGATCTCAAGATATGGCGAGCCATTAGAACAACCAGCGACAATGCAGCACTTCAGAATGATCTGGACAGGGTCTACGAATGTCCGACTCAGAACCTGCTTCAGTGCAATGCTACAAAGTGCAAGGTGCTGAGCATACGCCATAAAGCCACTTGTGAATACAGACTGGGAGATCAAATATTGCAGCGCACTTCAACGGAATGCGATCTAGGCGTGATAGTGTAGGAAGATCTGGGCTGTTCCCGTCAGGCCGAGAAAGCCTCCAAAAAAGCTAACCAAAATCTTGGCCTTTTGCGGAGGGCATTCGGGCGCTTCGATCCTTCCATCTTTTCCCAGATGCTGAACGCCTACATTCGGCCTCATTCTGAGTACGCCATCCACGCTTGGCAGCCATGGCAGAAGCAAGACCTTACCGCTCTTGAACTGCCACAACGAAGGGCGACCAAGAACCTAAAGGGCCTGTTTCATCTCCCTTACCGATTGAGACTGAAAACCCTTGGGGTCTACAGTGGACAAAATCGACGCCTACGTGGCGACTTGATAATGACTTATATGATCCTGAGGAATCCAAACCATTGTTGTCGTCACCTACTTAAGCTGAATAGCAATACAACACTCAGAGGACACCATCTAAAGCTGGCCACACAAAACAGCCGGTTGGAATGCCGCCGGAATTTCTTTTCCCTTCGTGTGTGCCAACACTGGAACGCTCTTTTCACATACGTTGTTTCTTCCCCCACGCTACCGCTATTTAAAAGACGCCTGGATGATTCGTTTATCCACCTACATTACGCTATATAATCAGATATTTGAATCAAAAGACAGTTAGGCGAACAAGCTCGTTTTCGGTGGATCGCATCAGGCCAACACACCACAGATGATAGGAATAAATCAAACACAGGGTATATAAATACAATGAATCAATGAAGTGAATTGACCGGTTAATGCGATCAAGTGACCACACTGGCTTGGGCATCGTTAGTGGAAGGGTCAGGCGTGGTGTCGTAACATGGGGAAGTACCTGAGATACAAACCGACCATCAAATATCTTCTAAAGAACAGGCATTTGGACGCTCTGAAGCAAATCAAGAAAAACGAGGATGTTTTGTTGTCTAGACCGGACAAAGGAGCCGGGATTGTATTGATGAACAAGTCAGATTAGATTGATAAGATGAACATCATCCTAAGAGACGCATCGAAATTTCGAAAAGTGCAAAACGAGACAGACAGGACGCCGGCGATTGTGAAGACCATGATAAGACTTTTGCGGCGTTTGAAACAAAATAACATCATAGACTCTGACACTTTTGAATACGCCAGACCTAGTGGAACCGTGATTCCGAGACTTTATGGCTTACCTAAGATCCACAAGCAAGGTGTACCGTTGAGACCGATACTAGACATGTACAACTCTCCCTATCATCTGACTGCTAAGTGGCTTGTTAAACGCCTCGAGCCGGTCAGGAAAGCCATATCTAGGTACAGCCTCTGGGACACTTTCGAATTTCTTGACTCGGTGCAACAACTAAATCTAGCTGGACGGAAGATGTTCTCACTAGATGTGACGTCACTTTTCACCAACGTCCCGTTAGAAGAGACCATTGACTATCTCTGCGAGTTTATCCAACTGCACAACTTCAACATCGGTATTCCAAATGACTGTTTAAGGCAACTTATATTGGCATGCACTAAGAACATTCAGTTTCAGTTCAATGAGACGTATTACAGACAAATAGACGGGGTAGCTATGGGTTCACCATTAGGACCGCTACTCGCCGATGTCTTCATGAGTAAGTTGGAGAACACTCAGCTAAACGAATGTATCAACAACTTGGTTTACTACGGTCGATACGTAGATGACATATTTTGTGTTGCGGATGATCGAGTATGCATCGAAGATCTGTTAGCCCACTTCAACGCTGCACATAACAACATAGTGTTCACAAGAGAACTTGAAAGTAACAACTCGTTGTCATTCTTAGATGTCCACATCACCAGAACATCAGACGGGACGGTACAAAGGAGAGTACATAGAAAGACAACTTGGACCGGTCAATATACTCATTTCGCCAGCTTTGTTCCAATGAGTCAGAAACGCAACCTGGTCCGTTGTCTAACGGAAAGAGCGAGGAAAATATGCACTGAAGATACGCTGTCAGATGAACTGAGTTTTATTCGAAGCGTTCTCGAACAAAATGGTTATCCGGACAAATTCATCCGGAGACACATGGAGCCACGAGCACATAAAGTCCAACCAATCACCGCTGAAAAGCGCTTAATCTACTTATCACTGCCTTTCAAAGGTGATGTGATAGCAGAACGAACTACTCGAAGGCTCTGCAATGCAACAGCGAGAACGTACTTCGCAGCTGACCTCCGCGTCAGCTTCACTTCTACGCCAGTCGTGAGTCAGCATCTCAAGGACAGATTGCCGAGGTCGAATATTTCCTTCTGTGTGTATCATTTTTCTTGCTCGTGTCGAGCAAGTTATATTGGAAAGACGACCAGGAGACTGTCTGAGAGAGTGCGAGAACATTGCCCGGCTTGGCTCTACACTGGTGTCAGAAAGACAGTAGTCAGCGCGGTGCTGGGGCATTTGGCCGACACAAATCACCAAGTGAATGTGCGAGAGGCCTTCCGGCCTATCTACAGGATATCTGGACGTCACATGCGAGCCCTCCGATGTCGCCTATTGGCGACAGCGGAAGCAATCGCTATTCGGCTCCATAATCCCGAATTGTGTGCCCAAAAGAAGTTTGTACATGCTCTACAGCTGCCATGGCCTCAAGCTTCCCCATGTTACGACACCACGCCTGACCCTTCCACTAACGATGCCCAAGCCATTGTGGTCACTTGATCGCATTAACCAGTCAATTCACTTCATTGATTCATTGCATTTAAATACCCTGTGTTTGATTTATTCCTATCATCTGTGGTGTGTTGGCCTGATGTGATCCACCGAAAACGAGCTTGTTCGCCTAACTGACTTTTGATTCAGATGTCATCTCAGGGATTATTTTCTCAGTTGAAATAATCAGAGATGTCCACGTTGAACAAACGCGAAAAAATACGGTGCTCATTCTCAGCTTTTGTGCTTCACTATTTACACAATGCTATTGTGGAATATAGTATCGGATGTATTACAACTGCATTCATCAATTTACCCCAGTCCAAGAAAGCGGCGCACGAGTAAGCGTTGGACGTTTCTATTGTTCCTAAGACTTGCCTTACCCATATTACTTCCCATAATAATCTACAGTAACAACTCAGTACATGTTCTACAGCGTTTCTATGAATAAGAGGCACTTGAATTCACTAGAAGCTTAAACTGACGATTTACACTGATGTTTGCTTTCACTTCAATCATCCTACGGGACTTGTAAAGCAATCGCTTTTTTACCTGTAATATATCATTGTCCATTGTTCATTGTTCATTACGCAGGTATTTGTGATTTTCGTATAGGGAGAACGCTTGCTAGGCGGAAACCCACCACGTCCTGAAACACTACTGCTGAACCACCCAGCTGGCACCACGTGGAAGTTGTTCGGTAGGCCAGATATTTTCGGCGGACCAGGCAGTAAGCTAGTTCTTCAGAGCTACGGATAGCAATGAATAAGCTGCTTTGGATTTGCCTTGGTCACGCGACACTTATGTCCAGTCACCGTTTACTGAGAAGAGCCGTGCTTTCTTCACCAGATATAGAGTGGCGCAAAGCTCGAACTCGGCAAAAGTTAACTTGGTATCCGGAAACAAAATAACCGACGACAAAACCCGGTGTTGTTAGTCCCTCTCGTATCCAAAACAAGAGTCCACATGACTCGCCTTGTGCATGTCTTGAGAAGTTACAGGACATGGCTCATAGCCAGTACCGGTGGTGGTCCGCTGTGGTCTCCCAGCTGGAATGTCTGTTTAACGTATGTTGGATGGTGAGTTATTTATAGTGTGGTGGTTGAATATGATGTGAGACAATGAACACTGAAGGTACATTGTATCACTGATGCCGCCTTAACTCCGCTTGATAGTCAGCTGTTTGTGCTGAAATGTTGTTTTACAGGTGTAAGCACCTTGATACTGAATGTTTGCTTAGGGCATTAACGTGTTCTTCTATGACCCCATTCTCACGCACTTATTATTCTTCGTTCCCTAAGTTATTGTGGTTCAAGGAAAGAGTAGCGTCAGTTCCAATACCTGATGTACTGTTGTTATTGGTGATGCAATCGGCTCAGGAAGTGCCTTTAGGTTTACAAAGACGTTGCGTGAAAGGATTCGCGGTGGTAGCCTTACAGCAGATATTACCAGACCACACACGGGCATCTTTTGTGGCAGCTAGTTAATTCCAAAGGGAGCAGAGTAATTTGAAGTCAGCCAGGTTTCTGCATCCGCAGTGTAACTAAACTGCAATAAAACACTCTGTCAAGTTCTTAAATACTTTTGCTACCACTGCTGAATCAGGCAGAGCGGGACGATCCATTAAACCAAAACACAGTCCGGGCGGAAGAGGTAAGGGTGATGTTGGAGATAAGTGATAATATTAGCCGTAGATCTAAAAACGTGGTTGATATAAAACAATACAATAAACATACGAATAAATAAAGCGACCCGCAAAACAAGACAACAGTAAACCCCCGAATCGTTCCAGCAATATACGTTACAAGCACGGCACAAATATGACACAGTAAAACAAAGGTAATAAGGTGCAAAATATAACAAGTTAACAAATTATAAACAGAAATGGTTAGCAGCAGAAAATAAAAAATTACTTTCATGCAGCCATTTCCCTTCAGAAGTTTTAAGAGAGTAAGAACGAGAGAAGGCTATCAACTAGTATAACCGAACATGTTCCAACGAATCTGGCAAATAGTCTCCAAAAAATGGAGTAAAGCACGACCTATCTTCCATTGCCACGCAGGTTAATACACTTGCAGGTGAAAGTGGATGGCCTCCAGGTCACTACTCCCTCTCCCTAGATGCTATATCTACAGTTTTTGAAACTAGGAGAATCGAAAGATATCTGGTGTTTTTCCGAATTGTGATTGAGCCATGTAGCTTGTGAACTGCTGGGATAAATGCATTACAAATTACAACTAAGATGATCCTACTTATAGGCAATAGAAAATGCAGCCACTCCTAGTTTCACAAGTTAGTGGTATGGCGTCTAATGAGGGCAATATATGACCTGGAGGCTGGCCACTGTCATCTGCAAGAGTAGCAACATGCTCGGCAGTGGAAGATAGGTTGTGCTATATTCCATTTAGCTTGCAAATTATGTAGCCAAGTTGCCGTACCTCATGGCTCAGTGGCTTAAGCTGCCGGGAACCAGGGTAATGTGCACCACTGACACTCTCCAATGGATCGAAACGCGTCCGGTGCTTTTCTGGATTGTAATTGGGCTATGTAGCTTGTGAGCTGCCGGGATGCGAATTTAAAAATTACGACAAAAGTCCTCCTACTCATGAGTAATATCATACGTAAACAGCTATATCGTCTTCTGCTCTCCACGAGTTGAATGACAGTGGTCCGAATTAGTGGAGCCCAACCGCTGTGAATGCCGTTTGAAAGGCCAGAGACTAGTCCTAAATCAAAGGGGCTAACTGTATGCTAGCCGAACAACCTCCACGTGGTGCCAGCTGAGTGGTTCGCGTTAATCCCGTTCCAGTGAATAGTTCGGCGTCAATGGTGGATTTTCGCCTGGCAAGCCTTCTCCCTATAAAAAGCCACAAAGCTCTGTTTACTAACACTGCGACGTGGCGGATGTGACTCGCCATTAAATATAGTCACTGCCTCTTCCCCTTCCGGAGGATCACCACTTCACAAACCTCATCCAATTCGAAGAGTTCCATTGATCCCTTCATACGATGGCGTACACAGCAAACAAAATCACGAATTCAGGCACACAACATAAGTTCATTCACTGTACCTACTAACAAATACACTTACATATACACAAACACACAAATCCAGTAGGTTACTTGTTAACATGTTATATTTTTATACAATTACCGACCATAGCTGTTTGTATTATCGTGATCATGCCTTCGCAGGCGTGCCTGCACTGCCGGGAATAACACATTTATTTATTTATCTATCTTATAACGTGAGCATCGTTCCAGTATTTTACGTACTGCTGCAACACCTCCTAATATACAATAACGTTGGAGTGGCCCAGTGCACTTAAGAAGTGCCGAAGTGCCCGTTTTTATAGTTGCAAATGCTGGCCGGGAGTAGGATAGGATGTTCGGATTCGTGTGACACTAGTGTCGAGTTCAACCTTCTACCTACTCCTAACATTGTTCAAAACTGAACAGTACCTATTCAACTGGTTGGGCGAATGCTTAAGGCATCATATTGACTCGTTTGCTCGTCTGCCTCTCAGTCCCTGAATCTCTTTAGCGAATGAATTCTGTTGGACATTCTTAAATATTTCGATTTCAGCTTCTTGAAGATCACAAGTCGCCAAACGCTTTTCGATTGTGTTAGTCACGTGTATACCTGATCTTCACATCGGGTAGCTCTTGAATTGAAGTCTAATGGTGACACGCCGTTTGAGCACAATTCAACTGTTGCAGTTAGGAAACACTTCTAACTTCATCTTAACGGAGTCAGCGTAATGGATCTCAAAGTCCTCCTTCATGAACCATTGTTTAGATAGTACTTTCAGAGTATTAGGTTCCTTGGGCCAGCGAGATGAATCGGGGTACAAGAAAGGTTTGTCAAGCCATTTCATCATTCATAATTCGTCAATGGCTCGCAATCGATTAAAAGCTAGGTCGGCTACATTTTCTGATGTTTTCACGTACTTCCAATGCACCAGATCATTAAACTAGTGAATCTCTGAAGACCAGTTGGCCACAAACGTCGTAGAACACTTAGTCATACAGTGTACGAGCTGCAACACCATTGAGTCAGTCCAGAAGAGAGGTGAACTTTCTATCTGTAGCCGTTGGGACTCTTGGGTAACTAATCGCGTGACGAGTACGAAGACTGCAAGCTCCAGACGTGGTAATGTAACTGCCTTAAGTGCTGATACGTAAGACTTGCCCATAACCATAGAAATTTTGTCTGTTGTTTCGACTGACAATCCTCCTACACACCACGGCTCCATCTGGAGTATCAGAGAAGCAGTGGATCTTAGCCGTCTCAGTGAATAGACATCATTCAGAAAACGATACCGTTCGTTTCGTTCTGGTTTGTCGATACAGGTGTCTTAAGCCATTACTACCCGAACAAAAGTCTGTAGCAGCTGTTTTACTATAAATAGCAGAGGAAAAACTGGGCCAAAATGGTCGTAGATCGACGCAGGAAACGACAAAAGCCATCTTCGAGTAGAGTCGCCCTCGAAAGTTGGTAAAACAAATACTATGGTTTGCTAGTAGATTTTACTTCAATCCTAATTTGAGATATACTTTATCGGATTGTAAAGTCAACACCACGGAATCAGTTGAAAGCGCATTCCGCCATGACTCTTGTACGACTTGGGGATCGTTGCATGTCCATTTATTCAACCGGAATCCTCCTTTAGACGTGTTTTCTCGAAACCGCGCGATAATATTTCGTGCAACGTCCCGAATATCATAGCTGAACAGACAGTCCTCCACATAAAAATGTGGCCATCGGGTTGACACTACTGACTCGGGGTGTTCAACTCTACAGTTATAGTATTCCGAAGTGCGATGGAGACGCATCACAGGGACGAAGTTACACCGAATGCGTAAACCGTCAGACGGAACACTTTCGCAGGCACATGTAACCGTCCGCTGGACCGCCACAAGAATCGTAACTAATCTCTGTCCTTCGGCGTCACCTTCATCTGGTGGAACATTGATACTAGACAAAAGACCACGGGGACAGTGCCGATTCCAAATCTCAGTAACATATTGACTAATCCGTTTGCTAACTCGAGTCCATACAACAGTTTTTGGTTTAAGAAAGTGTTTTGTGATGTGCAGGCACAATCGAGTACAACTAATACTTTACATGGCTTGTTAGGATGCGTGCTAGCGTGGTAAGTCATGTAGCAGGTAGCGTTTTCGTGCATAGATTGTCCTGGCCTAAGTAACTCTGCGAATCCATTCGATATACACTCCACAATGGCTGGTGCGAACTTCTGATGTAACAGTATTTTCAACGAGCTTTTTTCACTGACATCAATCTACGTTATGGGACTGGATAATTATTTGGCAGCTTCGGACATCCAAGCTTCCATGGAAGGGCGATGTTAGTGAACTCCAGAATTAGTGACACATGCTTCCATCTGTTTCAGTGTATATACATCCTAGATGGACATTGCAAGCCTAGTATTAAAATGCTCAGTAAAATCCAACTCGTGCATTTAGCTGAGAAACTATGTAATACAATCATCCATCGAAATAATGTTCGTCTTGACCCTCTGTTTGTCCGGTCCTCCGGACCGGTCAAGCCTAATCCAGCCCAACCGTGACCGCAATGCAAACGATTCTGTGGGCCTTCCATAACGCTACTCTAGCAGCCAACGGGCACTCGGAACAGTCAAGTTAAGCCAAATCAAGAATGCGCTTCTATGCGCCCGTGACGGGTGAATTTTCAGCCGTGACAGATATGCTATCGACATGAAAAATAAATGTAATTCGACAGCGAGAGAACAACTAAAAAAGAACAGCCCAGTAAAAAACTTAACCTCACCGACAAAAAGTATCGGTAAGTTCTTGCATAATAGCGTCCTACTCAAAGAGCAACCTGACTAGATATGGAATGACCGATGAGCCATATGTTTTCGGTCGGGAATATGTTGATCTGTACTTCTGTCTGGTCAATGAGGTAGCTATGCAGTTGGAGGGTGTACCGTGAAGATAGTGAGTAAGGTCAGTGAGTATTTTAGAAGCGTTTATGGCACGAATTTGAGTGCGCAAACACAATCGTTTTTTGCCAAAGTTGGCTTTTGAATGCCATCGCAGTAAGAATTGCTTCAACAACCTTTCGCGTTTGCGATGCCATCATTCGGGCGGTGTTGTTACAAAGCAGTGGATAGTGGCCAGTTCGTGTAGATGATATTCGCAGGCTCTCGACCTTCGATAACGAGTGCTTGAGGAGAATTGCTTATGTTTGGTGGCAATAATGTATCTGCAGCGATGTAGTCAGACGTCGTTTCTTAGGGAATTTGAGTATTTCCATCAATAAATTAACTTTGCTGCACAAATGAACAATAATTTAGAACGGGTAAAAAAGCAAGTGCTTGACATGTTAGAGTGGTTAGAGTGAGAAAAGATAGATCAAGGGATAATGGAATGGTCGGTTCGGGCGATTACAGATTTAACTACACTGCCATGGTCCCTCTGTAGGCGCAGGCGTCCTGTGGCTTGCCACATTGACAGGCAAATCCGAAACCGGATGCCGCCAACCATATTAGAATGTGCGCACATAAACCCATAACGGGAGTGGTTATTGATCACGTAAACGGTGAGAAAAAATGAAAAAGCAGCAAGGACAACGTTTACCCGTGTGTAGTTATCTTGGGTCGACGGGATACAGAAGTCCAGTTTCTACAATGGTATCGCTTATCAAATTGTGTATAAGGTGTTTGGAGTGACTCATTCTCGAGTAACGTTATGGCACTGTCCACTGTCTCTTGTGCATTAGTGCCAGCACCTGGTGCTCATGAGCTATAGCACGTAGTGTAAATGTGACAGAGTATAGTCAAGGCGTACTTTGAAAGGGGATAGGGTGGGTGCATTAATTACATGTTCCGGGAGGGCGTCCCAAGACTGTGATACTCGAAGGGAGAAAAACTTTCGCCGACATTCCAGTCGGCTATACTGCATGACCAGCTTAAACCGATGACCTCTTAGCTGGGTGTTTTGACTGAGTATTAGAAGGGAATGGCATGGGTGGTTGGGGTTTCTCAGGATCTAGTGCACCATTATGAGATCGCCCCTTAGACGCCGACAACGTCCACTGTATATTTTGAGAGTCTTCAGCCGGTGTGGGTAGGAGAGGCTGCTCAAACCTCTGAAGCTCTTCGTTGCACTACGTTGTGCAGTATCGTGCGCGGTGAGATGATGCTTGAGCCAGGGTTGCCACGCTTGAGTAGCGTATTCCGCGTGCGGCCGCACGTACGCACTAAGCATTTTTGGAAAGACTGAAGGGTCAAACTCCCTGAAACCACTGCGAAGAAGGCCGAGGTACTGGTTCGCTTTCTTAGCTGCCTTTTCAGGATGCCTGGAACAACCGAGGTCATCTTGAACTATCACGCCGAGATCGCACTCGTGAAAAGCTAGTTGTAGAATTTGTGCTCCTAGGCGGTAGTTGAGCTGTATGCTTAAAAATTGCACTTGGTGACGTTGAAATGCAGCATGTTCTCGATGGAACATATTACGTTTGTCCAGGTCCTCCTGTAAAACTGCGTGATCCTCCACTGCAGCTATAGTACCCCATACCGTTAGATCATCAGCAAATAGCAAACAATTAAAAGATAGCCAGGTCGCGAAATCATTTATGAAAACCAGAAACAGGCGTGGTCCAAGTACCGAGCCCTGAGGTACGCCGCACTGGACTTCGATGGATTCTGATAGGTTGCTTCTAACCCTCACATTCAGGTGACGTTGCACGTGAGTCTCCCATCCAGTACAAAACAGGATCGCCAATTCTTCATTTTTGGGGTTTGTGAAGTAGAATCCGATTGTCTAGACGATCGAATGCTTTTGAGAAATCCAGGTAGGTCACATCGACTCCTACACCAGCGTCTACAGATTCCGTCCCGCTTGCACTAGTAGTCAATAGATTAGTGGTACAGGAACGATTTTGGCGAACTCCGTGTTGCTCCGGAACGAGAATTTTGTTGCTCTCCAGGTACCCCATTAAAGCCTCAGCTACAATACACCCCATAACCTTGGAGATCACGGGAAGTAGTGTTGTCGGACGATAATTTGCTGGTTCAGCCCGGCTGCCACTTTGTAGATTGGCGTGATGATTCCGTGCTTCCGCATCGTGGGGACGTGCATCTCGTTCAGACGTTGTTGAAAAAATTTTGCTAGTGGCGCCGCCAAACTCATGGTAGCAACTTTCAACGCCTTCGGGCAAATGCCGTCCGCACCGGGGGGGGGGGGGCTGAACGCGCTCAGAGACATCAGCCAATTCAGTGCAGCTGCGGAGGTAAACAATATGTGATTAAGCCCTGATGGCGGCGTTATCTGCTTAGACAGAATGTATGATGATTACACGCTTTGGAAAGTCCGGCCAAATTGTTGTCCGACAACGTTGGCCGACTCTTGTGCGGTTTTGGCTAACCCACATTATGTGTGCAGAACAGGAATATCGCGCTTTACACGGCGCACATTGTTTACGTGTCTGTATAGCAGTTTGGGATTGGAGCAAAACTTTTCCACTAGACCTTGTTGATTGTTCAGTTTATCCTCCCGGACGAGTTTGACACAGTGGTTCCTTTGTATGGTGTAGACATCCCAGGTATCATCGTCTGTGTAGGCTATGTAGGTGTGCCATTCGAAGTCCCTTAATGCCACGCATTTACGTGTCCTGCTCCTCACGAAATACTTCATCCTTTCAGGCCGGCAGAGTTTGGTTTCAGATGTCCTTGCCACAAACTTGTTAAATGTGTTGAGGAATTCTCCGCAGGCCACCTCAGGAGTCAATTCGGCTAAGAACGACCAGCTTATTGCAGCAATGCGATCGGATAGATCGTGATAGTTGGTTACGACATGATATTCCTCGGCATGTTCTTTAGAATAATCCGCGTAGCACATGGAATGAAACACTAGCGTCGCATGATCACTGTGGCCAAAAGGAGTATCGGTTTTCACTCTCTCGACCATCAGTTCATCATTGGTGAATATTCGGTCTAATATGGATGGCCTGTCAGTTCCCCTGAACCTGGTGGGCGTAGTGACGGGGCCATAAAGCGGGAAGTCTGAGACCAGATCTTGCAAGTCTGCTTTGAATCGCTCTTCTGGTGTGCCCAGGGATTCTAAAGCAATTAAATTGAAGTCGTCGGTGACTAGAATGTGACTGTACTTCCTAGTTATCACTTGCCTCAACGCAGCCATCAAGTTGCAGTCCATCTCAGGAGTAGACGATGGTGGGCGGTAAACAACAACCAATAGGCCAAGATCGTTCCCTCTCAGCCGGAAGCTGCACCAAATGGAGTCAGGTACATCGGTTTTCGAATCGTGTATGGGTTCGCATTGCAGGTTGTTACGAAAGTAGAGGGCTACCCCACTATCTTTGCTGGCTAGATCCTTCCGGATAACGGACATGCCTGTTAGTGCAATTTCAGCATCCGTTATCTAACAGCGCAACTACGTTTCGGTGACAGCGATGAGATCCCAAGCTGCTGACACGTGCCGAAGTCTTAATTCAGCCAATTTGCTGAGTAGACCTTGGGCATTTGTGTACATGCATGAGAGCTTCTCGGAGACTAAAAGTGTGGTAGGTTGGATGGATGAAGCAAGTGAGTTTACGCCGATCAACAAAGGATCGGCGACTAATCGTTTTTTGGATGGGTTGCAGACTTTCGAGACAAATTTGGTATATAGTCAAGTATCAGATGGCTGAGTCAAATCCCGCGTATGTCAGCCGAACGTTCTCCCCATTGCGCCCTGTTTGACCTTGCGGCACAGAACTGGAAAATACCACGTGGTGGTCAGCCGTACATCTGACGACAGCATATGAAATCGTCGACTACGTGGCTTGCTTCTCTGGAACCACACGTCTGCCTGGGCAGGGAACAAATGACGAAGAGTGCCGACGGCTGGAAACAGTTCAGGAACTGGCGTACAATCGAAACCAGCGGAAGTTGTTGCGCATCCTTTTTGAATGCAGATGCCTAATGCTTAACAGTAGAAAACGAAACAATGAAAAATGCTAAATAACAAAGGTGTTCCGTTTTTCTTTCTTGCGGCATAATTGCTGAAGTGTGCTTCTCAACTCTAGCTAATGCACCATGATGCTAAAACGGTACTCAAACCTCGTTTCTTGTATTGATTTCCATGGTTTTATATGGCTCTTTGTCTATTCGTTAGACTGTCACTAACATATAAAAGGCACCAGAAACGCTTACTCAGTAGGCCTGGAAAAATCACGGAACAGCAGTCAGTCCCGTGGGATAGAATGCACGCAGTGATGAAATTCCGAAGCAAATAGTTTGGTACGCAAGATGATTACGATCGAGCGACGTGAAACGAAAGTCACCTGAATTCGGTGAACATCTGATTCACATGGAGTGACCATGACAAGTGGTGGCTCTGTGTAACTCCGAAATACTTCACTTACTTACAGAAGCTCCAACCGTCACCTTCAAGCTTCAGTTTGGGACATTCCGTTACAACTGCTTGGTAACGAGGTGTTATATGAAGTGAAAAAGAATGCGCTTACACGTGGACGCGTTTACCGTCAAGCAGCGGGAGTTTGACTATTGCAATTAGTCCAAACAACCTTGTAGCTTGACTGAGGAGGCCGAGGTTTTGTGATTCACGCCGATGGTAGCGTCATCCCTATATTTTAGCAGAATGGTTTCTTCTGAGACAGTTATAGAGCTAACATATTAGATAATAAGAATGGTGGCAAAATAGCCCCCTGAAAGACACCGGGAGTTGTGGTAAGTGGTGAGGAACCTTTGCCGCCAAATCTGGTGACTTGAGAAGTGCGGAGGAATAATCATTTAGCAAGAATATTAGGGAAGATTGTATACCAGAGGTCTGTAGGTTTTTCAACAACAATTTACGGTTAACACAGCCGAAAGCGTAGCAGTAGTCGAGGAAGCAGACTCGTGACGATTTGCTCATACTGTCTAGGAACGACAAGAATGAATGTACTAGACAATCCACTACATCTTGTGTGGATCTTAAACTACTATACGTAAACCGAAATGGGTCAACCAAATAGAATTGGGCTAGCATATTCAAGAAGGATTTTCTCAAATGCCTACAAAGCCGCCGAGGTGGATGCAATAGGCCGATATTTGTCCGACCCTTTCTTCGGTACTGGCGTTATACTAACAATCCTCAAACCGTGCGCGATTTTTCTTTGCTTTAAGCACATTGTGCATAATTCAGACAGTAGCTGGGTTACAGAATCGGCGCACTGCTTGCGGCTGACAGATGACAACCTGTCAAGCCCGCATGCCATGACTGAGTGCATCTGGGTTTTTTTCTTGTGCACTGATTCAATGTCGGCATGAGACAGTGAGTCGGCAGACCACTGAGAGTGCAGGTGATGAGTCAGAGGATGAGGCATTGCTATTGCAGCATGTTGTGAGTTAATCCTACATCAGAATTTGTGCTTTGACGAGTGACACCGCTAAGCAGTTTCATTATCCGCCAAGCCTCATGACAACCCTCGCTTCCCAGAATTGTCTGGACATAGACATGATTGGGATGGTGCACCTATTTCTTAACACTAGCAGAAAGAGACTTTAATAAAGCAAGATCTTTGCTTTGCAAGTTCTTTCCCTGAACAGACGGATGCAAATGGTTTCTATCGGCCAGTACAGATCATAACAGAAATTCAGATAGCTTGTCACTTAGTCCCAGTATTTTGTCACATCTATGTCGAAAAACAAACTAGTCTGTGAAAGCTATAATTTTTATCAGCCACGCTGTATGAAGAGAGGGGTTGGCTCCATTTCCACCTACGGTCATCGCAGCAATTTGTATTCTTGTGGTTTGTCTTACTGTAGACAACAGGGGTTATCTTGACTACACAATGATCTGAGCTACCAAGTGGTGCCGGATTGCAGACCGGTAATATCTTTGGATCATTGGCAAATACCAAATCCAGGGTTGCCCAGAAACTAGTGGGATATTTCACAATGTTCTGTAATCAAAGAGTTGTAAGGAATGTGGTATCAAATTTATTGAAATCATCAAAGTTTACATAGAGACTGGTCGATTTTGCCAATAATTTGTCTGCTGCTGATTTGGGACAACTGGGAGATATATAAATATTGGCCAGTAAAAGTGAGCGGTACCCGCACAGATAATCTGGTTTACACTTTAGGGCCAAGTAGTTGTTACGTCATGGCGAGTAGCAGACGTTTTTCACTGAAAGCACCAGGAAGAGTTAATCAAGGTTATGACACGGCCACCAAGAATGCAGTAGCTACATGGGCGATTAGCAGGAAAACGAATAAAACAGTCAATTGCAGCAACGGCGTCTACAAGATCTTACAGCATCATGACTCCTAGTTGTGTGTACTTACGACAGTTATTAATGCTTTTGTGGTCCTCCTCTTAAAATCCTTATACATTGTAGACGTTCTGCTTCCTGTATTACTGGTCTGACGTATTCTCTGAACAGACCAGAATGATAAATAAAAATGGTCTAGCCTCCGTCCAAGGGTAGCAATACCAATTTCGCTGCCTATGAGCACACCCAGACTTCTCCATTAATGGTGGATATTTTAACTACTGATGGTTCTGGTTGCAGGTGAAGTTCATGAAGCATTTGATCGATCAGTGAGGTATCTGAGTCAGGGTCCAGGAGGGCACCAGTAATTAAAACTTTGTCTACTATGTAATTTCACTGGAACAACTCCCAAAGCCACTTGGTTTGCAAACGCTGGTAACTCATTCTCTACGGCAAATGGCATCGATCGTACCACATTGGCATAATGTACTAACGGGTGGTGTTTAAACTGGTGACTATATATTCCACAAAAATCGGGATTCACAGTTGATTGACGTATGTTTCGACTTCAAGTACGGACTTTTCGCTGACACATTTGACAAGGGTTCAACATCGCTCATGATTAGAAATCGAGGGCAGTGACCCAAGTAATATGCCTGTAAACATTCTATACATGTTGGTACAATGGAACAAAGGTTTTGTAGGGGTAAAAGCTTAAGCTTAGCAGGTTCCGTAGGGTGGTCCTGGTGAAGATTGTAAAATATCCAAAAATTAGCGACAGAAGTATGTTTACACTGACAGACTGCCCGCGGTATATAGTATTATGAACTGGAAATTCACTATAATTCCATAAGGAAGAACGACAAATGGGACGTTTGTAAAAATCGTGCTGCCTCCTAGTGAACACATACAAGTGAAAATCGTGGACTATATTCTGAGTGTCGACCGCCAGTGAAATCTAACAGACTGGTGTTTAGGCATGGGTAATGAGCCAAGTAAGGTGGTGCACAGAAATGAGCGCAAGGGCAACTCGAGCTTTGAACTCAACCATCGTGGAAGCACATGACAGATTACGGGACGGCATTCCATACGTGGTAAATGCGTGCAGAAAAGGAATTCCGACGATATTCCGAACGGCTGTACTGCTCAGCCAGCTTGAGATGGTGAGCTTGCAAATTGCTGTCTTGACCGAGCTCTCGCAAATGGCAGCACGTGTGGTTGGGATTTCTCAAAATAAGTTCCCCACGCAATCGTCGGTATTGTCCGCTGAAGACCCCGAGCATTTGAAGCCTTCGTTCATACGGCAAATTATACGAAGGTTTGATATTATTGCTTGCCAGACGTTGGGGCATCTCCAAGGCGGTGAGATCTATCCTCAGTCATGGCTGCCAGACCTGTATTGTGTATGCCACATGTGGTATGTATGAGCCAAAAACCTGTTGAAAAATCGATTGGTTCGATTGTTCGAATGCACGCTACACGAGGCTCACTTTTTGGATGGCCCTTCTTGACACCCTTTTCAACCAGATTCGAACATTGTATGTCGGCCTGGACCCAAATGCCCAGATCTTTGTTGCCAGAAGATGTTTGAAGCTACGGTTGCTCAGTTTGTAGTAGCACGCCGGCTGGTGTCATAAGTGCAGCATTACATTTCCCCACATTAAACAGAAGGAAGACTCTGGATTGACCACGAGTAAACCCTGATTCCTGCGCGGTGGCAACATATTGCAGTTGCACTACATCTTACTCGGGTGCGATATGCTCCCTATACCTGTAATCCGCAAAGTAGGCGTCAAGCAATCTCCTAAATTCGGACACCGATTTCGCCTCGACTAACGTCCTCGGCAAATTGTGCCCATATTTTACCACTCGACGCTCGAAGCACAGATGGTGAGTGATGCTCTTTAAATCCGGTACCACTAGTATGTACAGGTGTCCGCACGGGCTACTTGGTGCGTGAACGTGCAGCAGCGGTCTCAAGATAGGGAATTGGCCCAGGTGCAGTATCCGGCGCGTCATAATGAGAACAACTAGGACCCGACGATATGACAGGGTATAAAGCCCTAGTCTCCTACGTCGGTCTTCGTACGACTGGGGATGAGCAGCACAGCTACAAGCTGGACCCGTTCTAGTCACTGCAGCTCAGCTATTGTGATCGGAAAATGGGCGCGTGAACCGTACTCAAGCATCAGTCATATGATGGAAGAGAAGAGAGGAGTGGCAATCTCTTCAGACTAAGTGCAGAAGTTGCGTCTGAGTGCCTAAAGCAGGCGTAGTCCGTTTGCGTACAGACTTTTCGTGTTTTTGACGGACTTCAGATCACAACGTGGAGTACACCTAGATCCCTTAAGCAGCTGGTCGGATGCAGGGGTTGGCCGGGTATGGTGTGCATACGCCCGTTACCACCTTTTCCCAAACGCAAAAATGTCGACTTCACCGGCAGATCAACTTCTACAGACCACAGGTACAGGCGGTCAAGGTCCTGATGTAGGACGCCACAGTCGTCAGGAGAGCCAATAACCCACCAAAACTCCAGGTCGTCTGCAAATAATGTGCAGGTCGACCAAAAAAGTTGAAGTAATTCGTTGATATGGATCGGGAACAAAATGGGCCCCAGTAATGTGCCTTGGGGCACGCCGCTAGTGGGCGGGTACCATTCCTACTAAATATTCGAGACTGATGTCTTCTTTACATATATATGGATGGACACATGTTCCTTCACCCACCAGGGGAAACCACACTCTCCATTTATTCCTTACACTAGGCCTATCCAACGTTTCTGTTGTTGTTCTAGACAATTTCCCCGGAAGCGATCACAAAATGGTCCAACTCACCTTCGATAAGCCATTTTCTGATCCTACCCCGACTAAACCTGCCGTCCTCTACCGACCATACAATTTGTTACACGTGGAATCGCTTTCCGCCGTTCTGAGATCCTTGCACTGGGAAAATTTCTTCTTAACCAATGATCCACAAGCGGCAGCCGATGAGTTCTACAAGAACATTGAGATGTGTCTAGATGCTCTAATACCACTAAATTATTGCCGTCATTCCAGAAAAATAAAATTAGAGTCCACCCCCGATAATTTTTCACGCAAACTTACACGACTCCTAAATTACTACTTGAAAACAAATGACATCTCCCTAGTATTGCTACAACAAAAAATTCTCGCTCAACTTGACAGACTTCGGCATATCAGCCTTATGGACGTAGAAAGACGGGCGCTAAATAGCATGAATAAAAACCTAGAACTCACCAAGCTGATGAAATATAGAAACAAGAATACGGAAACCCCATACATCCTGATTTCTGGTAACCAAATAACTAACAATCCAGCTAAAATAAGCAGGGATTTCAATAACTACTTTTGTTCTACTTTTAACACCGCTGCTGCGGCTCCCTCGCACATTATCCCTCTGCTTACTGATGATAAGATCTGCACAGTTGATTTTGAACTTCGTGATATAAATCGACTTATCACCTCTACGAAGTTATCATGGTATGCCGGACCTGACAAATTACCACCAACGCTTATAAAATACGGTGGATCTGACTTCCCTGTACTACTTTTGAATCTTTTTTCTCTATCCATGAAAACCGGTACCGTGCCATCACAGTGGAAGACGGCTGTAGTCATTCCTCGCTACAAATCAGGCTCTGTGCATGAAATGAGCAACTACCGCCCAATAAGCCATACTTCTATCCCCTCTCAAATGATGGAGCGTCACATAAAGTCCAAAACTGTGGACTTCATGATGTCGCGAAATCTTATCAACACCTCACAACACGGCTTCCTAAGCATGCGATCCTGCCTAACATGTCAGATAGACTTTCTCAGTCTCCTGACTACTTCGCTCGATGACGGTTCATCAGCGATAGTCATCTACCTCGATATGCACAAAGCATTTGATCATGTCCCTCATAACCACCTCTTATCCAAACTAACTGCATATGGCATAGACAACCCTCTGCTTTCAGGGTTTGATTCTTACCTAACAAATAGAACCCAGGTTGTTCAGATCGAGCACGAAACAAGCACGCCAAAGCCCGTCACCAGTGGTGTGATACAAGGTAGTATTCTGAGACCCTTTTTATTCCTACTTTACGTAAATGATATTTTTGATGTCTTTGCCTCCGGCAAACCTTTCCTGTTTGCCGATGACATCAAAATTGTTTACACTTTTAATCCAACTGAGGTCAGTGATACGCTTAGCGAAATCCAGCATGACTTACGTACACTGGACTCATGGAGTTCCAAATGGATGATGACATTCTCTACTGATAAATGCCACGTGGTATCCTACAGATGTGACATCACACCAGGTTCGCTAACTATAGATGGTGAACCATTGTCTCACTGCCACACTATGCGTGACCTAGGGATCCACTACTCGAGCACCCTTAACATTTCCGAACACGCAGGACACACCGCAGCTCAGGCCCGCCGAAGCATTGGGCTTTTGTTCAAAACATTTAACTTAAAAGAATCCATTAACACCATGTATAGAATAAAAACGCGCCCGCTGCTTGAATATGACTCCATCACCTACTGTAATTCTAGAGTGATTGATCGTATGGCATTGGAACGTGTTCAACGATCATTTACTAAGCGTCTTCTAGGCTATTCCACCACCCTATCTTACATGGATCGTTGCGTTGCCTTAAAACTTGACCCACTGTGGCTGCGAAGAATGAAACTTAACCTTTTCATCTTCTTTGATACAATTACCCAAAAAATACATTCTTCACGCCCATCGGTACAACGAGCAGAATTATCAAATTATCGCACCCGAAATAACAATCACAATAAAGTAAAAGTGAAAAGATCACGAAAGAAACTGTCTGACAACTTTTTCCTAAATCGATACTCCATATTGTGGAACAGGCTTCCATCTGAGATACGTGCAATCCAGTCAGGGATGAAGTTCCGACACGTTATACATTCCTTTCTAAACGTCGAAACAGCGATCGGTATATTGCAACCTACCTTGACAAGTGAATCCCCATACGAAATAGGAGCAAGATGGATATAGTATCAATATCAGGGGATCTTTTCATTCTCCTGTTGCACGAACTTACTGCTTTCCCCAAATTTATCAGTAGCAATAACGTGTTTTCTAAAGGCAAAATATCCTGATTAACAATGAAGTTCACACTCACCAAGACGGAAATGTGCCCTAGAGTTCCTCTCGAGCAAATTATTTCGCATTTGTTCTGCAACGCTAATTATTTTCTACTTATCTTTTCCCCTGGACCCCTCCCTTAGGTACGAGCTGCTGTGTTACGTGCTCAGCGAAATCAATGTTGATTTAATCATTCTGCTTTTGGACTGGATCCATTTGATAACACTTTCCGAAAACCTACCATGATCTTCCACACTTACATTCACTCTGAACAAATCCCCTCAACGAAATCAGCTTCTCCTCTTACCGCACACAGCTGAACAGTTGGAACGACAGTTAACTTACTTTACTTTGCGTACAGTTTTCTTTCCCCCCTGAAAAATACCATGCGTACATACAACATTTCTCAGTACCATACAGAATTATTTCGCATCACCAATTTTCCCATTTTGATCTCCGACAACTGCTGGAGCTATCTTACTATTTCCTCCGAAAATTCTTCTCCTTTTCTGTAAAAAGCATGTATATTCCTGAGGTTATCAGTTACCAGTGAAACTTGTACAATCTGAATCGAACAACGTCGGACGAAAATCTAGCATTTCACGTTACTGTACGTCCACCCACTTTTATCTGCTTATTTCTCTCCTTCCAGTATTGGCCAGGATTGGGCCGATCTCCCGAGGCTATGGATAAATGCTTCCGAAAAAAATGCAGCACACTCATGCAGTATGAGTTATCACAAACTCACTGGCACATATTACAAGTGCTTGATTCTAATCAGCCAAATGATGGCTGTGCGATGGGGAGAGCTTAATATGAAACACAGGCCCCCACAGTACAGTGCTGGAATTGAATCAGCTAAAAGATAGCTGTATGATGGGGAGAGCTTAATATATATCACAGGCCCCCACATAACTGTATACATATAACGCCACAATAGCACATGGCCAGATGAGATGTGGAAGAGAAGTGTGGAAGCAGGTCTCCGGGAGACGGTTTCATGATAGGTCGTATTACTCCAATTAAACTGACAATTTATATCCACTTTTATTCTTACTCTCAACTTCTACTACTCTTACTCCTTTACTATTTTTAATTATTTTAGCACTGAAACATTCCTATGTGAACACAATAGATCACTGAATATCCATCTCCACTACCCGACTTTGTTGTACCACTTGATCAGGCTCGTAGTCTGCCTGTGTCTCGCATGTCGAGAAATATATCATTTATTTATTTATTTATCCCGTTAGGTGGTCATCCACCTGAACCCGCCATCTTCTCCCAATAAGAAAGTCACTCACTGATCCACTGGCGCAGTGCGCCACCAACACTCCACATCCTCAGCTTGTGGAACAGGGCCTCATTGTTCACTTTCTCGAAAGCTTTACTGAAATCAAGGTAGATAACATCCACTGACTTCCCCCATTCAACGTTTGCAACTATTCCTACTGCACAAACAGCAAGTTTGTGATGCACGAGCTGTCCTTCATGAAGCTGTGCTGTGCCGGCGTTAGGAGATATTTCGACTCCAGTTGCTGGAAAGAAGAACCTTTTCACAATCTTCTCGTGCACATTCGCCAAAACAGAGGTGAGATGAATCGGCCGGTAATTGTTCACATTGCGTGAATCACCGCATTTTTGAATCGGCTTCGTTGCCCAGCATTTCCAGTTGCTCGGCAATATACCCCTGGACCAGTGGCGTAACAACTTCTTTTTCCACCCCCTGACAGTTGTAAATCCGTAAATCCACACAATTACGAACAGGCTTTAGATATTTCGTTTCATATGACAACAATCAAAGATCCAGTTTTAGAGTGCTACTTTAACGCAGATACTTAACTTCATACAAAACGAGTGTAAAAAATTCACAGATACACTTTTTGTGCATTGCTTTGGGTAATAGTACTGATAACAATAACAAAGTTCAGCCAATTGGCAAGTTCCTTTATATGGGAAGAACTGGCAATGCGTGAGCCTTATCTGGTTCATTGATAATGGCAGTTTGTTAAAATTTTGAGTAGGCGCTCTCACATCTGGAAGCACTAATAATTCGAGTAAGAAAGGTGCGCAGCATATTTCCTGTAGTGATATTTCTATCTGAAGCTCAAAAATTCAGAAGACACATGACTTTCGTTGTTCCTTGGAGCTTTCACAAAATAATGCAATCTTCTTTCGGCAAGGAATTCCTAAGTGATATTACTCGTGAATAGAAATATTTTAGTTGTAATCTTGTTGAGGTTTCATCCCAGTAGTTCACAAGCTACATAACACAGCCTAGTTCGGGAACGCACCAGACGCGTTTCGCCCTATCGGGGCTCGTCAATGGTGCGCAATCCCTCGGTCCTCTAAGGAGGATCGAACCCATGACCGCTAGAGGTAGATGCCAGCTAGCCAGCAGCTTAAGCCACTGAGACATCGGGGACGTTGGCTGGGCTGCATAATTTGCAGTCTGACTGGGATATAGCACTGTCGGTGACAGTGGTTAGCCTGCGAGGTGCTGTCCTCTTACTAGAAGCTAGCAATTTGAAGCTAAGGGAGGCTGTTTATTTTATATTACTCATAAGTAGTAGGATTTTAGTTGTAATTTAGTTGAGATTTTCCTCCCAGAAGTTCACAAGCCTCTGCTAGTTTCAAAATGCTATGGATATGGAGTCTGGTAAAAGGAGGTCATCACCTCGCAGGCTAACCACTGTCAGTAACAGTGAAAAATAGCTGGTACCATATCCCAGTTAGTCTGCAAATTATGCAGCCCAGCCAACGTCCCTCATGTCTCAGTGGCTTAAGCTGCTGGCTAGTTGGCATCTGCGTCTAGCGGACATGGGTTCGATCCTACTTAGAGAACCGAGGGAATGAGCACCATTGACGAGTCCCAATAGCGCGAAACGCTTCTAGTGCCTTCCCGGACTGGGCTGTGCTATGTAGCTTGTGAACTACTGGGATGCGAACCTAAACAAAATTTCTTTCTCAACTTCGCTAAACGGATAACCATAGTTATCATCAAGCAGATATGGCGGTGTTAGAAATGCATATTCGTTTGTGAAATCATACAGCTGCTAAACTCTACAAACGATAAAAGACAGCATTTCCCGTTTGAACTCAGCATCAAATCACATTGACAGCAACCAATTCTTCACCGTACATTTCAGCGTGGTGTCTTTTGGATTTCTCCAATTCAATGTCCACCATTTTCTCTCTCTTCAGAAGAACGTAGACCCTTAACATTGCAAGCTTAGCAGAATTTTGCCGCAGATCCAGTCCTTTAGTTGGTACATATCCACACATACTTGATTTTTATGGGAACAGATCTTCAAGGGCCCAGAAACAAAATAAAGGGAAACAACAATACTGCGATGAGACAAAGATGCATCTGATCTTGTGGTTGCATTTTCTCTTTATTCTGTGGAGTGTTTCAGAGAAGTGATGAATTCTGAGTATTTCTTCACCACATTTACAACGCCTGCTCGACTACTGCATCTAGATTATGCTACCACTTGATACTTAGACCGGTGACTTGAATAAAGGCATTCCAGTAACGTTTAGATGAAAAAATACAAGAATGTCCGGTCCATCGTACCAAAAGTGCAACAGGAACTGCATGAACACAAGCCAAATTCAGGAATTAGTTAGTGCATGGTGCAAATGTAGCTTTGGGTTGATTTCGCGTATGTTTCGGCACACCCGATTGAGATCCCGCTATACCAACAGCATTGTCGAATGTCTAACCACCGCAGTCATCAATCTTTATTCAATCCTTCTTCGGTTCTCTCAATACCCATTCAGCAATTTTCTTTGCGCTTTTGTTGTTGGTCTCAATGAGGCTGAGAATTGATTGTTCTGCAGTCACTTCATGTTCACCCATCTAATTTTTGTGTGCTACATCGGGAGAGCTGTCAAAAAATATACATACAAGGAGTGTTCAAAAAGAAACCGAACTTTTGAAATAGCACAGCAACCGACAAAGGGAGCGCGCTGGGGCTACTGAGCGCATGTGGTGGATTTCTTGGATAATAAACTGCCATTTTCCGCAGTTCGCTCTTACTGTTGGTTGGAGAGCTACAGCCGCTGAAGTGAGCCCGTGCACAAGCCGTTTGTCGGATTGGTTCCAAAACGATAATGAAACAGCTTGGAGAAGAACGCGTGTGTGCGAAATGTTGCTAAAAACGTGACAAAAACGTTTATGGTGACATTTCAATTGCTTAGCCAAGTATACGGGAGGACTGTGTGAGACACACCTAGTACTACGAGCGATTTGAATGTTGTGAACACAGCAGAATGTCGGTTAGTGACGATCCCAAGCATGGACGATCTTCCACATCAACAGACGAGGACCAAGACAAAAGAGTTCTTGCTGTGATCGTCGTTTAACTGTTCAAAAAGTTGATGATGAAGTGGGCATTAGCGTTAGATCATGCCATGAAATTCTGGCATGGTTGAGGGATGCCGTGAGCAACAAGAGGTCTGAATTGTGCGAAAACCAAACTTAGCTAGCACATTATGATAATGTGCCGCTCAAGCATCGCTCTCGTCCGCAGTTATCTAGCAAAACCCCACACTCCAGTTATGCCCCATACACCGTATTCTCCGGACCTAGCTTCTGCAGATTATTTCCGTTTCCCAAACTTAAAACCAGGTTAAAAGGATGTCGATTCCAAACCATAGAGGAGATTCCGGACAATGCGACAAAAGACCCGCGCCATCCCAGAAAGTGCGTTCCAAGAGGCTGTCCAAAAATGGAAGCACTGTTGGGAATGGTGCGTTGTCAGTAGAGGGGATTACTTTGAAGGGGAAAGTGCCTAAAACGTTGCGCAATAAGCAATAGAGATGTTATAGCAAACGTCCAGTTTCTATTTGCACATCCGTCGTACTTGTTTTCCTTGACCTTATCCGCGAGGTTCTTTCTCATCCACTTTAGCAAAATGCTCGCTAATTCATTTTGAACGTGTGGCGACAAAAAAGTGCTGGTTTTCCTTCCCAGCTGAACTGCTACCAAAGGTACGCTAAGAACACATTTATAGTTGGTCAACAAATACATAAATTCAGAAAAATTCCCTCTATTTTCCTGTCCTCTTTTTTCATCCTGGATATCTTCCTGGTGACCATACAGTCTCACTTTTTGCTTGGCGAGAAAACTGACGATAGCAAGTATTCTAGCTTAAATTACATGTCCTCTTTTCGGCAATGATAAGGATGATACTGTGCGAACCATAGCCCAGCTAGTCAGCGCCACAACATGGTCTTTCCTCGAAGAAGAATCCTCGGAAGTCGCCTGGCTCGAGTTCGTCAACACATTCAGTCAGCTGATTGCACAGGCTTCAGAAATAAAAGCTTGCAATAAGTGCAAATCCGTTTCTTTCGTTAGGAGCAGAACCCGAAAATGGATGACAGTACGCAACGCAGCATGGCGAGTGTACAGAGAAGCTCCAGCACCAGAAAATTGGGACAACTACGTAGCCCAACGTAACCACTGCACTCAACTGTTAAGAGAAGACAAAGCCGCCTATCAGCAGAACATCGCAAAAACCTTCAGTGCTAACCACAAGCTGCTGTACAAGTACGTTAATAGCATACGAAAGGTGAGGCAAGGATTTCCTCCACTCAACACGGCTGATGGCCCAACAAGAACGTCTATGGAAGCTGCAAACGCGCTGCAGATACGATACACCCCCACGTTTCAAAGGGTCTTGCCACCAAGCGATCTACCAAGCTTTGTATTCTGCTCACCAGGACTAACCCACATCAGTTTTACCGCAGAGGCTGTATTGCAAAAGCTGACTTCTCTACGCAAACACAGCTCGCCGGGTGTCGACACCATTCGTCCAGAGGCATTAATGGCAGCAGCAAACCAACTGGCAGAACATTTAGCTCAGTTTTTTCAGCACTGCTTAGACCAGAACCAAGTTCCAGCCATGTGGTAGCTTGAAATAATAAGCCCGATTCACAAAGGTGGAAGCAGATCTGATCCCTCCAACTACCGCCCAGTAACCCTTCTTCCTATACTCTCCAAGGTCATGGAATCCATAGTTGCCGATGCACTGGTGTGCTATCTGGAAAACTGCAACCTCATCACTCCTGAACAGCACGGTTTCCGTCGACAGCGGTCATGTACAACTAATTTACTAATTGCACGTAGTAGTTGGACCGAGGCAGCCGACGCTGGAGAAGGTGTCGATGTGATATACCTGGATTTTTCCAAGGCTTTCGATCGTCTAGACCATCGGATACTACTATCCAAGCTGCAGCATTACGGGATCGGCGACCCGCTTTTAAGCTGGATCGCCAACTTTCTATTTCAAAGGCAATTAGTGGTCAGAGTTCGGAGCTCTTTATCGGACCCCATACAATTCGAGTGTGGTGTGCCGCAAGGCTCGGTTCTAGGTCCGTTTGTTTTTGGTGTTTATTAACGACTTTGCACAGGGAACCGCTTCAAACTTCCTAATGTTTGCCGACGATATCAAGATCTGGCGCAGGATCCAGCCGAACGCCGACCAACATGTGCTCCAAAGTGACTTAGATACAGTGTATCAATGGTCGATCCAAAACGTATTGCATTTCAACGTCAGTAAATGCAAGGTGCTTTCCATCCGACATCAAAGCAGCTACTCATACCGACTCGGAACGGATGTACTGCAACAATCAACTCTCGAACGTGACTTGGGTGTCCTGGTTCAAGATGACTTGGGTTGCTCCAGGCAATCCGAAAAAACCTCGAAGACCGGGAACCAACACGTCGGGCTGTTGAGGCGGGCGTTTGGACAAATAAACAGCTCCATATTTCGACAAATGCTCAGGGCGTATGTTCGCCCCCATGTCGAATATGCAATTCAAGCCTGGCATCCATGGCTGAAACACGATCTTAATGCACTGGGGCAGCCACAACGTCGGGCATCTAAGAACGTAATTGGAATGCGCAATCGGTCCTACCAGGAGAGGCTGCGACGACTAGGATTGTTCAGTGGAAGCTATCGCAGGCTACGAGGCGACCTGATTATGACATACTTGATTCTGCGAGACCCACATCATGTGTGCCGCCCTTTACTGCAACTCAGCAGCAATACAAACCTGAGGGGCCACTCATTAAAACTCGTTGAACAATACAGTCGTCTGGAGTGCCGCAGAAATTTCTTTTTCATCCGTGTCTGTCACCCGTGGAATGCTCTCCCAGAATCGGTCGTCTCTGCACCGACACTAACAATATTTAAAAGACGGTTGGACGATGCACTCATCCACTTACACTTTGTTACTTAACACTATGTCTCCATCCTACACCTGGAGTTTACCTTGGAATTATTTGTTGTTAACTGTGGGTGTTGTGAATCTAAGTGGATCGCAGGACTGCAGTGAAACAAACGATAAGTCCTTATTTTCGTATTTAAAGTATTAACTATTTTACTATCCTTTTCATCATAATTGTTATGTTGATATCCCCTGCAACTATCCAACAGGGCTCGTAAAGCAACGCTTCTTAACCCGTATAAATTCATTGTTCATTGTTCAAGTGCTAAGAACATATCTTATCAATTGCCTTTCCTTCAACTAGCCGGATCGCGTTAGCTCCTTGCGGTTGAGGAATGACTGAGCAAGTGATAAATAGATTCGTGTTCACATGTTTTGGATTTCGTTTCCACCAGTTTCTGAAACCCGCGTCAATCGAAAAAATAGACTATCTCCTTGAAGTTATCCTGCAGCTGAAACAAAGCAGGGCCTTTTCTGAAGGAGAATACATCATCCGTGTTCACAAACTTTGCTCAGCCTTACAAACCCCGAAAACGTCAATTCGTGTTTAGATACTTAGCCCGGTTTTGTATTCATTCCAGATAGAACCATGATCGATGTGCTACACAACAGTAGATCCCAGCCGGACTACCAAAGCGAGATTTTTATGGAAAATCTTAACAGACAACTGACAGACATCCATAAAATTGATTGATGTGCGTATTACCGCGCCAAAGTGTAGTCGTATATTCAATTCTTCAACTTCGCGCGCATCTTCTACATTAACATTACAAATACCTCCCGGAGCCTCCATGCCGTAAATGTCGCATACTTTTGTTCGAGTATCAACGTTTGCGGTAGCAACTTCGTCTTCAGTTTCAACATAAGTATCATCATTATTTTTGCCTCTTCAGTTACGGAGGTAATGTTGATGAACTTATACTTGGTAGTGAACAATCATCCGTACTAAAATTGCCGTTCTCTGTCACTTGCTGCCCGGGGTGGAGCGCCCTCCCCCTATGCTACGTCTCGGCCTCGGACAGCGATCTGTTGAACAGATCCGTCACGGCATGAGGGATGAAGGCCGCTAAGGACTTTAAAATTAGCGGGGGAAGTCCATCAGGTCTGGTAGGCTTCGTGCCGTATAAAATAACCGTGATCCTAGTACCGATCCCTGTGGTACACCGCATTCAACATAGATGAAACATGATAGGAATTCACGCACTCTCAACTTCAAACGCTGGTGTAGTAGAAAGCTTCTGAACCACCCTAGATGATCAGCAATACCAATGGTCTGGAATTTGGAGAGTAGAATGTCATGGTCCAATCGGTCGGATGCCTTTGAGAAGTCGACAAAAAACTACACCAACTCCTACGCCAGTGTCTGTTGCTCTAATCCAACCATGATGCTAGCAATAACTTTGTAGTGCACGATCGGTTTCGTCGGAAGCCATGCTGTTCTGGCGTATGGTAGGTAAATTCTTCGAAGCAGACTTCTAACGCATTGGCTATAATGGCTTCCATGACCCTTGAAAGTAGCGGTAGTAAAATTATGGGACGGTACAATGGAACAATGGTGTATTACGGGTAAGAAGGCAAAGCTTAACAAGTGCCGCCGGATAGAAATTATTGTGAAAATACAAATTCATGATAAAGTGAAAAGCGTTTTGGCAAACTCACCATAGACTTATGTAGAAGAGATGTTCGCATATTAAAAATATAAATCCATTGTTTGGGAGTTTGCAAACACACCGTTTGATTGCATTTTGTAGCCCCTTGGCTAACAAGTTATAAAATGAAATACGAATGAGACAACGCTCCGTCAAGTCGTTTTTTTAATATCGCTAGGTTGGTGATAGAACGACATAATTTGAGAGGGCGTTTCACGGCTGACCCACTAGGAGAAAAGAGATATTTCGATGGCATTCCAGCTGGCTAGACTGCATTGTCAGAGGATGACCACTTAGGGTAGTGTTATGGTTCAGTACCAGTATCGAGAAGCAAACGTGGTTTTGGGCTTTGCAGAATCCGGTCAACCATTATGAGATCCCCCGCAAATGCCGATATCGAGTGCTGTACGTTCTTAGAGATTTCAGTTTAATCTGATAGGGCAGATGAAAGAGATCAATGAAATTCTTGGTTGCCCTTCGTTGAGGACTCGCGAGAGCAACGAGATCCACTTTCTGCCAAGCGTGCCAAGCTTGGATGGCGCATTCACGTGCGGTCGCACGTAGGCGTTAAGCATTTGGGGGAAGATTGAGGGATCGAACCGACCAAACACTCTGCGAAGAGGGCCAGTGTTGATTGCCGGTTCACGACGCCATCTATGCTTGTTTTGAGCATCGGAAACCTTTCTGTACCAGTAAACTTAGGTCATGCTCTTGACAAGGCTTCTGCAAGGTGTGGTCTGCAATGTTTTACATGCTCATTGGCTGGTGATCCAGATAGATCGCCTTGCACTTAGCTATGTTTAACTGAAATAGATGGTTCGTTAACCTAGATCATGTTGGATTAGATTGTGATCTTCGTTGTTATTAATCGCCCATCATATCGACATCGTCGGTGAACAGCAGGAACTTTGAGGAGATAAATCTTGCCAAGTCGTTGATAAACACTAGGAACAGGTGCGGTCCTAGCACTGAGACTATGGGACACCATATTCCACCTCAATCGGGTTAGAGAGTGATACTCTTGTTAAGTCACCATAACACGCACTTAAAGCTTCCGTTGGCGAAGAAAGTTGCCAGTCTAATCAAGAACAGGATCTCCGATTCCGTTGCTCTGTAGCTTGTGAATCAGGATACGGTGATCCAGGCGGTCTAAAGCTTTGGAGAGATCCAGGTAGGTGACGTCAAATGCGACCACACTAAAACGTAGTATCGCTAAGCTTGTACCGCACGCTTCCGAGACACGTGATCCCAGCAAGGAGAAGGTGTCTGGACCGCAACAGGTTAATCAATCAATTGAGGAAGGTACAGGACTCACAGAACTCGCGTTGCGAGACCGGGGTGTGTGTCAGTTGATTGGCTGGCTAGTGTGAGTGGCAATTAATCCGCGCGCAGCTGAGGTAGATGGATCGAAGTTATTCGCGTAGGTGACACCCACCATCAGCCACTTCTGTCGAACTATATCGTGCCATTAGCAGGTTGGTGGTGCGTGACCAGTGTTGACGGAAACCATGATGCTCCGGTTCTATTATGTCATATTTTTCCAGGTAGTCCATTAGAGCCTCAGCGACGACCGCTTCCATCACCTTCGCGAGCACAGGGTGGAGAGATACTGGACGCTAGTTTGCAGCATCTGAACGGCTACCGCCACGCGTCCATAGTGTGGGCACTTGCTGTTAATCGAAACCTCTTAGGAAGAACAGTGACAGTGGTTCAGTTAGCTTGGTGGCCGCAGCCTTCATTGCTTTAGGGTGGATGGCGTCTGCTCCTGGAGAGCTATGATCGTAGTGAGTAACTTCATTAGTACAATTGCTGGATTGAAAATTACATGTGTAAGCCATGGAGTCGGTACTGTGCTCGATGCTATATGAGAGATGGAGGTTGCGAGTTCGAAAATGGGGCGTAATGTAGCCGCAGTGAATTGGCTGCTTCTTCGGTGCTTTGTAAACTACCGCGTATTGTGAAAAGTGGAAGGACTCTATGCTTTACTTTACGAAAACTGTTGACATGCTTATACAGTAGATTGTTGTTTGACAGAAACATTTTGGCTGGACACTGTTGTTAAGTTCCTATTTTCTCGCGGACAAGTGTAGTGTAGTGGTTGCGATGGGTTAGAGAATTGTCCCAAGTCTATGAGTCAGAGTTAACCTTGTAGGCACGCCATGCCGCATCCCTCATCGATATGCAGTTTCGAGTTCTGCTCCTCAGAATTGACGGCACTTTTGCGGAGCAAAGGGGCTTGTTCTCTGATGCTTTGTCGAGCTTGTCACTGAGTCCTTCAACGAACTCTATCCAATCGTCGTCAACGGGACTGTTGTTCGAGAAATCCAAAGCAGACACCTCGAAAAGTTCTTTCGAAACATGGTAGTATGTGATTGTATGAGTTAGTTTCGAGTGTTCAGTTGATTACTCTTCATATCAAACACAGTTACACGTTATTACTACATGGTCGCTGAGACCTAAGGAACCCTCCATCAATAACTTATCAATCATGGGCTCTTTATCCGTGAGCACAAGCTCCAATATGGACCGTTTGTTTGTTGTCCTGAATCTAGCAGGCGAGGTGACACGAGTGTACAAGGGAATATTAGCAAAATGTTCATGCAAGTCTGCTTGGTACTGTTCATTGGGAGCTGCCGATACTTCCAGATCGTGTACATTGAAGTCCCCGGAGATGAGAATGTGGTTGTACCTAGCCCGTGTTCACCAATTCAAGGCACGTAGCAAGCGAGAATCCACGTCCGGAGTGGAGGTTGGGGGGCGGTAAACGACGGCTATGAGACATGAGTCGTTGTGCCTTAGTCAAAAACGGCTCCAGAGTGAATCTGTAGTATTGAGTTTCCAGATCATCAGCCATTGCTCATTGCAGGTCGCTGCGGTGGCAGAGAAGGACCCCAACTCCTCTGCAGTGGCAGTCGTTCTGGATGAGTGACATTTCTGCCATCTCAAGCTCAGCATCAGCCACATCTTGGCACAACCGAGATTCAGTAATGAAAACTAGGTCCCAAGCATTCGCGACCTAATGTAATCGAAGTTCGGTAAGTTTACTAAGGAGCTCTTAGACGTTAGAGTACATACATGAAAGTGTCGCAAATTTAAGCAATGTGTCTGAGCCTGTGCAATTCATACGTGAAGTTTAGCCTACCTGTGAGTGGCCGGCGACTAATCGTTTTTTCGGTGAGTACTTGACAAAGGGATCGACATCTTAATAATCGTCTGTGTAGTTAGTCCAGTATCTGATCTTCTACGTACAGTGTAAGCTGTCTGATCATTGTCTTCTTCAGCAGGTTGTGAGGGCTCATCAGACACACTACTGGTGCATTGTTCTTTTATGGCGCCCATCGCGTTTGGTTCACTGAGTGACATAACTAAGGGACTAGTCGCTGACTGTCTTCAGCCGAAGCTCAGAGGATAGCCTGAAACGAAAAATGTACCGGCATTTCAGCAGTCGCGCTAACATGTTTTGACTATAGGACTACCTTCAAAACTCTCGGGCCACATCCTTTGTAGTGTAGCGCCCAAAAAGATAACTCTTATCTTTCGTGTACAATTTACTTGTTGACCGATTGTACATTACTCCTTCTTGTTTTAATCTTACAACCGGCTCGACACACAACTGCCTTGTAAGTTCCCGCGCTCACGTGTACGCTCTTGCCTCGCTTCATCCGTCCGTTTCTTGTTGTAGTCCATCGAATACAGTCCGCTGTGTCCGACTCCAATTGCCTTCTGATATCCGCGCTTAATTCCGCGCATCGTCTCGGACTGGTATTAACTAGTCCTACAAATTGGTGACCCCGACGTGACCTCAACCTCCGCTGCTGCCAAACGGTGCGCTTGGGAGTGGTCTCTCCCCCCCGCCCTTAGCGTTTTTCTCCAGACGCCTACAACCTACCGAATCTCGCTATAGCACGTTCGGTAGAGAACTACTTGCCGTATATCTAGCGATACGTCACTTTCGACATGTCCTAGAAGGCCGCTCCTTTGTCGTCTTCACCGACCACAAACCCCTTACTTACGTGCTCGGCTCGACTACCGACCGATACTCTCCTAGAGAGTCTCGCCACCTTGACTATAGCGCTCAGTTTACGACCGATATACGGCATGTCTCAGGTGTGCACAACACCGTCGCTGATGCACTTTCTCGTATCCAAGCTATCTCCGCTGACGCCGGCACTGCTATCGACTTGGCAGCTATGGCCACAGCGCAACTCAACGACCTTGAGGTTGATCTACTACGCAGGTCTCCCTCATTGGACATACGACCCGTTCCGCTGACATCATCAGACGACACTATACTCTGCGATCTGTCTCTGGGCACGCCGCGCCCCGTCGTCCCACGCGAGTTTCGGCAGACCGTGTTCGACACGTTGCACGGCTTGTCTCATCCAGGCGTTCGTGCATCGGTTAAACTCGTAACCGCACGATTCGTTTGGCGCAATATTAATCGGGACGTCCGTACCTGGGCAGCTGCTTGCCTTCCGTGTCAACGCGCGAAGGTACACAAGCACACGAGAAGCCCATTAGGCACTTTTCCGACGCCAGACGCACGTTTTCATCAAGTGCACGTCGACCTCGTAGGTCCTCTGCCGCCTTCCAAAGGCTCGGTATATCTACTGACCTGCATGGATCGATTTACTAGATGGTTTGAGGCCGTCCCCATCCCAAATTGCTCCTCGGAAACCGTAGCGAAAGCTTTTATGGAGCGCTGGGTAGCACAATACGGCTGTCCCGTCATCGTGACCACCGATCGAGGGTCACATTTCTCGTCGACATTTGCCATGTTGCTTAAGGATTTAGGCTGTCGCCACGTCCAGACGACGGCGTATCATTCGGCCGCTAACGGCATGGTGGAGCCTTTTCACCGCCAATTGAAGGCAGCGCTACGTGCGCACGCAGATCCTTCATGGTCTGAAACGCTTCCTCTCGTTCTTCTAAGCTTAAGAAACACGGTTAAGACTGACTTCGACGCCACACCAGCGCAGCTAGTCTACGGTTGCACGCTGCGGTTGCCAGGACAGCTGGTAGCACCAGCCCCATGTACTTCCACTTTTGACTACGGAAGTTACACTGACCGATTGGCTCACCAGATGCGTGAGCTACGTCCACCCGCTCCTCGATCGCAGAAGACACCAGTGTACGTGCCCGAGAAGCTGTCTACGTGTTCACACGTCCTTCTTCGCGCAGACGGTGTTCGACAGCCTCTTCAGTCGCCGTACATAGGACCCTTCAAGGTGCTGCATCGTGCGAGTAAGGCGTACACTATTGACCGCGGTGGTCGACACAAAGTCGTCACCATCGACCGTCTAAAACCCGCCTTTATGGAAGAAAACCCCTCGCCTACTTCGTCTAGTAGTGCTTCGTGCGACGTTGAAACTCATCGCACCAACTTACATCATCCTAGTCCAGTTCAACCAGACCACGATCTCCGTCTGCAAGCCGTCCCAACCTCTCCCGAATCTAGCCCGCCGCCTCCCACGACCAATCGCCGTGGTCGGGAGGTGCGTAAGCCCGTCCGCTTCTCCGACTATGTACAGTGTAAATACTTTTAACTTTGTAGATATTGTATATATTTGCCTCATTTTTGGTCGATTAACGTTTTAAAAACAAACAAAAATATCAAAAAACCCCGAAAAACCTTTTTCGAAAAAAATATTCAAAAACCAAAAAATATTTAAACACGCAGCTCATTCGTTTGTTCTTTTTGGCGTTTTCTGCGCGTGTCTTTCTATTTTCTCGTTTTTACATGCTCCAACCCTCCCCTTCGATCGACTGGCCCACACGAGGAATGTGTTTCGAGGACCCTGACGCGAACACTGGTCGCTTCTCCGCGGGACGAGGATCGCTTCTTCGCGGGACGAGGATCGCTTCTCCGCGAGACGAGGGTCGCTCCTCCGTGGGACCATGGTCGTTTTCTTCGTGGGACGAGGGTCGTTTTGGCGCGGGGCGGGGTGCGGCGGGGGGAGAGACCACTCCCAAGCGCACCGTTTGGCAGCAGCGGAGGTTGAGGTCCTGTCGGCCTTTTTCTGGGCTAGCCAGTTTTTTTGTAGTCCGACAAGCCCGCTCCAACGGCTCGCCGAAATGCACCCTGCCCTGCATTCAATAAATAACAAATCATAAACGGCACAGCGGACTCCGACTTCCGACGAACCCCCATTTACACGAACGCACGCCCATTTTTACTCGGCACGATTTCGCCTTACGAACCTGGTTTCAACATTCCTTTTCGATTTCGAAGGCTTTCTATGTTCAGCCTTCTAGGGGAGAGCTCTGTAGCGCCCAAAAAGATAACTCTTATCTTTCGTGTACAATTTACTTGTTGACCGATTGTACATTACTCCTTCTTGTTTTAATCTTACAACCGGCTCGACACACAACTGCCTTGTAAGTTCCCGCGCTCACGTGTACGCTCTTGCCTCGCTTCATCCGTCCGTTTCTTGTTGTAGTCCATCGAATACAGTCCGCTGTGTCCGACTCCAATTGCCTTCTGATATCCGCGCTTAATTCCGCGCATCGTCTCGGACTAGTATTAACTAGTCCTACAGTAGTTCGGTGAGGCACACAGCCGTGATACCGATCTCGTTAGCACATCATCCAATGAATGTTTCCTGAATATAACACCATAGACTTTACCATGGGTTATAAGTTCATAATTTCGCATGATTCAGTTTCAGGAACGCCGTGAACAAGAATGGTTTTAGTTAAAGTTGCCTTCCGGCAGCCCTCTAAGATGCGGTTAATTCGATGACGTTCGTTCCATGGTATGTATGGAAGGACACGAATGGAGCAGTGTACATTTTTGTGCTCAACTGTCGACAGTAGAACTGATCCTACTTCAATGATTGAGCTCAGCACAGCGCGCAGAAATTTTGGTTCTCCGTGATGCTTAGAGCCGGGGTGCCATGTGGTTCAGCCTACCTGTACAGCGTTCAGCAGGTCATGTTTCAACACTTTTATGTTCTACTTATCGATTCGTTTATACCAGCCACGCCGTCTAAACACTCATTGGACTAATCTGTGCTCCCGCAGATGATTGGTTGCAAATCTAACATTCTATTGTAACGCGCATATGTGCAGCCAGTTATTTATACGTTTCGTTACTACTCTGGTCGTCTGCGTTTTCGGGATACAACAACTTGGCGTCGGATGGTTCCGATGTCGTAGCATGCTATTGCTCTTGCACGGTTCTGGGCTGATGCTTCGGTCACCCAAAATGCAGAATGCTGGGCAGACTGAAAATACAGTCTTTTGGATTATATTTATGTGCTACCAGCTCTACATAAATCCGTGAAGTTGAAAACAGTGGACACTTAAGAGCCTTTGCGCTGCACCTCGGCACAGAGGATGGATGTATATTCGATGCTCTTAAACTTGGGGAAAAGCCGTTAAACAATTAGTTACCAGCCCTCAGTAAACATTGGGGCATTCGAGTGAACACTTATAACTCTCGGCACAATTTTCGCACTTGAAGCAAGCATCTGGTGAATCACCAGGTACTTCCGTTTCTCGCCTCGTTTGTTCGGTTCGAAAGTGTGAATACTATAGTATTCACACTGACCTCGTAGATTCTCGGATCAGTGTCTGTTAATAAAGAACGCAGAAAATCCCACTTGAGACAGAGGCTGTGAGGTGCCTCGCGCGAAGATCGCAGTCACAGAGCAGAACAAAGTATTCCTCTCTAACGCAGTAGTCACAGTAACTGACCGTTTGGATTCAACACGTTCTCTGACGAGGTCCTCAGATGGAAATAAATGTTACCGCTGTGGAAATACTGAAGACCATGCAAATGATAAATCGTGTCCTACAAAGACCAAGCTGCCGGAACTGCGGTAGGTCTGGTCACTTTGCTCGAGTTTGTTGTTCCCGTGCTATTTTTTGTGTTGATTTTGCAAATGACTCTACGGCCTCAGCAGTCACCACAGAACGTTCCATATATGGCGTTAGTAATTGTGAACACCTGAATTCTTTTCCCACTGTAGAACCCAAACTGCTTCCATCAGATATGCATTGTTATTTGAAGTTAAAAACAATACCATTTATTTAGATCTGGAACCGGATTCTGCGTCACCCATCACAGTGGGGCCATATTGTTTTATAAACAGTAGTTCGGCCAGTCAACCGTGCATCCTTCCGCTTACACTTTTATCAATTACCTAAATGGTGAGGTTCACATACTTGGCGTTGTTACGGTTTCAATGTTTATTAGAAACAGCATAAAATGTACAGTTGTAGCTTACGTTTCTAAAACTGACAGTAAGCCATGGTTTCATTGAGTTAATCACCAAGCGTCAGACGTATGACTATTGCCAGTATCAACCTGAATTCGTTACGGTCCAGTTACCCAAAGCTCTTACTTGCGGATATTGGTAGAGTCCCCAAAAGAAATGCACCGCATTCATTTGAGCGCGGATTACAAGCAATTCAGAATTCAGTAGCAATGACCTGTAATGTCAAATAGGGTTCCAGCTCCAACTTGTGTAGAATGCGTGTGCGTACACCAGCATCCGCATGAGGCTGAATACTACAAGAAAATATGAGACTTTTAGACTGATCAGGTGGTATCGCGCCCAATTTGAAACACACACTATCGGTTCACAACTCCAGCATGTGTTTTAAAAAATCATGGCTCTCACTATTGAGTAACTTTAGACAATTATAACGGATACTGAACAAAGATGGCTGCTCACCGAAAATCGACTTGAGAGTTTCCACAGTCTTATCGAAGCGGAAGACTCTTGGATTCTTTGGCAGCATAGAATTTGTGTAGCATTCATGCTCGACTGCATCGAATTTACGCAGCAACAACCGAACTTTCCATGCATCAACTTGCGCTGACAACAAGTTTGCAACATATACCAAGCTCGGAGAACAAACGAACAATTGAAAATGTATTCACATTTTTTGAACCAGGAATAAAAAGTTACTCCATTCGATTCACAGAAAACGAACTCTGTGATTGCTGCTGTAACTGCGTCTACTGAATTCCGCGGGCTAGCACTTTGAGGATCAGGTTGAACGTTCAGCTTCTGTGCAATCGTCGCTATTTGCCGTGCGGCCGCACTTTAACTTGGCTCTCGCTTTGTCCTCTGTGACCACTCTAATCCTCCCTACATAATATTGTGTATGCGCTCGTTGAACCAGTTCGACGAGCTCTACTCAGTGCTTCTCAACTCTTGGATCTCACCTGTGCGGGTGATAAGCTTGCAGCTGTTCCCAGTTTTCGGCATATCCTTTGCCGAGTTCTACGTGTGTAACTACATCAAACCAGTTTTTCGGGTAAAACGTTGCTCTCATTCGGAAGAAGAAGCTAAGGGCTCCCAAACTACGCGGCAACCATCCCTGCAAGTTGCAGCATAACAACGTTACAGTCATTGTTGCTCCGCTCATCAAATGAACAGATCTAGGGACGCTTATCAGCGCTCCACCTGCATCGTCGCTGAAGGTAGGCCAATCGATACACGCTGCCGCTTTGTGTAGGTGTGTGTGTGTTCAACTGCAAGTCGACTGATAGCTAAACCCGACAGTCTATGCGTTACGACCACCATCTGTCTCGACCGCCTGACTTTGGTGCGGTTGAACAACTTTCAATTTCGGTGCCTGTTTTGATGTGTTTGCGTCACGACTGGCGCAAAGCACACTCATCAAGGTGAGCGCTTAGATAGGCCTTGCTGCAAACGATAAAAGGACGACCAGCATTCCAATAGTTCCACGTCACCTATGTTGCGCAGACAATTGCAGTAAAGTCCTTAAGATCGGAGTAACTCGTTCTAGCTGCATTAGATCGTACTGTCTGCAATGTGTGGGCAAATCCGTCCAAGCAGTGGGACAGACAAACAAAGTTGCTGCCACAATTTGGTTTCGCCCAACATGCAAAGTCATTCCAGGTGTCAACTGTTTAGCTTTGCTCACGAAAATGTGCGATAGGATGACTGAGATAATTGCGCGTTTGGTAAATGCTAAGATCGATCCAACGGAGGTAAATATGGCCACGATAATACCTCAACTAGCCAAAGTAAGCTCCGAATCCAAGCAGAAGAGAGTTAGACGCTCAAACCGCACTGCGGCGTCTGTGATTCTAAATCCACTGAGTCACCTCACACCTAGAAATGGACAAGCCTCAAACGTACCGGCTTCCACTTCTCCAACCATGGACGCTTCACTTGGAGATTCAGCCATGACACCGATAGCTCAGAGCCGAAGGCAATCCGGTGCAGATAATAAGCAGGTAACGTACGCATCGATTGCCTCGACAACCACGCCGGGAGCGACACACGTAGGTTCATCTTCTCTACCGAGCACACGTGGAGCAACGCAGCTTTCACCGTCAACTCCAGTTGTGCCATCTAAACAGCCCAAATTTCCGGCAAAAAATCATAGAGCCGACACTCGCTAGACAAAACCACGCTGCGTTAACTCTCGTGTGAACCAATGTTCCCGAGCCCAAATCTAGCACAATAAAAGGCAAGTTGCAAGATGACCGCAACCAGTGGAGTTCCATCTGCGAAACGATTAGTATTCAGGTTGAGCCTGCAATGCTGTAACGTGTAGCGCGCCACCCGACCTCAGTGCACTATGGTAAACCTCGAATGCTTCGAGTAACACCAGACACAGCAGATGAGAGAGAGGCTATCCTGCTCTCAGCAGTTCGTCTTCGAAACTCACCGAGTGGAGTGCGCATATTACCTGATCTACCTTGGAAAGATCGCTCAAAAGAAGCAGTTGACCAATGCGGCATTCCTAATAGTTATAGCAAGAAAACAATATTTCTTCATGGTGTTTCCGAGCTCCTGCATTCTTCTGATCAAGATGCGCAAACACATGACCGAGAGCAGTGGTGATACATCCGCGAAGCACTCACTGTTGACAATATTACTGCCAAATTCTTGATAAGAGTTACGTCATCCCAAAACCATAAGGGCTGCGGTCCATGACTAATGAAAGTAATATTACACTCCGAAGGAATGACGCAAGTTCTGTTGGATAACTGATTAAAGTTTCGAGCCAGGTTGCCAACAGAGATCCGGCTAAAGGCAGCAGGCGAAGGGCCAAGAGTCGTAAGCAATTCGATGGAACTTGCAAACGCTGCAAATTCTTTATCTGCAAAGTCCAGCGGAGAGACCGACACAACAGCACCCACGGCACACAATAGGACAGAGCACAGCACGAGTGAAACCTCTGTTCAGGAACGCTTAATAATGCCATGCAACTTGACTGAAATTCATAAACCAAAAAACGATTAATGGCCGGCCATCTAACGGACGGCTTAAAAACTAACACAAAATTGACATTCATCAATGCACACCTACGTCTTTCTGGAGATCCAGAAGCAGCCTCAGCGGGTCTGGCTGGTGTAGGTATAGCACTAAGTGACAAGGCCGAGGCGGCACTACTGGACTGGTTCCCTATTAACAGCCGATTATGTGCAGTTCGGCTTCGGGGTTCGTGTAGAATCAACAGGCACCGCGAAGAGAGACACAACTTGTTTGTGATCTCTGTGTACGCTCCAACTGACTGCAGTGGCGACTCGGTCAAGGACGAATTCTATCGGGATCTACAACAACTCTTGACTAATGCTAAAATGTCGGATGTCGTTATCCTTGCTGGGGATTTTAATGCACGGGTTGGCCGCCTGTTACCATACGAACGCCACCTTGGTGGTCATCACGCGCTCGACGAGAACCGCTCTGATAACGGAGAGAGACTTCTCACATTGTGCGAAGACAACCGTCTGTTTCTTTCGAGCACTAACTTCAGGCGTACGAAGAAGCGTTCCGCAACGTGGAGTCCCCCTTCTTCAACACAACCGTGGTCTCAAATTGATCACATTGCAATTAGCTTCAGATGGCGCGGCAGCGTACTAGACTGCAGGTCCTTTTGGTCCACATTCGTTGACTCAGATCATGCTCTGGTCTGCGCGAAAATCTGTATGTGTTTTGGAGGATCCCGAAACACGAAGCACCGCAAGATTGATGTAAACAGATTAACTGATTCCTCTGTCCAGACGAGCTATCAGTCTTCATTGGCATATGCACTCAGTTGCAATCCACCGCAAGAAGTGGAACAACACTGGACTTGTATACGGAAGGCAATGACCATTTCCGGACAGTCATGCTGCGGCCTAACTCGACGCCCATTGAAGGCTTGGATCTCTGCTCGTTCTCTGGAGCTGTTCGAACGTTGCAAAGATATACCCGCGGAATCAGATTGCAACGAGCGGCGCCGTTTTGCCAACCGGCTGCTCAAGCAAAGCCTACGCAAGGATCGCGAGACATGGTGGTCTGAACGTGCTTTAGAGATGGAGACCGCTGCCCTCTCTGGCAACACTCGCAGGCTTTTCCAACTCATTCGGTCCACTGGCCTCAGGAAACCTGGTGTCAGTGAGGTCATTTGTGAGGTGGATGAGTCTCCGATCACCAACCAACAGAGGCGTATGGACCGCTGGGCCGAGCACTTTCACTCGCAGTTCAACTGGCCTCCACCATCCATCAGTACATGCAGTACACCTTGTTGTCCACCCTGGCTCGTCCCTCTGAATCCACCCAGCGAAGCGGAAGTCGGCCTTGAGATTTGACGCTTGAAGCGTTTTAAGGCTGCCGGCTTAGACGGACTTTCTCCGGAGCTATTCAAGTACGGCGGTGTGGCGATCATTAACCAGCTGACCGCGCTGTTCGCAAAAATTTGGCATGAAGAGAAAGTGCCTTCCTCTTGGGGAGAATCAGTCATTATCCCGATTTTCAAGAAAGGCGCTCGCACTTCATGTGCAAATCATCGCGGCATTAGTCTTATTTCGGTTGCCTCTAAACTATTGGCATCCATTCTGCTTCGCAGGCTATCCCCAGTACGTGGATCATACTACCGTGAAGAACAAGCTGGTTTCCGTCCTGGCCGCGGATGCGTGGATCAAATCTTCACGCTCCGCCAGCTCCTCGAACATCGCCACATTTATCACAGGCCCACTATCATTGCATTTCTAGACATACGTGCCGCTTTTGACTCCGTTGATCGACCTGCTTTATGGCGTTGCTTACTAAAGAACGGGGTGCCAGAGAAATATACCGCCATCTTACGAGCACTTTACCTTCATACATCCGGCAGAGTGAGGGTCTATGGCAAGCTTTCCTCGCAATTCGCTGTCCATAGCGGTGTGCGACAGGGCTGCCCTATGTCCCCATTCCTCTTCAACTTCGCAATCGAAGACGTTCTGTCGAATGCTCTAGAAGGTTTCCAACATTTTGGCTTAGACCTTCTACCGGGTGAACGCGCGACCGACTTAGATTATGCTGATGATATCGCCTTACTTGGTGACGATCCTCAGGGTATGCAACTCATTCTGGATCGTTTGGCGGTTGAAGCATCTAAGTATGGCATGAGCTTCGCCCCATCGAAGTGTAAAATACTGCTCAAAGATTGGCATTCGCCTGCTCCCGTACTCACTCTCGATGGTGCACAACTTGAACAGGTAGATAGTTTCGTCTACCTTGGGAGCTTTGTTTCTGCTGACGGCACTATCAACAAAGAAGTTTCTCTTCGTATCGCTAAAGCTCGATCGGCATTTGTCAATTTGAGGCACTTGTGGCGTCGTCGCGACGTCTCATTCTCACTAAAGGGCCGAGTTTACAGTGCATCGGTTCGCTCAATATTGTTGTATGGGTGCGAGTCTTGGCCGCTTCGCGTGGAAGACATGCGTCGCCTTTCTGCGTTCGATAGCGGTTGCTTAAGGAGGATCGCGCGTGTTTGGTGGCAACATCGAGTAAATAGTAATGACGTTCGACGTCGCATCTTGGGGAATGCGAGTATTCCCTTCAACAAACTGGTTTAGTTGCGCCAGTTGAGATGGCTCGGTCACGTTCTACGCATGACACCCGAGCGTCTACCGCGTCGCGCTCTATTCGCTCGTCAAGGACCTGGCTGGAGGCGACCGCGTGGTGGTCAGCCTTCCACTTGGCGGCAGCACATGAAATCGCTGACGTCGTGTCTAGCCGCTGTAGGATCCGTACGTCTTCCAGGATGGGGACCCAAAGATGAGGAGTGCCAATGGCTTAGCACTCTTGAAGATATGGCCCGCAACCGGAATCAGTGGAAGAATTGTGTACATTATTGTATTGATTCACATGTTTAATTCTACAAACATTAAAATGACAAAAAAGAACAAAAGCGACGTGTGAAAAACAAACTAAAAATGTTTTGTTCTGCTTTTTATCAAAATGTTCCATTCTTCCTGCGGCATATTAGTTGAAGTGTGTTGCTCACCTTCAACTAGCATGCCACGATGATTATGACGCCATGAATCTTGCTTATCTCCTTATCTCCATGGTTTTAGACTGGCTCTTTGTCTAGCTAATAGACTGTTGAGAATACAACACACTACAATACAGTAAGAAATGCCCTAGCTTGTAGGTACACAAACGCCCAAGGCTAAGTAAGCTGGCCAAACTTAGAGAACTCCATGCTTGACAACCGCGGAACCTCGTCATGATTACGGAGACCTGCATAAACATTGAGATAACCGATTCTGAGATCAATTTACCTGGTATGTCGCTGCGTTGGACCGAAAACACCGGAAGGAGTGGTGGTGTGATTCTTTATTAAAATATGAACCAATGATGTGAAGTTATCGATCACCCGGAAATACAAGCTCCTGATTCGCTTTAGTGCCGCCTATGGTTGAAAAACAAGAGCACAAGTCTACTAGCAGTGATTTACCGCCCACCAAACTCAACGTCGAGAATGGACTCCAAACTGAACCACGTCTTTCAGTTTGCTTTAAACAAGTCCCACACCCACATTCTTATCGCTGGAGACTTTAACATGCACGATATAGAAACACCACCAACCGACCGTACGCAGTTTAAAGCCTGCTTGCAAGAGCTAACTGCTGGCCACCCTCTGTACAACCAGGCAACCTCTCCCACCAGATTTCGAACTGCTAACACGCCAACGACAATAGACCTTTTGCTCACTAACGGAAAACTCATGCTCGACGGAATAGATACAAACACACCACTGGGTCGTAGTGACCATGTTACTCTACTCTTTGGTTATATATGCTATGCGGAGTATCCTGAAAAGGAGGATGATAAAGTACATACTGTCACGCATTATAATGTGTTATCTACGCTTGTTAAGGATACATCTTGGAATTTCTTAATCGAATGTCCTCCAGACGTGGCCTGGGATGTGTTTACAATGACTTTTAGCACATTGGTAGCGCACGCATCTGAACAGAAGTCCTCCCAACCCAAAAACAAGTCATTTCTGAGGAGCGGAACACGTAAATGTATGTCCCGGAGGGATTTGGCAGGGCGAACTCACAAGGACTGTTCGGATGCCGAGACCTGGAATGCATATGTGGAATATTGTAACTTCTGTGTGAAACTGATCTGCGAAGACAAGGTCACGCATCAGCAGGAGCTAATGAACCGAAGCTGCACGAATCGCAAACTTCTGTACAGGCACATTAACGGCCTTCGAAAGGTGAAGCGGGGGATTCTAGCACCAGTCACGGCTGATGGATGCGCGCGATCAGCAATGGAAGCAGCTGATCTCCTATGGCTTCAATAATCTCAAACTTTCCAGCAGGTAAAGAGCCCAAATATTTGCCTTGTTTCTATTACTCCAACGTCGGGTTTAGACAACATCACCTTCACTGCGGAAGCTGTGTTGAAGAAGTTGTTATCCATGAGTATCCATACTTCTCCTGGAGTTGACAACATCCGACCAAAGGCTCTGCAGGCGGTAGCTAGTGATCTAGCAGAACCACTGGCTGTTTTATATCAACGATGTCTAGAAGAGAACCATATTCCACCAGTATGGCACAGAGGAGGGGTGGCCAAGCGATGACTTGGTCCAGAGGAATGAAGGCCCTCACTTCGGAGCTGGCCTCGGTTCCCTGATTGGGGTACGAAAGACGATGCACACGCTTGGCTGGATACACATGCTAATATGGCTAGGAGTCGACCTCGATGACGTTCGTGCTGTGGGTTTGTTTGTCCCACCCCATCCCTCTTAGCCTCCCCCTCCAACCAAGATCTCACTATTTAGTCTTATATAATTATGAATAGTAATTTTTTTGATGCACAGTAGCCCGCTGGTAGCTTGTCAGAACAATGCCCATCCGTTACCGGTAGCTCAACCGGCTTGTACCAGTTGCATTTTTTTCTCTACTTTTCTATGTATTGCGGCACAATAGCTGAGGTGTTTCCTACCTCTAGCTAACGTGTCTAATGACGATGAGTATGGAAGCGAGCGGTCATCACACCTTCCCATAAAGGAGGTAGTCGTACTGACCCTACCAACTACCGTCCAATAACACTACTTCCCGTACTATCCAATGTGTTGGAATCAATCATCCCAGATGCGCTGATGCAGTATCTGGAAAGCCACAACTTAATGGTCCCAGAGCAACATGGCTTTCGTCAAAAGCGTTCATGTAATACTAACCTATTAATTGCAGTCCAGCTATAACGCTGGACTGAAGCTGTTGATGATGGAGTAGGAGTTGGTCATCTACCTGGACTTTTTAAAAGCATTTGATCGCTTAGACCAACGAATTCTCCCTCAGAAGCTTCGGAACTACGGCATTGGCGACCCAATCCTGAGTTGGATTAGCAATTTTCTACACGAACGACGGCGAGCGGTGAGTCCGAGAATCACTGTCCGATGCAATCGATGTGGTGTGTGGCGTACCACAAGACTCGGTGCTTGGACCTCATCTATTCTTGGTGTTCATTAACGATTTGGCCAGATCAATTGCTTCCGATTTCCTATTTTTCGCTGATGATATCAAGATATGGAGAAGGAAAAGACGACCGGACGACCACGAACGGCACCAGTGCGATCTTAACAGTGTCCAAGTGGTCAGTCCAAAACGCCCTACCATTCAACGTAGACAAACGTCGCGTTGTACAATTACGCCATAGACATAACTACACATATTTGCTTGGGACAAACAGACTGCAGACCAGCTCCCAGGGCAGTGACCTTGGTGTGCTTGTACAGAGCAAACTTAACTGTTCAAAACAGGCTGAGGTAGCTGCGAAGAGGCAACCAGCACGTCGGCATGCTGCGAAGGGCATTCGGGAGATTTGACCCATCAAGCTTCCCAATGATGCACCATTCCTACGTGCGCCCGCATCTTGAATATGCTATCCAAGCTTGGCAACCTTGGTTGAACGGCGACCTAGAGGCGTTAGAGGCACCACAACGAAGGACAACAAAGAATGTAAAGGACCTGCGCTATCACTCTTACCACTGAAGTTGCTGGGAATTTTCAGCGGACGCTATCGAAGGCTGCGCAGCGGTCTCATATTAGCGTAGCAAATATTTTGCGACCCCAACCACGTATGTCGCCACTTGCTGAAACTTAGCCACAACACGCAGCTCAGGGGTAACTGCTTAAAATTGAAGGAACAATATAGCCGTCTAGAGTGTCGACGTAATTACTTTCCCTTCGGGTTTGCCAACCCTAGAACGTACTCCTAGACTCAGTTGTATCCTCCTCTATCTTGGACGGTTTTAAAAAACGACTAGATCTTACTTTTAGCTCCCAACACTTTGCTACTTAAGCTCCTAAATTGTGGATTACGTCAAGCATGCTTTTCGACAAGATTTATGCATCAAATGGAGCCAAGTGAGCGACTATATTTTACTTTTCTCACGCCTTATATCAACGACCACTGCACTCCAGTGTATTCGTGAACGTTTACACTCCACTTTTTATTGTACACTGATGTTATTTATCAAAGTATTCATCACGGTAGATGACCCATAGATATTTGAGTTCATCATACCCCAACCATCCTACGGGACGTGTCAAGCACTTGCTTTTATCCGGTGATAAATCATTGTTCAACTGCTTTTAGGATTTCTCAAACTGCGGCTGCGTTTGATGGAGAAGCTGCTGCATCTGATCAAATGAAATAGACATTATTGTCCAACACCTCCGTCGCCAGAATCTGTTATGTCCTCAGAGTTACGACTTAGCAGTTCCTATGTTGCGCCTCGAAACACAACAGTCAAACCACCAGACGACCAGTATATTGGCGAACCCAAAACAGGCCGACGTGGGACGAAAACACACCGATACAGTTCGAATCACAGTTGTGTGCTCGGTTGATTTTATAGGTCTCAAACAATCAAGGGACGTGTGAGTGGCGTGAAACAAGCGACAGTAACAAATGTTCTGCGACACGGAAAAACACTGATTTGATTGTAGCTGAGGCTGTTCTGATACAAAACACAGTTGCTTGTGGGAAATTGCGCACTTATCTTCCTGAACAAGTCAATTTGTTTCGTTTCTGTGCGCATTTGACTTTGATCTGTGGAATTCTGTTTTTCCACGTAAATTACAAGATTTGGTCTGAATCAGTGACGCCAACTGGACTTGCTTCTCGGACAGTGAAATTTTTCCCCGAGTATATCGTACGAGACCTAACAACAACCCATCGGCGTCTGCCGCTTCCGCAACCGCCGCCTGTTTTCCAGCAACTTCCTTCGTGATCAGATCGCGCCATGCACGCCGACGAACCACCTTCGATTCACATGACCTGCAATCAAGAGTAGAACGTGATCGGCTCGCTTTGATCATGTTTTGGTAACGAAGCTTCAGTTTCCCCATATGCCGCTTCCACACATTTAGCTATTTGATAGCTATTTTAGTATCTGGGTCGAATTTATACGGCACACATGACCGAGCCACCTCAGGTGTCTTAGCAACAATATGCAGTCCACTGCATACATTAAACTTCGGCGTAACACTTCCGTGTCCGCAACTCTGTCGCACGAAGCAATGCGCAGAATAAGTCGCACCATGGATTTGTACACCATCAACCTCGTGCTAACGGTAAGCTGATGGTCGTTCTACACTCGGTACTCTAGCTTTCCAAATGTCTCCGATGGCTTGGAGATGCGGATACGAAGCTGGTCCGTTGACATCACACTCCTAAGGTAGCAGAAGCAGGAGGTGATTTCCAATACTTTAGCATCAATGCTTACTCATGGCACCATTGTAGATTGCACTTCCGGTGAAGGCTGAAAGAGACAGACAACTTTGCTTGTAATTCTGGTAAGGCTTTATTCTCAGTAGTTTTGCTTGTGTTGATGGTGAGCCCAAATCTGGCCGCTGTCGAAACCAGATCACTAGTCACGTGCTGCAACTCATCCGCGCTGTGTGCAAGCAACGCACAGTCGTCAGCAAACAGAAACCTACGGATAGTTCTCTCACAGACTGGGGTTCTCACACCGAAACGACGGATGTTCAGCAACCCACCATCAATACGGTGCTCCACACGAACACCGTAAGCATAAGCGGCATCAAATGCGCAAGACATTATTGCATGCAGATATATATTAAACAAGGCCGGAGCTAAGACACAGCCTTGCTTCACACCAGAGATAAATGAAAAGTCATCCGAGGTCTCTCCACTTAGTTGCAACCTAGCTAGCATACCACTGTGCAGACATCCAATTAAACGTACAAACTTACGCGGACAACCAAACTTACCCAACACCAGCCACAATGCCTATTGACTCACCGTATCAAATGCCTTGGTGAAATCAACAAAAAGCGAGTACAATGGCTGGTGGCGTTCTCTGCACTTCTCTTGCAACTGACGAGCCGCAAACACCATATCTATAGTGCTGTGACCTGAACGGAATCCACACTGCTCTTCCGCCACGTTCGGTCCCACAACCTCACTGACAAAGCGATTGAGCAGGATTCGGGCAATCACCTTGCCCACACAACTCAGCAAGTTGATGCCACGATAATTCGTGCAACATTGCTTGCTACCTTTGCCCATGTACAGTGGTAGCACAAGGGCATCCTTCAGCTCAGGAGGCACCTCCTCCCCAATCCATACACGTTGCACCAAGTGGTGCAGCGCAGTCACCAACGCGGGTCCGCCGTGTTTCAATACTTCAGCCGGGATTCTGGCGGCCCCAGCACACTTGCCGTTTCGCAGCTGAGCAAGTGCTCTATGCGTCTCGTCCAGTGTCGGCGTGTCCGCCAGACTCGTCCTCACATCGGGCTGCTTCAGGCCGTTCAATGTAGGCCAGTCGATCTCTGAACGGTTGTTCAAGAGACAGTCAAAGTATTTCCGCATTATGTCTGCAGTTTGTGTGCAGGTAGCGCCTGAACTACCATCGATCAGTGTCCTCAGCGGCTCCAATCTCGGTCCATACACCGCCTCCAAGGAGTCAAAGAATTCCTTGTGTTGGCGGCGTTCGGCGTGGCATTCCATCTGCTTCACATTCTCCGTCCACCATGCATTTTTTATGCGACGGAGCTCTTGGGTCAGTCGCCGGGGAAGTTTGCGAAACTGACTACTCTTCCCCAAGTCACTGGGGTCTGCCACATGTGCAGCAAATGCTGCATTCTTCTCCGACACCAATGTGCCGATCGTCGCATTGTTCTCATCAAACCAATCAGGCCGCTTACAGTTTGCGCGCCCGATGGTCTCCTCGGCAGCAGCTGTCACCTGGTTGCGAATGTGGTGCCACAGGTCGCCTACTGTGGCTATGCAGTCCACGTCACACAGGTGTGCAGCCATCGCCTTCTCCAACTCAGTACGTTTCGCCCCAGTACCGAGGGAGAGAATGTTACATTTACGCCGGCGGGAGTGCAATACATAGATTTACGAAAATATATGCACAGTTTAGTGCGCACCAATTTGTGATCAGTGCCACACTCAGTTCCAAGCAGTACACGTGTCATGCGCACTTCACGCAGACGTACGATGACATAGTCGAGCCGGTGAGCATGGCCACTCCGTGGGTGCGTCCAAGTCGCTATATCACTCGCACCCAGTGCAAACCGAGTGTTCGTAATCGTCAGGCCGTGAGTGGCACACAGTGAGAGCAGCCTGTCACCATTCGCATTCGCTGAACCAATCCCATGCGAACCGATAACACCTGCCCACACTGATGCATATATATATATATATATATATATATATATATATATATATATATATCCTAAATCTGATAACATATAATGCGCCATCAGAACCATGGTAAACTATAAGATGAAAAGAAGTACATGTTAAGAAAATGACTTTTTGCGGTTTTGCACAGGCCCATTTTGAGATGATTTGTGTTGGAGTTTGATGTTGGATGAGACGTTATCCAATAGACAAAGCAATCGAACAGTACTGTCTCCAATGATACCGGCTGCGCGCCATAGCCTTCAACATTTCTGTGGGTATTGCGCTGCTCACCGAGCAGTACAACTGGCAGTGCCATAACGTATGGGAAGTACAAGAAAAAACGAAGGGGGAAGAAAAACTGTGTTCATGGGAATAGAGTCACAACAAGTCCGACATTGCTTACGACTTCTTGCCATATCAGAGAGTGTTTCCAGCCAAACTAGTCTTGATACATTTATCGATTTGATGGGCTGTTGCACAGCCGTAGAGGAGAAGTAGATGGACGGCTGCATTGTAGACACTATTCTGAACGGTCAAAGGTGGTGTCGCGTCTGCGCAGCAAGTGACGAAGATTAGTAAAAGCACCTCGAGCCTTTGCATACAACCTGTGACCTCATGTTATCCAACAGCCGCCCAGGTAATTAAATTACTAAGACTGCTAGCTGATCCCCACCAATGGCCTGGTTCCTACCAATCATGCAGGAATGCATTGCAGTTGGAAGGTGGAAAGCACAGTCCGTAATGACTGAGAGCCAGTGCTGATCCGCCCACATCTGCTTGGCACGTTTGTGAGCTCCCACAGACATACTCGATAGACTCAAAATCAAGAACTGGAGCACCTACGATCAGCACATATAATTAGACCAGCCCAGGGAACGCGGTTCTTATAATCTCGTCAGTAGCAAAGTTGAAATGGAAAGCTGACAGCGCGCATCCCTGTTACACACCGCTGGAGATAGTGAATGGAAGCGACAGTTTACCAAAAGCCCTCACTGTGCCCGAGCTACGCGCATGTAACGCACTTATGACATTTACATATTTACCAAGTAAACCTTTCCTGAGAACGCAGTCCCAAAGGGCACATCAACCCGTCGAACAGAAGACACCTTTGATATGCATGAACATGACTACGGGTGGCTTCCAATATCTGTGACGGTGCTCCAACAATCGGCGTATAGTGAAGACATAGTCAATGTGGGCCCGATCTAGATGAAACCCGGCTTCCGCTTCACGAATTTGACTTTCACGGGTGCCAGTCAGTCTACGAAAATGATAGACTAACTTAGAAGTGATGGAGATCAGGCTGATTCCACTATGACGGCATAATTCTAATCGTGAGCTTCCCATGAAAATTGGGACTATAACGGAGCGGTTCCAGTTTCCTGGGATAGACTTTCTCCCAGTTTCATTAACAGATCGTAGAAATCATAGATAATAGCAGGTCCTTCAAACATGAAGAGGACTAGAGGCCAAACTAGTCCTGGGGCCTCATACAGCTCTAGCAGTCTGTAATAAATATGATCTTCCCTGAACGCGATGGCTTAGCAGCAAAGCTGCATGTGGTGCTGTAGCACGAGTCCGGGTCAACGCACTGACTCGTCTAACGCACTGTGTCTGCGACAGCAGACAAACGATGTATACTAGTCCGAGAGACTAGACGCGCCTATGAAGTCGGCCGACAGGATGACGCACAATCACATGACCTGCGCAAGTAACAACTAAACCCCAAAGAAAAAAGAAGGCGAGGTGAACCCTTGAGAGCTCTTGTACGACCCACAAAGGCTGAACACGGTTGGCACAACAGTTCACTTTGTGGAAGAAAAGAATCACCATGTCGGATGGGTGGTTTGTAAAAGACCATTGTTCATTTTGACGCGGCTGTGCATTATCTTGGACTGGTTAGAAGTTGCTGCGCTGTGGGTAGGAAATGGACTCCGCGTGTCACAGCCCACGTATTGGAGTTCGCGGTGCAATGTCGTATGTTTGCGGGATCATCTAATGTTATGCAACACAGTCGGATCTTACGTTTGACTTCTGAGTGAAAACGGCAGGGCGATCACTGGTGTGGCCGATTAAATTAATTTTCAAATTACTCAGCCCAAGGTTCGGAAGCCATACACAAATAGAAAAGCGGATGGTAGAAAAAATACGTTGAATGCATGAATTCGACCGAATTGGAGTCCGTAAATAGATGTTCAGAGGACGAGAAGAAAATCGATGACCCTGGAGTCGAACACGGTACTGACGCAACAGCCGTCACACGTGACCTGAAGCAGTGGCAAATGACTGCTGAACTCACTTCTAATTCACATTATTGTATTAAACGTACCGTGCAGGAGCCTAAATAGGCACCTACGTTATCTATAAACGCAAAGCTCACCGATAACGGTCTGTACACAGGATAGAACAACCGGGATGGTTTTAAAATCCAAAGTCACTCATGTAGAAGATGAGATAAGCTTATAACTCAAATGCATAGTGTGTAACGCAGAGATATAAACAGCAGATCTATGGGCATCGAGAACGCGTTGAAGGATCATTAGCAATGTTCCTAACAGTAAGCGTCGGCGGGACAATAACGATCGTTTCCAATGCATATCGCTTATTAATACTGTTTATGAGGCTTGTAGCCTTTGTTTCGTTGCGTAGCGAAAGATCACTGTGGAAAGGAGGATCCGTTACTCATTGTCACGGACTATCCGGTATGGTTCGCTTAAAAAGACAAAAGTTGCGACAAAGTAATTTACAATGGGAAAGAGTTTTGCCCGATTTTCCGTTATTCATATTGATGAACAATGGGAAAGATCTTTGGATATCTAGTAGTAAATTAAAACGAGAGGTTAAACAAACCTGTTCAACTATGACAGCTATACATTCTGAATACTGTTTCAGTTTCAATTTCGTCTCAGTTATCAATTTTTCCTTCCGAACGATTTCCGACCGCATGATATCGAGCTCCTAGGAAATACTGAAAACACCACACACTCACTTCATGCAGAACAAGATCAGGGTATCGTGTGGAAAGCAAAAACCGCATTTTAACGAACCAAGAATCAAGGTCCCGACATGTGTTTAAAAAAGAACGCATATGCTTTTCGTTCAGACCGTGCCGCGTTTCAGAAGCATCTGCGTCAGCTGAAGAGTTGGTGGACGATAAAATGAGGAAAATATTCTACAAAATAAACCAGTTCGGTGTGAAAAATGCTCACATCTAGTTGGTTCTCGAAGCTCGACCATACTTTTTCATCAGAATCCAATTCATTGACGTCACTGGATGGGTGCATGGAACGAATGCTGAGCAGGAGATCTAGTGATATCTGAAGGAGCATCAGAAATAGGATTTAGATGAAATCGGAAAACCCGAGTACGACGCCTAAAATTTAACCACCCGTGCAATTTGTTTCCAAAGGAAAAAAGCAAGTTGTGTGGGAAATGAGAGAAAGAAATGAAAAGAAGAGTAAATAGTGGTTTATCTCGGGAGGTCTGTTGTGAGAAAGGCTACGGTGTAAAAACAAAACGTTTGAAAATCCGATTCAACTATAATTACACGGAGAGTGGTGAAAACAAACTGGCTGGACAGAATAGGCGTTACAGAAGTGGCTCGCGACCAGCCCAAATCAACACCCGAACAACGCCAAAGCAACTGGACTCGTGCTGAGTGCACACTTCAAGCATAACATGGATAGATTCGCGTAAGTAGCTTCACAATGTCGAATCATACGATTAGAACCTAGAATTTCTAGAGAACTGACTAACTGGAGAGCCAATGCCTAGCCACGTGTCAAGTTGACAACCGATTAACTGTGCACCAATGAATCATATCGAGTGCATTTATGCGCAAGTTCTTTTCAAACGTCTGTTGGTGTCAAAGTGTAGCTGTTGTCGATATGAGGAATAAATGTCTTAGATGCAATCCGATGGATGGATCATACATCCGAGTATCAAGCGCGTTCGTGCGGTAAGCCTTGTTTATCCATCCGCTGGGAAGAATGAGCACATTTCGAAGCAAGAACTCGATTCCCGAGTGCTCTGCAACGATAATATAACTATGGGCAGAAAAGTTGGCTAGGGCCAGAACGCCTCTTAGTCTTCCCAGTTTTGTCAGATGACGCACATACGCTTCAGGTTTGGTTCGCTCATCGCGCGCACCCTGGAATCTCTCGCCATCGATGCTTGCTGTCTTTGCGAAACGCGCTTATGAGATCCCAGTACTGTGGTTGAATTGAGACCTCCCACTGACCACGGAGCCATATTTCACCCACATCCATCTGGTGACGTAGACGCAGCTGCGGTTGACTTTACTGGCGTTAATGTAGGGCTAAGTAGCAAACCCGAGGCAGCGCTGCTGCACTGGTTCCCGATTAATAGCCGACTGTGTGCAGTTCGGCTTAGGGGATCATGCAAGATAAACCGATGTCGTGAGGAGAGACGCAAGTTATTTGTGACCTCAGCTTACGCTCCAAATGACTGTAGTTCCGACTCCGTCGAGGACGATTTCTACCGAGAACTACATCAGCTCTTAAGCAGAGCCTGAAAATCCGGACATTGTTGTCCTTACTGAGGGTCTCAATCCATGGGTCGGTCGTCTGCTGGCATGCGAAAGTCACCTAGTTGGTCACCATACGCTCGATAAGAGCCGCTTAGATAATGGAGAGAGACTTCGCACACTGTGCGAAGATAATCATCTTTTCTCTCGAGCATCAACTTTCGGGGTTCGAGGAGAGGCTCCGTACCTTGGCGACCCTCTTCCGCGTCTCAATCATGGTCTTAGATTGATCATATCGCACAGTTTCAGACAAGGAGGCAGTGTAAAGGACTGTAGATCCATCTGGTCCCCTTTTCTTGACTCAAACCATGCTTTTGGCTGGGCGAACCTCTGCATGAGTTGCGGATGGTCCGCGAAAAGGAAGCGCTGTAAGATAGACACAAATAAACTATCTACCGTTTCGGTTCATCAGAGTTATCAAGCTTCCCTGGCAGGTGCACCTGGCTGCGAGCCACCGCAAGATATTGATGAACACTGGACGTGCGTGCAGAGGACCATGATCTCTTCAAGACAGCAAGTTTGTGGTCTCACTCAGCACTGTATGAAGGTCTGGATCTCCAAGAATTCTTTGGATTTATTTGACCGCCGCAGGAATATCCCAGTTGAGTCTAATCATGATGAAGTGCGCCGTTCTGTCAGTCGGCAGCACAGACAGTGCCTACGCAGTGACCGTGAAGCCTGGTGGTCCCAGCGTGCTTCGAAAATGGAGACCACTGCCCTCTCTGGCAATACTTGCAAGCTTTTGCAGCTCATTCGATCCAGTGGCCACAGAAAGCCTGGTGTCAGTGAGACCGTATGCGAAGCGGATGGTTCGCCGATTGCCAATTTACAGAGACGCTTGTACCGATGGGCAGAACATTTTCATTACCAGTTTAATTGGCCCTCACCGTCCACTTATATTCCCTGCGAACGCAGCTGCCTGCCCTGAGTCGTCACACTTGGTCCACCCAGTGAAGCGGAAGTTTGTCTTGCGATTTGACACCTATGACGATTCAAAGCTGCCGGCGCAGACGGACTTCCTCCGGATCTGTTCAAACATGGAGGCTCAGTTATCATCAGTCAGCTAACCTTATTGTTCTCCAAAATCTGGCATGAAGAGAAGATGCCTTCTTCCTGGGGCGAGTCAGTTATTGTCCCGCTTTTTAAGGAAGGTGCTCGCACTTCGTGTACTAATCACCGGGAGATTAGTCTCATTTCGGTTGCGTCCAAGCTATTAGCATCCATTCTACTCCGTAGACTATCGCCCATTTGCGAATCACAGTACCGAGAAGAACAAGCTGGCTTCCGACCTGGCCGCGGGTGTGTGGATCAGGTATTCACACTCCGTCAAATGCTGGAACACCGCCACCTTTAGCAGAAACCTACCATCGCTGCATTCTTGGACATCTGTGCCGCATTTGACTCGGTTGATCGACCTGCACTATGGCGTTGTTTGCTAACGAACCGTGTCCCAGAAAAGTACACTGCCATCCTACGCGCATTGTATTACCACATCTCTGGCAGAGTGAGGGTGTATGGCAAGCAGGCTTTCCTCGTCCTTCGCTGTCAATATCGGTGTACGACAAGGGTGCCCTATGTCCCCGTTCTTCTTCAATTTGGCAATTAAAAAACATGTTGTCGAGAGCTCTAGACAGTTGCCAAAACGCTGATGTACAGCTATTCCTGGGCAAGCGAGCAACTGACTTAGATTATGCCGATGATATTGCCTTACTTGGCGAGGACCCACAGAGCATGGAAAACATTTTAGACCGCTTAGCGATTAAGGCATCTAGGTACGGAATGTGCTTTGCCCTGTGCACTCAATTGTTCCCGTGCTCTATATTGAAGGTACACAGCTTGTACAAGTGGATAGCTTTGTCTACCTTGGCAGCTGTGTCTGCTGGTGGTACCATTAGAAGGGAAGTTTCTTTTCGCATCGCCAAAGTTCGGTCGGCGTTTGTCAAACTGCAGCACTTGTGGCGTCGCCGGGATATCTCCCTCTTGGTAAAGGGTCGTGTTTACAATGTCAACGTTCGGGCGGTGTTGCTATATGGAAGCGAGTCATGGCCAGTTCGCGTAGACGATATGCACCGGCTCTCGGCCTTCGACAACGGGTGCTTGAGGAGGATTGCTCGCGTGTGGTGGCAACAACAAATTTGCAACAATGAAGTCAGACGCCGTGTCTTAGGGATTGCGAGTATTCCCTTCAACAATCTGGTTTTGCTGCGCCATAGCTCGGTCATGTCCTGCGTATGTCAGCTGACTGTTTGCCTAATCGCGCTCTGTTTGCTCGTGCAGGACTCAACTGGAAGAGATCACGTGGTGGTTCACCATCCACCTGGCGGCAGCAAATAAAATCGCTGACTTCACGTTTTGCCACTATTGGATCCACGTTTTCTAAGTTGGGGACCAAAGGACGAGGAGTGCCGAAGACTGGAAAAAATCAGGATATGGCTCGCAATCGAAACCAGTGGAGGATTTGTGTATATAACTGCTTAGATTTGGAAACTTAATGCTTACCAATTAAAAACGACGAAAAAATTAAAAAATGGCGTGTGCAAAAATAACAAAAAAATGCTCCGTTGTTTTTATATTGCGGCACAAGAGCTGAAGTGTGTTGCTCACCTTCAGTTAATGTGCCATGTTGCTGTTACGGTGTTCAACCTGTGTTTCAGTGATTTCCGTGGTTACGTTTAGCTCTATGTCTATTTGATAGACTACTGACTACTAATGGTTCGCTCATCAAAGATGTAAAACAGACAACGTCTATGGAGCTTGTGTATCAGGTCGCTGAAAAATGCGTTGACCCGCCCAAAACCTTAACTCAAATACCTGGCTCCATGAGACCAGCAATCGTTACTGTGACAGGTATTGGGTGTAAAGTTTAAAGCGTGGCATCGTCAAGGGACGGGATATAGCCCTCCTATCACTGTGTGGCGTGTAGTGAAAGTATCAGCTGATCCTGACTATCATGCAGAGTACTTGTGGCCGTGCTAGGCTTAAAGTGTGGTTCGATCGAGCGTGGAGCGGACTACGGCTCAGCCAACGCCTTGTGTACGTCTGTTACACGTGATTCCCAATATAGATAATTAGGAACGCTGCTGAAGTTGACGTTGAAGGAATGTGGGCCGCTCCGTTGATGAAAAGCGCCTCCCATCCACATGCATCCCGGTGTTATTCCTTCGGGTTTACACTTCATATGGGGTGTGTGGGTAGAATTGTTGGCGGTGCAGCGCAAGCCAGCCTGGTCCCTCTGTAGGCGCAGGCATCCTGTGGCCGGGCACAGTGATAGCTAAATCCAAAACCAGATGCCGCCAGACATATATATATATATATATATATATATATATATATATATATATATATATATATATATATATATATATGGTTGGCGGCATCCGGTTTCGGATTTGTCTGTCACTGCGCGTGTAGAAACACGAATTTCTCTCTCACCTTAGTGGTGAGGAAGTATGGAATTCTCGGCAGACGAGTGATTTAGTACAGGGCTCAGTTGAGTGCAAGCGTAAACTGATGAAGGACGCACCGACGGGCCACATGAGTCTGTTTTGGTCATCGAGTGAGATGAGTACAGACAATCACGTGTTTCCGGCGAGCGTTAGCTGTACGCTAACCTTGCGCTGAGAGCTGAGGATCGTGGTTAACCGTAGGCGTTGAAGTGATCGATGGTTATCTGTGTGTCTTGCTGGCTACACAGCGAAGCCGGCGTAGGTGCAACCAAAACTGCGGCGTGAATGTGCGCACGTGATGGCATCTCAGCGAACCGGGTGTTTTGGGTTAACTGAGAAGGAGGTTAGGCATTGCAAGTCGTGTCAATGTCATTGAATCATTGCCACAGGTAATGGAGCAGGAGCAGACAATGCAGTCGGGATCACGTAACGTGCCTGTTACTCAGCGCGCGCTGATTATTCGGCTGTACGGTGAACGCGGTTTAAACGCCGCATCAACTTCATGAAGATACAATGGAATGGATGCAGGAATGCCTCCCGTCACCGCCCGGTACGTGCTTAAACTAGTGAAGAAGTTCAGCAAACTGGGAGTGTGTGACATGAAAAGAACCGGACCGCCTCGCATCACCACGGACAACTGTTCACCTTGCGCTGTAGCCAGTGAAGTGTCAAATAGTCCCGATCTCAGCATTCGTCGGATCACACAGCACTATGACACGACCCGATATGCGGTACACCGGATATTACAGGAACGAAAGTTTCGAAGATTCCGTGCAGTTCAAGTGCAGGTTTTGAACCCTTGCGATCCGGAGAAGCGGCATGAATTTTGCCGCTGGTTTCTGGATCACGGGGATATTCGTCCTGTTATCTTTACAGATGAGGCACCGTTGCATTTGCATGGAACAATGAAATATTATTCTTGGGCTACCAGCAACCCACGAAAATATATTGCATCACGTATGCGCTACATTGTGAAACTGCTAGTTTGGGCTGGATTAACAAGCCAGAAAATAGGCTCATATTTCTTTTCCGGGAATGTGACCGGTAGGTTTTTGTTTTGAGGTACTAAAGCCTCGTCGTACTTGGAAACCCTGTAGACATTTGTGTTTCCACAGCTGGAGGCCGAAGGGGCATGCAGTACCATTTAGTGGCAACAGGATGGTGCACCTGCACATTCTGCTAAAACGTTGCGCGCTTACCTCACCGACAAATTTGCTCACCATTGAATCGAACGCGGTGGACCAATGGAGGGCCTACTCGCTCATCAGACTCGAACCCCATGGGTTTCTTTCTATGGGACTATCTGAAGCGGCGAGTCTACAACGCAAAGCCGCGTACATTGGACCAATTGAAAGAAAATATTGTGAACGAATGTCGCGCGATCATGAGGGATACAATGGAGAAAGTGCTCGCCAACTGTACCAAGCGGTTTTTGCACTGCAAACAGAACGTCAGCGGACACTTTGAACATATCCTTCACTAGCATAGATGATCGTTCCAATACATTTCTGTTACTATACTTATCCTCTTTCAGACATGTGTTAACGACTAAATTGGTCCATTGGCAAATGGTGCTAATAATGCGTCCGATCGGATAGAATTATTAACGTCCAGCCTATCGTTGGACACATAAACAGCGTAAGCACCAAAACGTTCGAAGGCTACTTATAGCGGAATCACTGAGTCGCTATGAGCTGAGGTTCGTCTAGCCTTACTGAAAAGCCGACTGCGTTGTTGACTCAGTTTTAGGCTATTGCCTCTGAAGTTGGTGTTCAGGATGAGTTGCAGTGTGGCGACATACATAATTGGAGTCGTTCAGTATCTGATAGACTAATATTAGATCTCCACGTAGCCACCTGTAGCGTCTACTGAACACTCCGAGTGTCTTTACTCGCTGCTGGTACGGAATGTCGCACAATCTCTTAATACATTTTGTTGCTCGACCGCGGGGAGTTTCGAACATTGCAAGGTCACGCTTTAGCCAACAGTGCCAAGCCTGGTTTGCGTATTCGACGTGGGAACGCACGTAGGCATTGAGCATCATGGAGAAGATGAATGAATTCAAATTTTCCAATGCCATCCGCAAGCTAACAAGGTTCTGGTTACCACTTTTGAAACGGATTCCGACTGTCTGGAATAACCGAAGTTGTCCTGCACCAACACACCGAGGTCAAGTTCCTCTTGTCTTGTGTGCAGATCGTACGCCCCAGTTTTGTAGTGTTAGGCGTGTCTATGGCGGATGTGGACAATGTGTCACTTTTCCACATGGAATGGTAGTGCATTCTTCTCCCGTCAATGCCAGGTCCCATCTGGGTCTCACATGGAAGATCTTGTGGTCGTCCATTCCCTTAATTACCTGCCAAAACGTCATTTCCAAAAATTAAAATTTTTGAGGTGATGGTTCTCGCAAGATCGTCGCACTCCAGTCCATTACGGTCGGGCAGAGATGTTCGAACTCTAACCTCCAACTGCTGTTCGCGGAGAGTTACCAACCCATCCTAATGCTGCACTGCGATGCTTTCAAGGTAGCCTATCATTAGGTCAGCGACGATCGCTTTCATGACTTTGGCAAGCGCAGGGAGAATTACTACCGGACGATAATTGGCGGAATCAGAGGGACTTCTCTGAAAAAATCCAGCAAATCGTTGGGTTAGGTGAATGGCTGCTACCTGCAGTGCTTTAGGATGGTTATACACTCCAGGAAAGTTGTGTGTACACAAGGATAGTAGCTTTTTCAGAACCATTTTGCTGTGAATTTGATGCTGGAAAACACTGATGGGGTAGTGACAGAAGCAAGTATAAGGTTCGACTTCTTCATCAAACGTAAACTTCATTCTGCATCGGCTGTTGCGCAGATCATCAAGGGTCGCCTTATCTGCTGCATACAGCAGGGCGGATAAACGTAAACATGCTACCGCTGGCGCCTCTCTTCTTTATTTTCTACCTGTCCCTCTTACTCCCATTCCGACCCCCAGTACTAATCTTCCTTCTAAAAGTCCCAGCTTAATTGTCAACAACTGAAGTGCCACTGGAGTGGAACCAACTGCAGCCACTTTCCCCACAATGCTCACTGGAGGCTTATCGGCAACAGTCTCTTACAAAGGCCACGCTGTCCAGTCTGCATGGCAGCGTACAATGTTCGCACTCTAGGACAATTAGGTCAACAGGCTGCACTTGCACGCACCTTGGACACACTGGGCATTGATGTGTGTCGTGTGTCCGAAACTAGGCTCAGTGACCCAGATGGGGTTGTTGAATCAACTGCACCCGGCTTCTCTCGTTATTGGTTACACGCATCCGGAGACGCCGGTGCAGCACTCACGGGTCAAGCTGGTGTAGGTATCATTCTAAGTTCTAAGGCTGAGCCATCGTTGGTTGATAGAGTTCCGGTGAACAGCCATTTATGTGCAGCCCGTTTGACGACATCAACTAAGGTTGATTCACGAAGTAGTACAAAACGTCGTTTGTTCGTGATTTCCGCTTATGAACCCACCGAGTGCAGTTCTAATACTGTCAAGGACACATTCTATCACGAACTGAACGCGCTATTACGCAGTGCCACTAGTTCAGCTATTATAGTACTGGCAAGGGGTATGAACGCACAAGTAGGGAGTCTGAGTTCTTCAGAAGCTCAGCTGGATGATAATTATGTGCTTAACTCCGAACGGATTGACAACGGTAAGCGTCTGTTGTAACCGTGTGCGGAGCACCAGTTTTTTCTTAGTAGCACCGCTTTTAGACGCAGTACTGGAACACCTACATCGACTCTGATCACGCCTTAGTACGCTGATATTTCTCCATGAACTTTACCGGGAGGCGCACCAAACGTCTCCTTCGATTGGCAAAGACATTGTCTCAGCCCTCGGTCAGACAAGCCTATCAAAACGCACTGCATACCGAACTTTCGCTGTCATGTTCTAATGACACGGAGCTTCAGTGGAAAAGGATCTCGGCCGCCATGCACGATGCAGGAGCATCTGCTTGTGGCACTATCCATCGTCACCGCACCAGTCACTGGATATCCGAGGTAGGTGAATCTGTTGGAATTTAGAAGAAAAATCCCGGCTGGCTTTGAACACAATGTGACCAGACGGGCTATTAGGCGCGAATTGAAACGGAGCCTACGTGCTGACAAGGCAGCCTGGTGGACCAGGAGGGCTCAAGAAATGGAGGAGGCAGGAGCAGTAGTCAATTACCGCAAGCTCTTCCAGCTAATCCGCACCACTGGTCCCAGAAAACCAGGCGTCAGTGAGACAATCAGAGACAGCGCAGGTGCCCCGATACACAATAAGGAGTGCCGTATTGCTCGTTGGGTGGAACACTTTCAAGATCACTTCAACTGGCCCCCTGCTTCCGGACCTCTTTCTACTCAGGTTTTCCTTCACAAATTCAGGATGTGCGGTGTAGGTGGCTCACTGTACCAGTGGATCCGCGACTTTCCTGTTGTACAAAAGCGGAGGGTACAGGTCAACGACCATCTAACTGACTGGTATCCCTCTACAAGTGGCGTGCCTCAAGGCACTGTGCTGGAGCCCACTCTGTTCCTGATCAACATCAAAAATCTACCCCCCCCCTTCTCCGGTCGCCGTGTGCCTTGTTTGCAGACATGAAGACTTGGAGAGAAATTGACGCTCCCGACAACTGTGGCGTACTTCAGCAAGACCTCAACCGCCTATCCACATGGTCGGTAGAAGTTCATCTCCCGGTCAAACACAGCCAAGTCTGTATTTATTAGCCTGAAGAAGGGTGCTGACGGCCGAACCTACACTCTTGACATCATCATCATACACGTTAGCCAGAGGTGAGGAACACCTCGGCTACTGTGCCGCAATACATAGAAAAAAGGAGAAAAAAAGCAACTGGTGCTGTTACACTCAACCGAAATCAGAACAATAGTATTGCAAATGGAAATTTAGTAGAAGCAATGGCAATAGTACATCGGCAGTCCACACTGGGTACAAGACAAACTGTTTAGTTTTACGCAGTTCACATGTTTTAGCTAAACACTCGCTTTTGAACCAATCAATAAGCATCGCTGGTTAGTCAGGAGACGGACACTCACGCACTAGCGCGCACAATGCAGCTCCACGGGCTAGGTAGTGTAGCATGACTTTGACGCGCTCAACGTCTGTATCACTTCTCCCCACTTTAGTTGGAGCTATCCAGCTTGGAAACGATCGACCGGTCGGCGTCGGCGCTCAGAGCGCCGCAATTGTGACTCAGCTACCGGTTCGGCGTCACGCACGTGCATGTCGTTCGATGCTTGAGCTGGCTGCTCTGTCTCGGTAACTGTTTCTGTGTCGGACAATCTCGGTCGCACATGATCTAAATGGCGTCGAACGATCCTGCCATCCTCAGTCTCTGCTTCTATTATCTGTCCGTTAGTTGTTTTAACGACGGCTGGCTCCCACCCCGAGACTGTAGGTAAGCGGATGTAGGTGGGATCTGAATCTGTCACATGCTTGTCTCTGCTACAAGTATCAAAACGCTCTTTCACTCGTTGTTGTTTTTCCGAAACTTTGTCTCAATAGAGGTTATTCTGATTGCTCATGGCAAATTCAATAACGGTACCCCAACCCTTTTGGAATTCTTCTACTGAGAGGCCTACTGCACAACAACGGTTGCAGTGGAAAGCTACATTTACTAACTACGTTGATTTGCTTTTGCTCTTTGGCGAAAATTGCACGATTGATGATGCAGCGAAAATTAAAGTACTACGCCACCATCTCGGCATTAAGGGCCAGCGACATTTCGACAGTTTACAATTACATATGAAGCGAGACCTAAAAACTGTGTTCTATTCCCTGGACCGAATATGGGGGAAAAGCCCCATGTGTTTACTGCTCGGTATAAATTCAGCACTATGCGACAACAGCCAAGTGAGACTGTAAATGAGTTTATCTCTCATCTCCTTACTGCTCTCCCTGACTGCGCCTATGATCAGATCCTTTCAGCCCAGTTCGAAGAAGCCATGCTGTTACAGGCATTAATCGTGGGTGTTTTCGATGAGAAGGCACGAGAATGTCTGCTCTCCGAAAATGAAACCCTACTGACGTGGGAAAAAGCATGTGATATAGTCCGACAGCGTGCCAACCTCGTCCAGGAACTAGCCACATTTCCCTCTTCAAATCAATCAATCTCACATGACGTAAACAAGGTCTACCAGATTAACCCTGGACATGCCTTACCTCGCCCCGTACAGCGCAAGGAATTCCGTTGTTACCGTTGCGGGGAGAATCATTTTTCCCCGACTGACTGTCCGCACATTCATTCATTATGCAGATTTTGTGGAAAAATGGGTCATATTCAGAAAGTGTGTCCCTCCAAGCGGAAATCACTCGTCCAGGAACAATCTAAGGCTACAAACTGCATTACAGATGAATTGCACCAGAATTGGATTAACACCACAACCGTTTTTAATCGCACCACTACAGCAGAAAAACCGTTTACCGTATCCGTCCAAGTAAACGAACAACCGGTAGAGATTGACGTTGATACCGGTTCCGCAGTCACTTTTATCCTACCAGACGCTTTATCCCAACTTCCAAAGCTGTGTCCACCGAACATACAGTTGCGATCTTAAACGGGACAGATGATGAATGTGCTTGGTACCTTCAATGCACGCATTTCTTACCGCAATTCAACGAATCATATGTGTGTGTACGTTTCTGGAGGACCGGGTCCAAACATCCTGGGCCGCGATGGAAATAAGCGCCTTCCTGGCACAATGTCGAACGTCAACCTGGTGAAAGACAATCCGCAATTATCCGAGATTTTGCAGAAGCATGCCGTCTTATTTGATTAGTCGAGATCAGGACTTAGAAAGAATTACAGTGCACATCTGGTATTGAAACCACAGACAAAACCGCGGTTCTGGAAAGCTCGCACTGTTTCTTATGCCCTCCGTGATAAGGTCGAAAGTGAACTGCGCAGACTGCAGGTGGAAGGCACCGTTGAACCCGTCCAGTATTCAGACTGGGCAGCCCTCATTGTGCCAGTATTGAAGAGCAATGGTACGATAAGAATTTGCGGGGATTACAAGGTTACGATAAACCAAGCGTTAGAATAAGGCCGAAAGCCGCTACCAAAGATTGAAGACATTTATGCCTCTCCTTCCTGTGGTGATCTATTTACAAAACTAGATCTGAGTCACGCCTACCAACAAATTGTACTCGATGAGGAATCACACACGCACACTCAACCGAAATCAGAACAACAGTGTTACAAATGGAAGTTTAGTAGAAGCAATGGCAATAGTACATCGGCAGTCCACACTGGGTACAAGACAAACTGTTTAGTTTTACGCAGTTCACATGTTTTAGCTAAACACTCGCTTTTGAACCAATCAATAAGCATCGCTGGTTAGTCGGGAGATGGACACTCACGCACTAGCGCGCACAATGCAGCTCCACAGGCTAAGAAGTGTACCATGACCATGACGCGCTCAACGTCTGTATCAGTGCAAGCTGGCTGAGCTACCGGTAACGGATGGGCATCGTTCCGGTAAGCTACCAGCCGGCTACTGTGCATCAAAAAATTACTATGCAAAATTATATAGGGCTAAATAATGAGATCGTGGTTGGAGGGGGAGGCTAAGAGGGATGGGGTGGGACAAAGAAACTCACAGCACGAACGCCACTGAGGTCGGCTCGTAGCCATATCAGCAAGTGTGCCCAACCAAACCTGTTCATCGTCTTTCGGACCTCAACCAGGGAGCCGAAACGCTCCAACCGAGGCCAGCTCAGAAGTGAGGGCCTTCATTCCTCTCGACAAACTCATCGCTTGGTCACCTCTCCTCTTCTTCCATCCACACCCCCGGCGCGCAAACAACACACGTCGTGGAAGTCGGTGGGCTGGCATGCGTAGCACGTGACCGAGCCATCGGAGCCTGATGCGTGAAATAACGGTGCTGAGCGGTTCAGTTCCTTTTCCTGTGCCGTAAACAAGGCGTCGAACACGCTCGTTGCTCACGCGGTGTTCCCACCAGATGTGAGCTAAATTACGAAGGCACCGGTGGTCGAACGTAATTAGCTTCTCCAGGTCCGCTGCTTTAAGCAGCTAGGTTTCACAAGCGTACAGTAGGGTCGAACATACCGCTGCATTGTACACTCTACCCTTCAGGGCAAGAGTGATGTCGCGCCGGCGCCATAAGTGGCGAAGGTTAGCAAAAGCGCCCCGAGCTATTGCTATACGATGCGTGATCTCATCTTCAATCCCACGGGCGCTGATACAACTTCCCAGGTAGTTGAATTTTTGGACGACTTCTAGCTGATCCGCACCAAGGGTCAGCGTAGGAGGCGGTCCAGACCAATCTTGGAGGAACGCTTTGCACTTCGAGGGTGCGAAGCAAAACCCGAAGTCACGGACAGCTAGTGCTAATCTGTCCAGTGCCGCTTGGCACGTTTGTGAGTTGTCACAGATTAGGGCAACCGCTATACCTCACACCCCCCGTGAAGGATCTAGGTGTACTCTCGCGCTACGATTTGAAATCCGTGGACCACACGAACAGGCTATGACGTAACGGACTGCCCATGCTTTGGGGTCTCAAACGTAGCTTCAGCACTTGGTCTGAAGAGGTTACCACTCGCCTCTTCTCTTCCATTATTAGACCAATGCTGGAATACGGTTCGCTCGCCTACTTTCCAATTACCCAAGGCGAAGCACAAAATATCGAACGGGTCTAACACGTAATCTACATCTCGGTGACTTCCCCATGCTGAGGCCAATGCTGCATTTACGAGGGCCATGCAACACACGTGGGCACAGATGCAAACTTGTGGTGCCGGATTTGGTGAGTTCCCCACCCATTGTGATTCGTCGGGTCGCAACGCACTCCTTCTCCAGACATGATGTGATCTAGGTAGGCCACATCTTTTAATAATTGACATTTTAGGGTTAAAGTTTTAACCCTAGCTGCAACAGTCGATCCAGCACGGCGATAAGACTCTGATTGTGTTCTTCTGTAGTTCTGTGGTGCACAACGGTATCGTCCAGATAAAGTAGATTGTTTCGGTATCAATTCTGCTAGAGCTGTGTGCATTAGGCGCTGAAAAGTTGCGGGGGCGTTTGTTAACCCAAACGATATGGTCTAGGATCTGTACAGACCGGACGAAATAATAAATGCAGACTTACACATGTCGTCAGGGTGTAGCTCGACTTGCCAATAACTCGAGGCCAGGTCTAAGGTAGTGAACCAATGTGAATTACTGAGGGCGTCCATTGTCATCCATTCTCAAAAATGGAAATGAGTCCTTTTCAGTGAGCGAGTTTAGCTTACGATAATCTATACATAGCCGCAGTTCACCGCTTTTCTTTTTGGCGATAACGATGGACGATGCCCAAGATGATTTTGGCGGTCGAATAATATCGCGTTGTAACAGGTTTTCGATAAGGTATTTTAATTCTTCCTGGAACTGCAGAGATACACGTCTGGCATGTTGACGAGTCGGTGGCACGTCGCCTGTGTCTATGCGGTGCTGTAAAAAGTTACATCTTCCTATATCGTCATCTGACCAAGCAAAAGCGCGTTGGTATTTATTTAAAATTTCCTTCAATTTACTGCCGATAAGAGCCAGTAATTCAGAGAAGACGCGTCGAATAAGTTGCTGCACGAATGTCTCCGATACCGTACAGGACACCACAAAGCGGTTCATCGTGACACACGGGAGCACGCGCTTGACGACTTCCATGGTTTTGTTGATCATATCAACCTTGACATTGAACCGAGAAAGGAAATCCACTCCCAGCACCACATCCATGAAAAGGTAGTCTACTACAAAACACCATGTGTCGCTGTCATCTCTACTACCTCAATCGTCGCTGTGGTCAAACCCGAGGATTTGATAAGTATTGTTGGTTGCCACCAAGTTCACACAAATGTCCTGGAAACCAATAGCGTCTGCCGGAATTATACGCTTCCTGACTAAAGAACACATGGCACAGGTATCGATGAGCACCATAACACGTTTCTGCCATAATAACCCAGAGATCAAGGGAACGGTAAGCAAATTTGCGTTAGAAACGGTTGGCACGGTAAGTGAGCACCTTCGCGGCTTACTACGCGATTTGTTCTCGCCAATGTAAGCGGCCTTCTCGGACCTTACCGTCTTATCGCGGATGAAAGGATGATGACCAATCAGCCGAACCCTGTTACCAGACATTCGGGAGTAGGGGTGGTTCTTGAGATCGACGAGGATTGTTGAGCGATGATGATGAGTGAGGTAGGTATTAGGAAAGGGTTGAGTGACCTTAGCGCTTGGAGTGTAGTGTGGAACAGTGGACGAGACCTAGATCAACCTGATGAGTCAGGTGAGGAAGTACACGCCCATCGAGCACATAACTTGTGAAGGAATCAGACGTTCCGACACGCAGCACTGAACACTTTGCCCGGTTTATGGGCAGCAACCACAAGACAGACCATTCCCAGTCTATCCAAAGCCCGTCGAAGAGCCACAGGACCTCCAGGAATATCAACAATTTTCCAGAGCTTTAGGTCATCAGCAAATAAGAGCGATGGTACCTCAAGCTCCCTCGGCAAGTCATTCACGTAGACTGAGAACAGCAGCGGGCCTAGGACAGAGCCTTGCGGAACGAAGCTAAGGACAGCTTGTCGAAACGAAAGACTGCTTCCCATACGAATACAGTTACCGTCCAGCCAGAAAAGCTGACACCCACTGGAGAGCGCAACCAGATATTCCACCCGACCTCAACTTCAGTGAGAGTAGCGAATGGGGGACAGTGTCAAAGGCCTTGGCGAAGTCAATGAACACCACATCCATCAACACACACAATTCACATGGTCAACCAAACATTGCCCACGTGCCCTGCACTAGCAGTCTCCGCTGTGTCAGCCACGTGAAGCATAGAAGCAATAGTGACAGTAAGGGAAACAGAGGAGAAGACAATCTTGTCAAATTTCGTATGCAATATTAAGATATGAGTTAAAATGAGTAAAAGAAGCGTAAGCCGTGGCCGACGAACAAACGTTTAAGACATGAATGGGTAAACTTTAAACTGCAGAGCGAGAGCGTCAAGTCGATGCTCAAAGTTTTACCGTCTGCCATCACGATGTCTGCAGGCAGTGCGTTCCAACAAGCTAAAACCCTACGCGACAACCGAAAAGCTGTCCAAACCCGGCCAGACCAGGGTTCGCGCAACTTTATTGAGTTGTCACGAAGGGTTGGCGCTCGAGTTGGGCGAAGCAGTCTAGTCAAATTAGGACCAATCTGACCCATCAGTATACGATATGTGAGGATCAAGTCGCCCCGAAGCCGCCTATAACACATTGAAAACGTATCTAACTTATGTAGCCTCTCCGAGTACGTCGGATAGTTTAATCCGTGCACCATTTTGGCCTCGGACCGCAGGACTTGTTCAACTAGCATCTCATCACGAACCAGGCGTGGAGGACAAGCCTGAATGCAGTATTCCATGCGCGGTCTTACAAAATTCGAAAGTAGTCTATCGAACATGTCGGCGGTCATGATCCCGAATAACCTGCGGATCATCCACAACCTGTTGTATCCTTTGCGATCAGCTGTCGTCCAGTGTTCACTAAACTTAATGTCTGATTGTTATAATCTTCTCACTAGACGCAACTCCAAAAATAACAATTCACTGCTCCGCAAAACTTCTAGCCCAACCGAAGGAAAAAAGCAGAACGCCAATGACCCTGACAAATAACGTATTAATCGCAGCCAACGAACACTGTACAACGACTGAGGACCCTGGCTGTATTTATAGGTCTCTGCTGACCTTCGACTTCTAGAATTGGAAGGTCAGCTGCCAAGGTTAGTGGTTCCCCATATCTTTTCCCGAGAGGTCAGGTGGATTTTGATCACGTGTAGAAGAAGAACATTCAGGAACGTTCGAAATCGATGCGATAATCGTTAATAATCGATTAATCGCTAAAATAGGGAATTTCCATGGCAATTCTTACTTTCTCCCGGACACCTCCCCTCCTGAGATATGTTCCGAGGTGTCATCGGAGGGGATAAAGACAGTCCCATCATCAGTGGTGAAGCCACCTGCTCCAAGTGTCTAATCCAAGACCCGCGGGGTAATACACCCCGTCGTGGCGATTCTTTCACGGATAGTAGCGTTGTATTCCGTAACTCGGCTGAATCTACTGCAGTCCTTCCTGCTGATCGCATGTTGGACGGTCTTCAATGGTTTAAAATGTGCGTAACGATGCTTCTTCTGCTTGGTTTTCCAAGCGGTATTGGCAGTAAACGGAGTAGACTGGGGAACGTCGCAGTTAAGGTTCCAAACCCCCGACCGCGGCTACTTCGTGTGATACTGTCTACCCCGAAGGAACGCACCGCTCTCATGCGGTTTGCATTTAAGCTGGAAGGTACAAATATTATTGTTCAGCCGGACCCTCCGCTGGCCTAGAGGCTGAAGTTAAGTGAGGTCATGAAGAACCTAACATGCAGGCGAGCGGCCGGCACACAAGATCTCCGGTTAGTGGGTTTTCGGGTGGTCAGCCGGCAGTCCTTTTCGACCCTACCGCTGTCAATTTTGGTAGCGCACGACCCAGGTCTGGATCTAACGAAAACCTTCAGATAGTGCTAGGTAACGTGCGCAGTCTAAGGAATAAGATGTAAGAGTTAGGTCTGCTTGTTGCTGGGTCTCATCTCGATACAATCGCATTCACTGAAACGTGGCTGTCTCAGCACATCATTGATGGTGAAATACATCTATCTGGCTACGCACTATACAGATGCGATCGCTCCGCTGGCCGGCAGGGAGGGGCGTCGTTGTTTATGTGAGCTGTAAACTTGACGTTTTGAAGACTCCCCTATTTCAGTCGGCAGACAAACTGTTGAAGCTCTGTCGGCGGTGATTAGTACGTCCTCGGCTCAGGTTACCGTTGTACTTGTGTATACATGCCCTGGGAGCGTATCCAAAGAGGTACTTCACTTCATTTGCTCCCAGTTCGCAAACAAGTATTGTTGAGGGGCGGCTTCCACCTCCCAGAGGTTTGCTGGGCAGCGCTTTCTTGCGACTCAGCGTCAGGCGCATTCGACGCTGATGTGCTTGAGCTTACGCTCCAAGTACCTTCGTATCAGTTCATTAACCTACCCACTAGGTACATGGACGCCCAAGTACCGTCAACCTTAGACCTTGTAGTTGCTAGGTCGCTCGATTTTGTTGGCGACATTACTTACGTATCTCCACTGGGTTCCAGTGATAACGTTTGTTGGCTCTTCAGATGTACTTTGTCTAGACGCTACCAGAGTACCGTTGAGTCTCGCTCGAACATATGGCACGCAGACTATCAATCAATGACAACCAAGGCTTCGGATTTCCATTGCGAGATCTCATAAGACGACACCGAACAGGTTGCCTGAAATATATCTAAGTCCTGCCTCACAGAGGTCTTCGCTCTCTTCATCACAGTCACAAGGAGAAAGGAGGTGCGAGGGCGGCCGCCCTGGATAGATCCCAATGGCAGGCATCTGCTCAAAAGAGATTTAGACGTTGGCAGATTTATATATATATATACATATATATATTTGTCCACACAGTTAGCTTTATACATGTATAAATATTTCAATTAAATATTTCGGTGCACTTAAGTCATATATATTTGGGTGAGTTATATATTATTACATATATGTATATATGGTTGGCGGCATCCGGTTTCGGATTTGCCTGTCACTGTGGCAAGCCACAGGACGCCTGCGCCTACAGAGGGACCATGGATGGCTTGCGCTGCAACACCCACAGCTCCAACCACACACCCCATATCCAGTGTAAACCCGGAGGAATAAGACCGGGAGGCATGCGGATGGGAACCACGTTTCATCAACGGAGCCGGCCCACACTCCTCCACAGGCAAACACAAGCACACTGTATTTGGGAAACAAGCGCACACAAGGCGGTGGCTGGACGTAGTCTACTCCACACTGACTGCATGGAACCACTCTTTGAGCCTAACAGGGCCACAAGGACCGTGCACCCCGTCCCCTCCAGCAACGACCAACTGTCCTCCTGGAGCCAGTATGGACGAGGTAGTGGGTAATAGACAGGTAGGCACCTTGTCAACATGCACATCAAGCGCAGCCATACCCGGGATTATCAAACAACAGCCAACACTTGAGAGAGAGAGAAAGAAAACGAGAAAGAAAAAGAGAAAACCTCGATTAATGCATAAGGAAACGGTGATATAAACCTTAAGTAAATAGCATATGTAATAAGTTGTTTACAATTAGATCCTAGCTAAGTGCACGAGGTCAGGAAGTATAGTTCACGGAATGCCACGAACACAAAAAATGTTATGGAAATCGAATACAATTGGCTGAAGCGATGTGTGCAAGTTAATGGAATAGAGTACAGGGAGATATTTATATGAGAAAGAAAAGCATTAAGGTAAAAACCATAAACCCACCACCTGAAATAAAGAGACTTAGCATGCAAGCACGCGGTTAGTAAATCGAATTCAGCGTGCCTACAAACGCTGCGCCGGCTCGCTGTAATTCTCTGCAGGACCCGTCGTCACTTCTGTAGTGTCCGCAAATGGCACAGCTCGTGGTCCACTAGACATTTATATGAGAAAGAAAGGCCTTAGGAGAGAACCATTAGAAGAGAGAACCATATTTGTTCATGGAGTTCCCGAGCTTCTACTTTCTTTTGATTACGATGCTCAAACTCATGACCGAGAGCAGTGGTGCTACATCCGTGAAGCACTCTCTGTAGACAATGTTATTCCCAAATCCCTGACAAGAGTTCCGTCATCACCTAACTACAAGGGCAGCGGTCCAAGGCTAACGAAAGTAATACTACACTCCGAGGAAATGACGCAAATTCTGTTGAATAGTTGGTTAAAGTTCCGATCTAGGTTGCCAACAGATATACGGCTAAAGGCAGCAGGCGAACGGCCAAAATTCGGAAGCAATTCAATGAAACTTGCAAACGCAGCAAATTCCTTATCTGCACTGTCCTGCGGAGAGACCAACACAAGTGCGCCCACGGCACACAGGATGACCGAGCACAGCACCAGTGAGACTTCTGTTCAGGAACGCTTAATAAATGCCATACAACACGACTGAAATACCTAAACCAAAAAACGATTTAATTGCCGGCCACCTAACGGCGGCTTAAAAGCGAACACAAACTTGACATCTATCAATGAACTCCTAACAACAAAAGCCCTATCTTGAATGTATACAAACGCTCAAGGCCTTCTAAGCAAGCTGGCAGAACTTAGAGAACTCCCATGCCTCACAACCGCGGGACCTCGTCATGATTACAGAGACATGGTTAAACCCTGAGATAACAGACTTCTGAGATCAATTTACCCGGTATGTCACTGCTTCGGACCGATAGAAAGGGAAGGGGAGGCGGTGTGATTCTATATTACAATACAAACCTCGATGTGAAGTTATCGACCACCCAGAAATCAGAGCACCCGATTCGCTTTGGTGCCGCCTATGGTTGCGAAACAAGGGCACATGTCTACTAGCCGTGATTTACCGCCCGCCAAACTCAACTTCGGAAATGGACTCCAAACTGAACCACGTTTTCCAGTTTGCTTTAAACAAGTCCTACACCCACATTCTTATCGCTGGAGACTTTAACGTGCATGACATAGAAACGCCGGCAACCGATGGTATGCAGTTTAAAGCCCGCTTGCAAGAGCTTATTGCTAGCCACCCTCTTTACAACCACGTAACCTCTCCCACTAGATTTTGAACTGCTAACAAGCCGTCGATACTGGATCTTGTGCTCACTAACGAAGAACTCATGGTTGACGGGATAGTTACAAGCACACCACTGGTTCGTAGTGATCATGTTACTCTACTCTTTTACTATATTTGCTATGCGGAGTACCCTGAAAAGGAGGAGGATAAAGTGCATACAGTCACACACTACCATGTGTTGTCTAAGCTTGTTAAGGATACCTCCTGGACTTTCTTAACCGAATGCCACCCAGATGTTGCCTGGGAAACATTTACAAGGACGTTTAGTACACTGGTAGCGCACGCATCAGAGGAGAAGTCCTTCCAACCTAAAAACAAGCGTAATTCATTTCTGAGGAGCAGGACACGTAAATATATGTCCCGGAGGGATTTTGCATGGCGAGATCACCAGGACTGCCCGAATGCCGAAACCTGGACTGCATCCGTGACCCATCGTAACTTCTGTGTGAAACAGATCCGCGAAGACAAGGTCACTCATCAGCAGAAGTTAATGATGCGCTTCTGTACGAACCGCAAACTCCTGTACAGGCACGTTAAAGGCCTTCGAAAGGTACAGCGGGGGATTCCAGCACTAGTCACGGCTGATGGGTGCACGCGATCAGCAATGGAAGCAGCTGATCTCCTACAGCTTCACTACTCCCTAAACTTTCCAGGAGGTTACGAGCACGAACATTCTCCTCATTCCTACTACTCCTTCATCTGGTTTAGAAAACATCACCTTCACTGCGGAAGCTGTGTTGAAGAAGTTGTTATCCTTGCGTATCCACAGTTCTCCCGGAGCTGACAATATCCGACCAAAGGCTCTACAGGCAGTAGCTAGTGATCTAGCAGCACCACTGGCTATTTTCTATCAGCGATGTCTAGAGAAGAACCGTATTCCACCAGTATGGAAGGAAGGGGTCATCACTCCTATTCATAAAGGAGGTAGCCGCACTGATCCTGCCAACTACCGCCCAATAACACTACTTCCAGTACTATCCAAAGTGATGGAATCAATCATCGCAGACGCGCTGATGGAATACATGGAAAGCCACAATTTAATAGCCCCAGAGCAACATGGCTTTCGTCAAAAGCATTCGTGTAATACTAACCTATTAATTGCACGTAATAGCTGGACTGAAGCTGTTGATGATGGAGTAGGGGTCGATGTCATCTACTTGGACTTTTCAAAAGCATTTGATCGCTTAAACCATCGCATTCTCTTTCACAAGCTTCGGAATTACGGCATTGGCGACCCAATCCTGAGTTGGATTGACAATTTTCTACAAGAACGACGGCTAGTGGTGAGAGTCCGAGAATCATTGTCTGATGCAATCGATGTGGCGTGCGGAGTACCACATGGCTCGGTTCTTGGACCTCGTCTATTCTTGGTGTTCATTAACGATTTGGCGAGATCAATTACTTCCGATTTCCTATTTTTCGCTGACGATATCAAGATATGGCGAAGGATCAGAGGGCCGGAAGACAATGAACGGCTCCAGTGCGATCTTAACACAGTGTCGAACTGGTCACTTCAAAACGCCCTACCGTTCAATGTAGACACATGTCGCGTCGTACAATTACGCCATTGTCATAACTACACCTATTCACTTGGGACCAACGGACTGCAGAATAGCTCCCAGGAACGTGACCTGGGTGTGATCGTACAGAGCGACCTCAACTGTTCAAAACAGGCTGAGGTAGCTGCGAAAAGAGGCAACCAGCATGTCGGCATGCTGCGAAGAGCATCCGGGAGATTTGACCCATCAATCTTACCAATGATGCACAATTCCTACGTGCGCCCGCATGTTGAATACGCTATCCAAGCTTGGCAACCTTGGTTGAAGCGTGACCTAGAAGCGATAGAGGCACCGCAACGGAGAGCAACAAAGAATGTGCAGGGTCTGCGCTACCACTCTTATCACCGAAGGCTGAAATTGTTGGGAATTTTCAGCGGGCGCTATCGAAGACTGCGCGGTGATCTCATATTAGCCTATCAAATATTGAGTGAACCCAATCACGTATGCAGCCATTTGCTGAAACGTAGCCACAACACGCAGCTCAGGGGTAACTGCCTAAAGTTGAAGGAACAATACAGCCGTCTAGAGTGTTGACGGAATTACTTTTCCTTCCGGGTTTGCAAACCTTGGGACGCACTTCCTGACTCAGTTGTATCCTCTCCTACCCTGGATGTTTTCAAAAAACGATTAGATGTTGCTCTTAGCTCCCAACATTTTGTTACCTAAATTCCCCTACTGTGGATTACGCCAAGGATGCATTTCTACAGGCTTTCTGTATCAAATGGACCTAAGTGAGCGACCATATTTTACTTTTCTCACTCTTTCTCTCAATGATCACTGCACCCCAGTGTCTTTCTGCATGTTTCCGCCCGATAATTTATTTTAATTTTACACTGATGTTGCTTATCAAACTATTCATATCGGCAGACGTTCGATAGATGACCCAGACATATTTTGATTTTATCATATTCACCTCAACCATCCTACGGGACGTGTCAAGCACTTGCTTTTATCCCGTGATAAATCATTGTTCAAATCATTGTTCATTGTTCATAGCATGGCACTTTCCATATCAAAATTGGTTGCATTTGCTAAATCCTTTAGTGGTTGTAATGGTGGCAAATAGCAGTCTCGTGACTGCCGTGGTGTGAAAAATGGGTTGTGGCCCTATTCATTGTCAAGTCACATCTGCCACCATGCGGTGTTGCTAACGGATAGTTGTGTCATTTTATAGGAAGATTGCTTGACAGGCAAAATGGTTAGCATCTCAAGCATATCACAGCGGGATATTTCGAAAAATAATATAAGCCAAAAATGTCACAGTAAACCGATTTCCACCCGGCTGTACGCAGTGGAATATAGCCCAAGTTACTCCGTTAACTGTAGGAACGGCTTAGTCAGAATCCGGCATTAGTCGTTAAAGCCAAGCTTAGGAGAAAGGCTGTGGAGCCCGCAGCTTTTTGCAGGTAAGTATAAAGTTCCAGCTAATGCGTATTGACCTCTTCTGTAGTTTGCTGTTTGAGTGGTGCAGGCTACCTGCAAGGTTATCCACACGGAAACCGCCATGAAGATGTTTGAGGTAATTGATCCTAGCTGATGAAGTTGACTATCTCAAGAGAAGGCGCCATTCTCAGTCCAACGCGTGGTCCGTACAAAGCTTGTATTAGGATTACTAACCACGGGTGGAATTTTAAAAGTGATAAGGCTGATCCTGTTTCAAGGAAAAATGTAATTTTACACAAAGTAGGATCGACTTACTTCAGTGATAAGTTTTAATGCGGTGCAGTTTCCTGGCTGTTCAAGCATAAGCTCCCTAAAATACCATCAAAAGAGCTCCAGCTAAATGCAAAACCAGAACTGTTTTTGAAGAAATAAGAGAGGCGGAACCCAATTGTTCAATCGGGCTAGGGAGGAGCAGCTACGTTGTTCAAGAAATGCCATCGATGAAGCAACAGTTTGACAAAGTATTAAAACGGTATTCTTGAAATTAATGACCTCGAAACCAATTGTTTGAACGCCAGGAAGGTTCAGCAAATTTGACTGTGGCACTTTAGGCTTATCAGGACAGAAGGTGCTGTCAGCCAGTTTTGAACTAAAGATTAACGTAAACCTATAATAGTGGGTAAATTCCAGTTAAATTACGGTACTCTGATTGCGCGAGGAACCAAAGGCAATTGCCAAAATTCCGTATAATTGGCAGCTCTCCAGAGTTGGGATACGAAACTCTATTTGGAACGATAAGGGACTTTTCAGCATGATGAATTTCTCGTTATAGTCAGGAGAAAGGAGGAAATGGTCAAGCCAGCTGGCTTTTGAGAATTGATCAGCCAGCACCAGAAGATGAGCCGTCTCGCCGCGGCTGATGCAGCTGTGGGAAGATAGTAAGAAATCGAACAACTATCAAGAGGCAGCCAAACAGACAGACAAGGTCGCAGCGAACGGCAGAGGAGTCTGGCTATTTTGTACTTCGTACCTAGGTAACTTCGTTTAGTATACATGCTTACCATGTAAGTCTGTACAGCACACCTGCTGTGGGGCTCAGACAACAAATTCTGCCTAAGAAGGTCCTACTGCGAAGCGCGCGGTCGAACGTCCCTATAACATAGCGTGTTTACAAGGTTCAGCAAATGCTACCTTTAGCAGATAAGCATAGAGATACTAATGAACTACGAGCAAAATTAACTATGCTGGCGGCCGGCTGAATGCGAGAATCAGCTTAGAAGTAACTAAGGCCTGCTGGATTGACATAGGTTGCAGGGAGCAGCCAGTTGGTAAAACAGCGTTCGATTTAGAGAAGGAGGACTTTTGCGAACGGAAGTGCGATACGTAGGTCGTGGGAATACTGACAGCAGCGCATATATTTCCTTAGTCTGTAACGTATCCGAATAGATAGAAACGGGGCAGAATAACAAAACCGTACCGTGCGTTGGAGTCCATTAGCCTGGGTGAGGCCATGTTGATAAGTGAAGAAGGTAGCTCATACGGCAATCTAAAGAATATAGCGCAAACGCAAACATAGGTATAGAGCAGATACCTTCTACGGAAGGCAAGGTAAGAATGGCACTGGAATTAATATCTGAAGCGTTATAACGGTAATGGTCCGAACGCTGCCATAAAGCGAGTGCGACCAATGAACTTAGGCTAGCTGAAAGGTAAGCATTGTTGGACGGTCCGCTGAGAGAATAAAGATAGCGCTGTGTAGGAACGAGCTCCTACTGAGTCATTTAGTATGGTATAGTGGATGCGATTAATATGTAAAAGTCGGACATGCGGACGCATTTAATATACAGTGAGGCAGCTTAAATCTCAAGCGCTTATACTTCAAGTATCAGAACGGCGTCAGAGAAGTGCTTATTTACAATACGAGATCAAAGCGGCAGAATAACAAAGCGGATGGGGTACGAGTAGTAGACAAGTTAAACTAAGTTATGAAGATTTCAGAAGGTTTTGTATACCAATCGGTTTTGGTAGGGTTTTATTGTAGCAACGTTTCGCCCTTGAAACAAGAGCTTCTTCAGGCCAGGAAGAAGCCAGGCCTGAAGCCAGGCCTGAAGAAGCTCTTGTATCAAGGGCGAAACGTTGCCACAAAAAACCCTACCAAAACCGATTTGTATACAAAACCTTCTGAAATCATGAAATCACAGTCGGTTCCAAACATATTCCAATATATTAAGTTATGAAGAGTATAATAAGCTTTTATTGGTGTATAGGGCGTGGCTCCGCCTAGCTAATTTCGGTAACGTCTCCTTGGTCTGTGAGATGCCGGAGAATCGGAGACCGTGCACACGTGGCTAAATTATTGCGGTGCAATAAAAATACAACGTACAATAAAGTAAGGATGAAAGCGTAGTGTGCTAACAAAAAAGACTTATTAGCTTTGATGTAGCCTATATGGCTAAAAGGTAAACAAGACCAGCACTGATCTAAACACGCCAGGAATACAGTGATAACGCAGCCAAACCAAGGTCGCTAAAAGCAAAGCAAATAGGTGAAAATAAGCGCAACACACTGCTAGACGTAGCGCAGCAAAGACGGTCTTAGATGTGTGGTCTGAGCGCATGCAACAAGCAGGGATCAGCGGGCCTAAATAAGCAGCATGGATGGGGTCAGAGACAAGCAGACGAACGAGTGTTGCAATCGACTTGCATTTGTGATGAGAGAGGTGTGACCATAGCAAGTAGCAGAGTTAACAGCATGGGCGGGGTTGGACTGTTGCCTCGCAGGAGACTGGCGCTAAGCGGCTCAGAAGCAGCAAGAGGATAAACGTGATGGGGAAGAGACAGACGACTAATGGCGAATGTAAGCTTACTAGGCTCGTTTTAGTATATAAGCCAAGGTCTGGAGAAAGCCAACGTGGATAAGTCAAGAATAAGGAACTCAGTTAGGATTATAAGTTTCGATAAGAGCAGAAGGAAAAGCTTAAATCTTAAACAACGCACCTAAAACTGGAGTGTATGAGACGGAAACCGGTGAAGACTATGTAGACATGTTGTGACAATTAGGGGCAAGTAGGCAAGCGTGATGAATACCTTAAAAAAGGAAATGCATTGCGTTTCCATAAAGCTAAGTAGCCCTAAATAAATAAGCCAGCAAGGCTTCAGCAGCAGGCAGAAACATGTAAGTTATATTCGCAGACGGTTGTGTGGCGAAAGGCGTGAAGTAGGCACGTATGCTGAAATAAGCTCATATGAGCCTTGGCTAAGGCGGATAATTCTTATTGGTTTTAAAGCAAAATAGCTGTCAAACATCTGAGGCCACGGATATAATCCGAACGGCATTTAAATGAGCACCAGGCTGCTTTAAGATGGAATAGAATGACAAGCTGCGAACACAGATAGAATAACAATGGTAAAAAAAGGAATGTAAAGTTGAAGATGAAGACGGAGACCGGTGCAGACAAAGATGCCATGTCGAGTGAGTTAGAGGCCAGTAGGCAAACAAGACGATAAGCTTAAAATGTAAAAGCAAAGCGACGCAATAATTAGCCTTATGTAAGCGAAGTTATTGGCAGGCTGATGCTAGTAAGTTGACCTCGAGCGGCCGTAGAGATAAGGGCGGTAAAAACGAAGCAGGTAGGAGGAATAATTAAAATGCCACTAGACCGGGAGCCTCTGTAGCAAAGCATGCAACTTACCATGAGCAGGGCCATTAGAAGAACAGCAAGTTTATTTAATTTTGGGTAGCAGTGGCAGAGGAGGTTAGAGTTAGGTGGGCTGCGAATAAAATTATGCAGTTAGGATTAATAGGTTCTTAGAATTAAAATGACCGTTGAAGAGTATAAGCCTTATCGCTTTGGCCAGAGGGGAGTACGCAAGGCGGCTACTAGATAAAAAATGATATCGGCTTGTTGCCTTAAGCTTACGTAATCCTAAATAGACAAACTTGGAAGAGGTCAGCAACAAGCCGAAACAGGTAAGTTGACCGCAAAAAGGACACTGCGAATGGAGCGGAGAAAACAGTATGTAGATGGAATGTAATTATCTCAGTGATTAGAAGATCCGCAGCATTGTTTCAATAGGCATGGAATGTTTGGAAGGGAGCAGACAGTATATGTTTAGAAGCAACAAAACAGTTATAGTTAGATGGTAAGATGGGGCGGGGACGGAGTAGGTAAAAAGACATTGCAGTGGTTAGTTGGCAGAAAGATTATTAGACAGAGACATCAGAGTAGAGAAAGTTGCGCGTTGTCGCCAAGTAGCCCAAACAGACAACGTTGGAAAGGGTCAGTGGATGGGGAGATATCAGGATCAGGCAGGTGTAGGTACGTTAGCGGCGAAAGATCTATTAGCTGAGACTGGTGTCATCAGTGCTACCAGGTAGCCACACAAGCATTGGCGTGTTGGACGGTCTGCCAAAAAAGAGAGCAAAGTAGAGCGGCAGGAAGAGGAACAGGTGGGTCAGAGAGACAGAGGTCCAGAAGCAGTTATTAGAACAGCAGTGTTGCTGAGCTGGGTACAAATGGGCTTAGAGCAAGCTGTCGCTGGTTGGTTAAGCTAATGAAAGCGCTGGTGAATCGAGGGTACAATGGGGAACAAGACCAGTGAAGGCGAAGACAAATGTTGCTGAATGCATTAGTCGAGTTGGCAGGGAACGGATACACCAAGAGACAAAAGCGGTGCGAAGGCTTTAAGCTAGGTAGTACTAAAAAGTAGGCTTGGAAGGCGTCAGAGTCGGGTAGTCGCAAGTGAGGACAAAAATGCGGTTGGTTAGAGAGACCAGAAAGCGAAGAAGTTAGTTGGAAACAATTGCAAGGGTTCGTTGGACAGGAATTTTTGGAGGCACTGTAAGTTCGGTGGAGCGGACACACAAAGGTTTCAATTAGCGGTAGAGGACTTGCGGAGGTTTCGGATAGTGAGAAGGTAGACGCATTCACAGGCGTTATTTATGAGTTACTAGCGCTTGTTTTGTTTAGTTTCCCATTTCACGCCCTTTGAAACTTTTAGCCCTAAAAGTGCCGAAATTTTGGTTATAGGAGGGAAGCGTTTGTGGAAACGTGCAATTGTGTGGTGGCCGCACATGATCGGTTTTGCAGCAGTACCTTGTTCCAAATATTCGTTCAGTTATACTGAAAGACGTTGTGGCGGGTGTTGCAGCCAGCAGTTGGCAGGGTGAATAAGTAAGTCATGTTGCGCAGCTAATATCAGCTATCCTTTGCCGTTCGAACGTGCCACTTCGGGTGTATGTCTGGAGTTTTGTAATTTTGGATAGATAGTTAAGGTTTGTATTTGACCTACGTAGCCACGGCTGGGATATTCCTGGTTGTTTGCACCGAGCACGATAGTTCTCTGTGGTTGAGCCTACTGGACGTTTGGCGAAGGAACGCTGTACTTTTTCTAGTGCATTCCTGCTGCACTTGCGTGAATTCAAATGTACCATAGAACAGTATTCAGGAATAAGCCTTGCGCGCGTTTTATCCAGGTGTGCTTAACTTTCATGGACGATATTTTTGACGTAGGTTTAGCTGCGCTATAATTTGTTTACTTCGCAAAGTTGTATCAGCAGGTGTAGTGGACGTCCAGGTCACGAACGGAGTGGCTGACAATGAGAAGGGGGTCACTGAGTGAGAGTATTCGATTATTCTCAACAAGTATAAAAAGATGCTGTTTTTTCGGTTGGAACTTCAAGTTTCTACGATGCACACCAGCTTGCTAGTGCTCGTAAGTCTCTTTGTATTGCTGGTCTGCTACCGATCATACCATGGGAGTCAAACGCGGATATGACTTTGATGTAGCTTGCGAATAGGTAGGACATACACCGGCGGAGAACTTGGGAGATGTCGTCAACGTAGAGTAAAATGAGCAGAGGTGGAAGGCACTCTTTTAGAAGACTCCATTGATAACCGCTAAGCAGGAGGACGTCAAGCCGTTCAGGCACGAACAGAAGAACAACCCTCCAGCGATGCCAAATGATGTGCGTTTGGTCTTTAGTTTCTGTGACTGCACGCGGTCGAAGGCTTACTTTGTGTCAAGGAAGTTGACAAGCACTGTGTGCCATAAGTTGATCGCGTTCTTGACGTTGTTTAAAATCTTGAACGTGTATGCTTGAAAGAATTTGGACGGCAGGAACTCTTGTGAAGACCGGCAATTGATTTCAAGGCAACAGAACTCTGAAAACTTCCTCTTTGACTAGCCATTTTATCAATCGTGAGGCGATGGGTGTATGACTGATAAGACGCTAATTGTCTGCGTTTGAACGGGAAGCACTTTGTGTCGTGGCAAAGCTACAGCGTGTTTCCACAGAGTGGATAATTTATGGCTCGTCATGGATAGGATAAAGAAATTGGGTAAGAAAACGGGATGTCTGGAACTCTACCTGCTAGCACGGCAAAGAGCAGGCCGTCAGGGCCTGGGTAGTAACACACTTGAAGTGAATTAAGTGCCCGCATACTAATGCGCAGGTGGAATTTTATGAGACTTAAATGACCAATGAGAAGTTGCGGTGTCATAGGTGGTGAAGCCAAAAGACCAGCTTACAGAATTCGCAAAGGTGCTTCTTACTGTTTAGATAGTTAGGCGGGGTCAGTTGTGCCAACAAAGCGATTGCTAATATTTAATTGGTTGTTCTGCTCTTCATCAATTGTATGAGTACGTTGGCTATGTTATTGGTGCTGTGCGCAACGCGTTTAGCTTGTTTATTCCTCCAAATGATTAGTAAATCGTTTACACTTATCATGATGTAGAAAAGCTTTGCTTTTTTGTAGCGTGAGCGCAACTGCTTTGTTTATTTAAGAAAATCCTGTAGGCAAATTGGTTTCCGTTCGTGATATTTTACTCAAGTAACGCTTGGAAGCGACTACGTCTAATCAGTACATAATGTGATGATACATCCCTTGTCGCCATTTCAATATCACCTGTTATATAGGTGTTCCAGTTAAAGGATCCATGTTGCACAAATGGCTAACCCAATGGATTTAGTAGAGAGGACGAAATGTGCCTCTGAGGAAGTGGCAAGTAGCAATATTTGTGTACGTTGTGAAGGACGACTTCATTACCTTGTGAGTCTTGTCTGGAAGCTTTACAAGCAAGGGAACTTGTGCATCTTAGACTCCTTTCGTGAATATCAAGTTTAGGCAAGTTCCCAGTAGGCAAGTAAACAGGCTGCGTTCAATTCCATGTAATGTTATAATCGGGGAATGCCCAAAATTTAGGTTGTTTAGTTGTAGTGCACCATTCTATGTGTGACATGTTAAAGTCATTACCACTTACCTTGTGTTCTGCAGGTACTTGTGAAACTTAGTGAATATATCGGCTAGTTTACTTTATTAACATGATAAAGTATAGGTTCTGATGTACAGGCACTGATAATCAGCTCGGGGTGGCTACAGTCAGCTGGAATACATTTTGGGTCCTGCGGGTTACTTGTACCTAAGAAGCGGAAGAAAAATGCATGAAAGGCGTCTCCAAATTGCAACCTTGCCCCGGCGTTTATCATGTTGCCTGTTGGAGGAAGTTTAACTAGGGATTTGGTGAAGTACATCAGACCAACTGGCAGTGTGCCGTTTCTGTGACCAGAACCTCTTGTGCGTTAGCCAGAGAAACAGGCCGCCCTAAGTAGTGCATCTTGTGCTTAACTGACTGGGCACTGATAAACAGCATGTTTTATACCACATTCCTGCTGGATCACCTGGGTTGTTTGCGCTGTTGGGCTGCGGATAGCTAACAGATTTGAACGTGCCACTTGGTTGACAAACGTAGGATGAAGTATTGCAGTTGTGAGATCCATGCGAAAGCAAAGCATTTGGTTCAAAGAATGAACGGGGAGTTGTTGGTGTGTAAAAGTTGTAAGGTGCGTCCTTTGGGTCAACGGAATATATGGGCGCGGAGTAGTGTAGATATGGAAGCCGTTTCTTATTTGTGCTTTAGGCAGAAGTTGAAGCAGGAGCGTAAGTTGGGTAGGAATAGACAGCATTAGAGCGCTAAGAAGTTTGGTAGGTGTTTGCTACTTTGATATCGACCTGCTAACGTAACAGGCTGTATAGAGGTTATTAATTAGCAAGGCATTCTGTCTAAATTGGCATGTGGCTGGATTCTTCAAGAATACGTCCTTGGGTAGAATGGCTGAAGCCTACTAAGTGTGGGTCAAAAGAAGCCAGCCATGGAGTTAAGACTACGTGTAGTCTGTTGTTTGCAGCGAATGCAAAATGTGTGCTATCTAGGGTTGCATAGGTGCCTATCGTTAGGGCGGGCCGCGTCCTGCATTGCCCCATAAAATGAAAACATATTTTCAGTCATATGTGTGCATATACAGGGCGCACGACGTAGTCATTCATTGCAGCGGCGTACAACTTAACCATATGGCGACAGCAGCGCTGTAGTCGTGAGTTCTTTGCGCTAGAGTGAGCTGCATTGTTTTCATGTCTAAGTACGGCACCAAGACCAAAAGCAACCGGATGCTTTGGAATACTTCTCCGCAGTCACGAAGTAGGTTACCAAATGAACGGACCTGATGTGGGCTCACTAATACACATTTATAGTGATCAAATTGTGACAGTGCTTACATGTATATTGGTGTTGGCCCAACGGAATGGCCTTAAAACCCCTCTAGAAACTCATTCACGGAGCAGAGAATTTCCTACGACGTCCACATTCAGAAGCGGGATGTCCCAAAGCCCAGACCACAAGTATGCTTACAAACTACCTGTTTGAAAAAACGATGTATCCCAATTTTCACATGTATGTGGGCGTTGTCTCAAGTAACCACTTAATATAAGTCTTCGCAGATGGCTTCTCGTAAATGGTCTACCGCATGGCTCACAGCTAGGTAACGCTGCTCGCAGTGAAAGTTTTGAATCACTGTCTTTTTTACTTGTCCACACCCCGTTATTGTTGCCATCTGCGAAGGCGGCTCGCGCTCGGAATGCGGCAGCCATAGAGGAATCAGTCTGGTCTCCATCGCCTCCAAATTAAGCGCCTCCATAATTCTTCGCAGAGGGACTGGCGCTCGTGAAAGCCAGATTTGTGAGAAGCAAGACGGGTTTCGTCGGCGTCGTGGCTGCATCGACCCCCTCCTCACCTTGCGTCAGTTGTTGGAGCACCGTCAAACAAATTGGCGACCCACCGTTGTCGTGTTGCTCGACATCAAATGTGCCTTCGATTCGGTTGATCGATGTGCCCTTTGGAATTGTTTACTCAGGAAAGTGTGTCCGAGAAATCTGCAAATATTATCCAAGCATTATATGCGCGCAGCACGTGCAGAGTGAGGGCTTACGGCAAGCTGTCGCCACCCTTTAATATCTTCAGCGGTGTGAGACAAGGATACCCGCTGTCACTTTTCCTATTCAAATTCGCTATTGACAAAGTCATGGAGATTGCATTTACAAGACTTGACTTGCAAGGTGTGGAGCTTCTCTCAGGAGAACGATTTATTGACTTGCAATATGCAGACGACATTGCCCTCAGCTGGGACAGCTCCCAGACGCGCCAAGCCGCGCTAGACGGATTAGCACTGCCTGTCAGTCGCTTTGGGCCATGCTTTGCACCATTGAAGTGCAAAGCGTTCCTCCAAGCTTGGCAGGTATCGCCCCCTGTGCTAAATCTTGGTAAGGATCAGCTAGAAGTCGTTCAGAAATTCAATTACCTGGGAAGTTGTATCAGCGCCCTTGGGATCGAAGACGAGAGCACGAACCGTTTAGCGAAAGCTCGAAGTGCTTTTGCTAACCCTCTCCCCCTATGGCGGCGGCGCGACATTACTCTTGCCTTGAAGGGTAGAGTGTACAATGCAGCGGTAAGTTTGACCGTACTGTACGGCTGCGATACCTGGTCATTAAGTTCGGCGGACATGAAGAGGCTAGTTACGTTCGACCATCGGTGCCTTCGCAGTTTGCCTCACATCTGGTGGGAACACCGCCTGATTAACAAGCGTGTTCGACGCATTGTTTACGGCCCAGGAAAAGGAAATGGACCGCTCAGTACCGTTATTTCCCGCACCAGGCTCCGATGGCTGGGCCACGTGTTACGCATGCCAGCCCACCGACTCCCTCGACGTGCGTTGTTTGCTCACCGGGGTTGTGGGTGGAAGAAGAGGAGAGGTGGCCAAGCGATGACTTGGTCCAGGGGAATGAAGTCTCTCACTTTGGAGCTAGCCTCGGTTGGAGCGTCACGTCCCCCTGGTTGGGGTCCAAAGGACGGTGAACACGTTCGGCTGAATACACTTGCTGACATGGCAAGGAGCCGACCTCAGTGGCGTTCATGCTGTGAGCTTCTTTGTCCCTCCCATCTCTTTTAACCTCCTCCTCCATCTCCGATCTCATTTCGTAGGGTACAACAATAAAAAAATTTCTTTTTGCCTAGTAGCTGGCTGGTAGCTTACCGGAACGATGCCTATCCGTTGCTAGTATCTCAGTTGGCATGCAACTGTCCTATTTATTTTGCCTTTATGTATTGTATGTATGTACGTATTTCCTTTATGTATAGCGGTACAATTGCAGAGGTGCTTCACTACCTCTAGCTGACATGTATCATGATGTGATGATGATGACTTGCCCACGCTGCTTTTGCGAGAACGGACACTTTTTACCTTTACTCCTCACGTTTTCTAAGCTTAGCTTTACAACAATACACAGGTTGGCCGTCAAGTAAACACAGGCGCATTGTAACAGGTCAGAGATAGTTGCATGTGACACCAGACTGGCCTAGAACCGAAGCAAAAGCTATAGATCCTGACAAGTTTTTCTCGGTCTGTACGCCAGCGACCTGTGGTCGGGAGGTGGTTCCAGAAGCTGAGCCTCAGTGGCTGAACCAGCATTTGCCAGGTTAACGGCTGTTGCCTTTGTCGGCATTTTTAGCTGCCTTGTGCGGTTACGGGTAGAAGCAGTTGTGGTGTTACAAAGCTTTTAAGTTGCGCTTCCAAAATAAGGTCACAAATTGTAGTGTATGGTGAAAACTGGAAAATATTCCTCTTGGATTACTTAACAGATAAAACGCAGACATAAAAGCCAACAGGCAGTAACAGTCCATTTTGCTTGGATTCAAGCCATGCTGCGCAATATAAGAGGCAGGTCTAGCTCGTTTTAATGAGTGTACACAGGCTGGAATACAAATGCTACTTGCATTTATCTATTTAGCCTTAGAAGGTAGTGACATTAGGGTTGGTTTCCAACCAGTTCTCCAGGTTATCGGAACAACGCGAAAGACCACGATGGGAAGATCAGTTCTGCCGTTCAATCAGTAGGTTTGCAGTTCGTTGGCAGCTGGCTAGGCAAACATCTTTCACACAGTGCCAGCTCAGTGGTCCGGGTTAGGCATGTTCCAGTAAATATTTCGACGTTATTTTTCCAGGAAGTGGGGGATTTTGCCTGGCAAGCATCTTCTTTATAAAAGGCTACAAATATCTGTTTAACAACAATGGCGTGGAGGCTATGACCCGCCCCTAAATAAAGGCACTGCGTTCTGCCTTTCCGGAGGAACTTACCCATAGAATGGACATCAGTCGGTTCGATATTATTTGCTCCCTTCCCATATTGGCTAATTCACCAAACAAACAACACCTTCAGCACAACAGTAACAAATTCATCGAACCTGCTTAATGACCCATGAAATTACATATATACAAAAGCCAACTAGTAGTTACATGTTACATGGTACCGCTTGTGACAATTATTGCTTTTATGCTCTGTATTAGTATGGTCATAGCATTTTAGGCGTGCCACACCCTGTTGCGTGTAAAACCTTTAGTTGGTTATGTACGTTTGCTTACTTGAGCCCTGGCAAATATCTGTAGTGGTTAAAGTTAAACTATATTTTGGTTTTTAGCACCTTCGTTACCAACCGGTTTGTACCAGTTGGTTGATTCACAAATTTTCTATACAACATAATTGAACGTGCAAGCTATATGTTGATTTCGACTGCCGCTGCCTGTACTTATGGCGCTGCTACGTCTTCTCAATAGGAGGATTAGTCTTCAAATCTCTAGTCGGCATCTAAAAGACGGCACTTGAGGAAAGGATTATAACGCAAAGGTATCTGGTCAATACAACATTGTGCGTTTTGCTTAAGCTTATCATTTGCTTTCGGACCCGAACCTTTTACTTAACGCTGTACGACCCCGAGTTGTAACACGGTATTTTATAGACAGGTGATTTTGCCTGCTGTTTGATAGGTTGATGTCGTTACTTACAAATTCAGTTGCATTTTCTTTGCCATTATTGGACTTGTCCAACACATCTCTGGTTTATTCAGCTAGAAAACCCCTATTGTTTTCGTAAGATCACCTTGCGGGCTATGATGTTTCTTATGCTACTGCCTATTTACATGCATGTTGCTTTCGAATTCATCAAGATTTTTGACCATATTTTGGCTGACGCACCTTATGCCAAGCTTAGTGCAGCTAACTTAAAAAGGCGCTGCCTTATCCAAAGAATACCTCTTCAACAGAAACTACCTAACGACAAGCCTGGTGATCGTACAGTCTCAGCTACTCCAGCACTTGCGATCACTTGCTAGTGCTTCCGCCTCACATGATTCCATGCTTTGTCAACGCTGCCATAAGTTCCTTCCAGCATACACTACCGCGATACTATTTGTTTTGGCAGAAACATTCTAATAGCTAAGCTGACCGGAGCGGTCAGTAAAGTACACAAACTTTTACTTAAAAATGCTGTTCATAAAGTGGCTGGCATGAACGGCGTGCACATTGGCGAGGGCCCCACGGGACTCCAGTAGTGAGGGACTCTAGCTTGGAGATTAGTATGGCGCACCTTAGACATGGTCGAATACGAAACCAAAGACACTCTACCAGTGACAGGCCTCGCAGCAACTCCCACAGACTACCGTTGCGCTCTTGTCTCTACTTTCATTACCACTTTGGTGATGCCGCACCAAACTGCCGCCCACGGTGTACTCACCTGCCGGCTTTCCTTAACTCGAATTCGGGAACGGCGAAGCCAGCCGGTCATGGAGACGACTGCAATTAGACAAATTATTACCTGCCTCCTGTAGATATGCGAGTCCACGACCAGGTTCCACCATTTGGATGACGCTGTTGCGGAGATAAGCGTTGCACTCCGTTCTTTAGAAAAGCGCTCGCTCCAGCGGGCTGGAAGGAGGCTACATGCTGCTAGCCAGACAAAGATTGCTATTTATAGATAGAAACTTCTCACACTAAGTCTTTGACTACGTCGCAGTTAGCCTTTCACTTTTACAATGGCCAGCGTACCGAAGTCATTCATCGGTATCCACTTTCTTAGCAAAGTTGGCTTCCTAGTAGATCTGCGTAGTGGAATTGTGTGTGAGGGTGCCGATTCGTTAGCTGACACTGGCGACCTGACTGCAATTCCGTTCATTGCCATTTAGGTAGTTATCTTAAGGCACTCGTAGGATTCCGCATTGCTGAAGCATTTTCCAACACTTGTCTGAGTGAAAAACGATGCAACGGAACCGAAGCAGGAAGTGCAATACACCTGTTCACAACTGGTTCACCCATGACGGAGCAAGCTCGACGACCTACACCCAAAATGCTAGCGGCAGCTAAGAGGAGTCCGAGCATATGCACCAGCTCGGGATCATTTGCTTTTCGTGAAGCTTTCGGTCATCTCCACTACAGCTTTTACTTAAAAGGACAGGTGCTTTGCACCCGTGTGGTGACCATCGCACTGGTAATAACGCCACAGTTCCTGACAGGTACCTAAACTCACACCTACACGTTTTTCTTTAGGATTTGTTGGAAAGTCAATTTTGTCTAAGTTTGCTCTTTTCAGTGGCACCGGAAGTTCTGGCAAAAACGTCGGTTACCACTTCTTTTGGCTTGTATAAGTTTCTCCGCATGTCACGCGGTCTCCCAAGTGCCTTGCAATATTTCCAACGCTTTCTAGTCCAAGTTCTGCGCGGTCACGACTTTGTCTTTGTTTAAACGGCCAATGTAGCTAATGGTTGATTGTTTCAGCACTTCGTCCGATGGAAATTGAATACCAAGTGCTCTTTTACACTCATAATTATAAATGGTAGGTCCTTAAACAATAAAATAAAAAGCCTGCGTCCCCTCTCTGTCCTCGCTGACCCTGATGCAATAGTTTTTACCAAAATATGGTTTTTCTTTTATGCTACTGAAGAGGTTTACACATTTCTTAATCACTAGCTGTTTATGTAATCTCCTGTGCATAAACAAGGGGACGGGTGCGCTATTTAGGTTAAACGTACTTACTGAGCAAATATGTCCAAAACCACGGACGCAGCTGAGGCGGTGGATTAAGTATGGATAACAGGGGATATCCTGAGATTGACCGTATTAGATTAGTGTGTCTATATACCACCCGATACCTTAACTAAGGGTGACAGTACATGGTTACTTTTTCATAGACATCAAAACTTTGCCGCGAATACAAACTGGTCACAGAGATTTAAACCTGCCCGAGTTAAGCTGGTTCTCACCTATTGCAACTAAAATGCAGACAGGCCTATTAGCATGTATGAATTCAGACGGCCGGACGCAACATGTATCAGCTCCAACCAGGGCGAAACATGTATTTGACTAAACATTTACCCTCGGCATCCCATCAACGCGTGTGTCAGCTGGCCAGGAGGTTCCGGGTCGTGATCTCAAATTAGTGCATTGCTTGGCCTGCTCAACGTAACCTAATGCCTACTCAGCGAAAACAGATGCAATTGTGGGATACTGCCCGATGCGCTTCGTTAACTGGACAACCTTTGCAGTACTTGTCAGATAAAGTAATTTGGAGGAATTCGTTATATCTGAGTTTTTGGATCGGTCCGCCGAACTGCTGTATGTGGAAATAAACCACTGTCCCGACTCGATAGCTCCCATGTCAAATGTGCTAATGCACCCATCTAGACGTGTAACCAAACTCAATATGCATAACAGAATGAGTCAGCTTAGACAAATCTACAACAAACCCTTCAATGTTGCCCACATCGTGCGAGCGAATGAGATTGCAAATGTGCTTTTTGCGAGACACAAGCAGAATCAAACCAAACAAGTAATAGCCGCATTAAATAATGCAAACAAAGCGAAAAGTGTCGGCTGGCTGCTACGCTTTCGGACCTTTAACTAAGGACGACGGCGCCCTGCCATAAAACTTAGCATTAAGCACAATTCCAGTAAAGCAAACATTTTATGGGAAGCCTTCAGCTCACACTTTAACTAATCGCAGTGTCTAGAAATAGGTTGAAGATTTCCGGCGCTGCTAGTACCCAGTAGCCAGTTCCTGTCTTCGGTATAGCTGACATACATGGTGTCTTTTCTGCTATTTCAACCATCAATTCATCCTCAAACCCTGGTCCAGACCGACTACCACCCAGTCTACTTAAAAAGCGTAGCCAACTTGCTCCTGTTCTTCTTTTGCAACACGTTACTAAATCAAGGCAGCAAGGACAATGCCGAGCCGCTTGGCAACATTTTGCCTCGTCGCCACCAAGCCAATCCTGCACAGGTGCTGCTAATAAGCTACTGCATGGCCTATATGCCTACGTCAATGCTACTGCTCCTACTACAGCAACCTCCTTAGGTGGCTGTCTAACGATTGCTTTGCAACGGAGTGAGCCGTTTGCCCCGTTACCTTACCAAACCTTTAGCTTGCAGTCGTCTAACAGCTCGCCAGCGGAAATCTGTGGACCCACAATAATGTATACCGCTAGACCCTTCAGTGCAACTCCCCAGACCGCTGTAAGGCAACAACCGCAACAGGTGTATTACCTGCAGGGAAACATCAGTTGCACTCTTTACTGACTCCGCCGTTGAGACACACAGGGATGCCACACAAGCCTCCTACTTAACTTTCTCTAAAGACGTAAGCAGTCGAACCTGCAATATGCCCCTTATCAATGCAAGATCCGTCAACCACAAAATGCACTGCATTGGTCCATTTTTCTTCTCCCTTCCCACAAATTGTTCTGGTGACGGAAACTTGGCAATCCACAAGCACCCCCTGACAACTATTTAAACATCCCAGGGCACCCAATGTTCTGCAATAGACACACCCACCAACGAGGATACGGATGCCTTATTTACTTACGGAGTGCCTATGGTGCTTCCGAATTTGTTGTTAACAACTGGAGACCCCGAGGACTCAATCTGGATCTAGACTAATGGGGATACACTTGAGCACCTAATTGGTAACATATACAACCCCCGCATGCTTCTAATGCCATGATTAATGAACTAGTAAACCAGTTCACTGCTGTTTGCAACGTTCCCACGCCACAAGTTAGTGGGATGTGAGTTTTAAATGCAGCAAATCTCTTGGAATGGTTGCAGTGCACCTCTCAGCTACAGAGGCTTTCCTGACATCATATATAGGAGCAATTGAATCCAACGAGTCCACGTACCGACCAAGCTCTTTAACACTCTCCAGTTAAGTTTTACGCCTGGTAGCTCGGATGCTGTCACTAGCGTAAATGACAGCATCCCTGGAAGCAACAACAAGGTAGTTGATCTATCATTTACGCTTTCTATCTCACCCCATTTCTCAACTATTTTAGCTAGTGAGTCCCGGACGTTCAGAAACATTAACTGGGATAACTTTTCTATGCTTGTCCGAGCAGCTAATTGGGATTCCTTTTCCTTGTCCAAAGACGTGGACACGGCCACTCATGATCTATACAACATCCTCAACAATTGTTTAGACGTGGTCGCTCCGCTAATGCACAGCCACAGTAAGAAACCGTTATAACGTTCATCCGGTCCAAACAGGGTGCTGATGAAGCTCCGTAAAATGCGTCACCAATAATCTAAGACGCATTGTTTCTGTATCCTTGTTCGCACGCAAATGGCATATACAACTGGCAGCACTCCCAGATGATGGTTAAGCTAGCTAAAGAGCGCGCTGCCTATAACATTAACAATAAAACCGTGCCCATCACTTAGCTAAAGAAATATAAAAACAGTTGTACAGTAACATCCAACACCTTTCTAAGAAGCTCTGATGAGTCCGTAATTAGCGATCCGAAGGAACTGGCTGGGATTCCAGATAGCCACTTCTGCGACTGCTTCACTGACATCAACGAGGTCTTTCTAACTGCTGTGCCCAAACTTACGCACGACTGCTTTACGTAATTACCTTCGACCTACGTTCTATAATCCGAGTAATTAGATTATGTACGCTGTCAATACACCCTGGCCCTGATGGTCTCCCATCTGCACTGCTGATATTCGGCGGCCAGGGCATTCCTGTACTACTTCTTAACTTATTTACACTCACAATGAACTACGGCGTGTATTCGACCACGTGGAGGCATTGCTTAGTTATCTCTAGACATAAAAGTGGGAGCAGTCAAAACAGAAAATATCGCCCCAGCAGCCAAACGCCTATTGCCCTGAGAGTGATGGAAAGAAGAATTAAAAAAACTTGCAAACTTTTCTACTTAGTCGTAACCTTAACAATAGACAACAACACGGAGTTTTACCGTCCATATCTCGTCAGATTTGCAAATTTGCGTTTCTTAACAATGGGACTGCACAGCTTGATGCTAAACAAGCCCTGGCCATAATCTTCCTTGACATGAGAAAAGCTTTTGACAGACTACCACGCGCGCAATTATCGGGAAACCTTAAACCCTACGGAGTCTCAGACTGCCTCCTCTTATGGTACCAATCATATCACTCATCTCGCACGCAATCAGGTGAGGTGCACGAGTTTATCTTACTCCCTAAACCAGTCCCAAGTGGTGTTTTTCCGGAAAGCTTACTAGCCCCATTGCTATTTCTTGCTATATATCAAGGACGTTGCACAGGTACTAAAAATGGCTAGTCTTACCTGTTTGCCGATGACATCAAAATGGTGTTCTCCATTCATAAATCACACATGCAAGCCGGTCTTCTTAGATTCAATGCGAATTTAGGGCTCTGGATGTTTGGTGCAACACTTGGAATCTAGCATTCTCACCAGCAAAATGCAACGTCCTCTCAAACCGATGCATCGTTCCGCCCAAGCCGCTAGCACTTCAAGCCACACCGTCTGTAAATAACCTCATAGTTCAAGGCCTGGTTGCACAATACTCCAGTTCTTTGAACCTCGCAGCACAAGTGCGCCATTGTTCAGCAGAAGCACGCTCCCTCATTAGCTCCATATTCAAACCCATAGCACCGCAAGAAACTAGGCTTGCACTGTACAACCTGCGCCCGACCTCTGCTAGAATACTGCTCCGTTGTGTTTACCAACTCCAGAAAATGTGACAGAGTTGCCATTAAAAAGGTCCAAAGAGCGTTTACCATAGGTCTTCTGAGCCACTCTACTGTCAGCTATCGTAGTCGGTGCATCGAACTCGCACTGCAGTCTTTATGGCCGCGCACACTGAAAAATGACCTCACCTTCCTACATCTGCTTACCAGTAACCTTCTTTTGAGCTCACTAACGCCCTTCCTGCCCTCTGGCAACATTTCCTATCTGCTTGGTAATTGACCACACTACATTATCCTGGCGACAGCCCCCAGTGGTATGTCTGCGAACTTCTATCTCCAGATACGCGTATGTTTGGAATCGGCTTCCACCCACTGTGCAGATACCTGTTAATGTAATCTAATTCCGTTCATCCGTTAACAGGTACCTCACAGTCAGTCATGTTTCTACTCTTTTAAGCATTACGGACTTGAGGACGTACTATGGGAAAATGGACCTTAATGCACGTAACCGTCTTCCCCATCAGATCTCAGCCCCAATTAAAATGATGCTTGTCTTCAACTGTCGTTAAATATCTTTTCCCTCGGACCTCTACCACGCCTCATATCTGCCAGCAGGCAGCTAAGACAATACGCTCATACCTGCATATCCTAACAGCTCTCTTGTCATATGCCTTATCCTGACTAGACATATTAACATTTTGCAGAAACGCTGGCCCCTGCGCAATATTGAACAATCTTAATGTATGCTTTGGCTCCTCCTGTCGGATGTCGTTTCATCCAACGTTTTGCTGGCTGCTGGCAAACCTTCTTATCTCATCAAGTCTGCGCATAGCCACTCCTTAGTCCCATCTTTTAGATGTTCATTTATGCATTACTCGCTGCAACCTTGGTGACACCCTCTCAGGTATGCGTCCATCGCTCTCCCAAGCTATTCCGGCCGCCGTCTACCTTACCATTATTCGCTTAGCACAACAGAATGCTTTGTGTATGCGAGCCGCTGCGCTTTAGCCCCTGATGCCCTAATGTAATGCATGTTTGGGCACCGCCCGTTCGTAGTCCTTTCGTCTAACATCTTTGCCCGCTTTTGGCAATCATTCATACCTTATCTGATCTGCGCACTGCCACTACGCAGCTTCGCTTTCTAGAAGTTCAATTAAACATTACCTGCTGCAAAGTCAAAGATACCTACTTGTATTGTAGTCCACTTCTCTTTTCTGCTTTTTCCGGCTCAGTCAACCTTAGTATGCATGCTTCCTGTTATCTGTCCTATCTTTATTCAATCTGTGTAGCTCGCTTCTGGTGATGTGACTCTCTCGGTAAACTTGCTGTACGCTAGCATTCTTCTTGTCTGCTAATTTTTCTTTATTCAACCTTTTATAGCTTCTGCTGATGGCCTTTCTCATCTCATCAGGTAAGCGCACAGCCGCTCCTTGCTATATGCTCAGCTGTCACTTACTCGTCTATGACAAATATTTATACTGTACTCCAAGTCTTCTACTAGCCTTTTCCGGCTCAGGCTACCTTAGTTATATTCTATTAGCACCCTAACATGATTTCATTGTTTGCGCGTCGCTGGGTCTTAGCCTCTTACGCTCTGAACTATTTAACAACCATATTTTATAATTGAGCTTCTTTTATTCGCTCTTCTTCCATCATTAAACCTTTATTAGCTCTTTTCTGTTGAGCAAAGATAACTCATATGGTCTGCGCACAGCCGATTCCTAGCCTCTCCTTTCTAGAAGTTTATTTATCCATTACTTGCTGCAAGTTTTTTGACACCGACTTTTACTGTAGTCCAGCTCTTTCACTGGCTTTTCCCAGTCCTAGCTACCTTCGCAATATTCCATTAGTACCCTACCACGCTCTCCATTTCTGCGCGTCGCCGCTTGGATAGATGCCAGTGACAAGTACCTGCTCCAGAAGCGTCTCAGTTGCTGGAGAACCTACCGTGCGGCTCCATCAACTAGCACGTATGGCAGATACCGCGAGGCTCGAAATAGGTGCAAACAATAATTTAGGAAAGCTCAGCTGTTTTATGAAAAGGAATCGGCTGAGGGAGCTTGGGAAAAGCACAATAAGTACTTCGCTCATGTTAAGGGACGTTATGGTTCAAATTCGGCAATTCCAACTTTGATTCGGGCCAATGGAACTCCTGTGTATGCCGACTCAGCTAAGGCCCGTGTACTTGGGGAGCGTATGCAGGGGTTTTTGTAGGTGAGTTTGCGTTGACTAGCGTTGAACTTGTCCCAGAATACTTGAGGGTCCTCGTTTAGCTGAGTTAACTGTGTCGGAAACTCGAGTCCTTAAACTGCTGAAAGCGCTGTACCATTCCAAAGCAGTTGGACCTTATTCCGTTCACCCGAAGCTTCTATATGCTTTCGCGGTGGAACTACGTGGACCGCTGACGATGGATTTTCAGAAGTCACTTGACAACTGTACATTACCTTCTGAATAGATGGAGGCTGTCATCTATTCTCTCTTCAAAACTGGTGACAAGAGTCTCTCAGCCAATTATAGGCCAGTCAGTCTGACTAGCTTCGTGGTCAACCTGTTTGAAAAGCTGATGAGAGTTTCGGTGGATGGTCACCTGAATAGAGTTAATCCACTCAGTAAGGCACAACACGGATTCCGGAAGGTTTTCGTGACTGACGAATTTGTTGGTTGCTCGTGAAGCTTGGGCCGTGGCAATGAACAATGGCAACGTAGTGAATGTGCTTTTCGCAGACTTCTCGAAAACATTTGATAATGTACCCCACTTGAGGCTATCACGAAAGCTGAGCACCTACGGCTTAGCTGGCCGCGCCCTTCAATAGGTATCTGTCTTCTTGCAGGTAAGAGCGTAGTGTGTACGTGTAGGTCGCAGCTTATCCCTTAGGCTAGCAGTCCTTAGCGGTGTCCCACAGGCCTCGGTCCTTGGACTGATGCTGTTCTCCATTTACGTAAAGGATCTCCCTGGAGAGCTGGGGTATCATCCTTGCTTTTTGCTGATAACTTTAAGTTTTGCAAGGTTGTACATGCTCCCGGGGGTTCGGAGGCCATACGGCATGCCCTGGACAGACACTGTGACTGGTCTAGTTTGTGGTTACTACCCATTTATTAGGCTATGTTTTCCGTCCTTTGTATAGGAGCAACTTCTCCTTCGATCTACGTACCCGGTTGGGTCGAACTCCCCTTGTCTCCAAGCAGGTAAACCTAAGCGTCGTCCATTCTTCATCTTTGCATTCTGGTGTAACTGGAAGAAGGCCGCAAGTCGGGGTTTCAGAATGGCGTGGTTAATAAGCCGTTCTTTTGGGGTTTTAACTGCCGACATATTTGTGAAGCTGTTCTCAGATTTCGCTCGCCACCATCTGGAATACTGCGTCCAAGCTTGCCAGCCCTGCCTTGTTCTGGATAAACGGCAGCTCGAGAAGGTTTTGAGAATAGGCACCAAATTGGTCGTGGCGTTACGGGCGCAATCTACCCCGAGTGTCTACTTAGCTTGGGTATGCATTCAATACACTGCCGAGGGCTTCGAGGAGACATACTCCTTACTTAGCGCATTTTAAGGGGAAGGTTGGACCGGACTTAAGCTGGCTGTTTAGCCCGGCTAGGTTGCCTTGTCTTCGTGGTCATCCCATGAAGCTACACAAGTTGCGTTCTGACCGGATCAGGGCGGAAACTCGGTTATCGCTTAGAGTTATCGAGCGCTGGAACTCGCTTCCATAAAGTGTAATCAGTGTACCTACGGTTAAGAGTTTCGAGCGTCTGCTAGACGCTCTTGTGTGACAACACGAAACCTTTCCCTTCTCCTGTGCATAACAGCCTTCCAACTTTTAGTTCGTATTCTGTCATTCTCTTTACTATTTGGTGTTATCCTTCATCTAAATGACTCCTGCTCCTTTATCTTCCATTTTCTTTCTACTTCTTTCTTACTTCTCATAGCCTACGCAGCGAGGACCGCTAGTGCGGAGAACGTGGGCAGCACCTGGTTGACCAGGGTGTGTTTCGGGTGTTTCGTTTTAGATCTAGCAAGACCTCCTAGCACCTTATCCTTTCCTGGCTCAACAATCCGCCCAAGAAGGAACACTCGAGGAAGTTTCCTATCGTTCCGGTCCATCTGCATCCGCATCTGCATCCCCTACGCTCTGAACTATTTAACAACCCCATTGCATGCTTGCGCTTCTCCCATGCGCTGTTCTTTTATCATGCAACCTTTATTAGCTCTCTTCTCTCCAGAAAACATAACTCAAGTAGCGTGCGCACATCTGCTTCTTAGCCGCCCCTTTCTAGACGTTCATTATCCATTACCCGCTACAACGTCTATGACACCTATTTATACTGTAGTCCTGCTCGCACCCTGGCTTTCCCGTCTCAGACTCTCTTAGTATTTTCTCTTTGCACCCTAGCATGATTTGCATATCTGCGCCTCAATGCGTCTCGTCCTATTATGTATGATTCAGTTAACAGCCGTATTGTATGCTTGGGCTCCTTCCGTTCAACGTCCTTCCATCATGATACCTTCCTTGACTCTCTTCCGTCGTGCAAACATAAGTCACGTGGTCGGCGCAAAGCCGCTCCTAACCTCTTCCTGCTAAACCTTCGTTTATCCATTACTTGCTCTTTGCCAAATTCTCAGCTGCTACTTAAGCATCTATGACGATTATCTGACTGTTGTTTAGCGCTCTTATTGGCTTCTTCCGGCTCAGGCTTTCTTCGTTATAAACCGTTAGTACCCATAGCATGATTTGCTAAGCTGCGCGTTGCCGCGTCTTAGCCTCTTATGCTCTACACAATTTAACAACCTTTTTGGATGCTTGCGCTTCATCCGTTTGCCGTCCTGTCTATATGAAAGCGCTCTTAGCTCTCTTCTTTGGACCAAAAATATCCCATGTGGTCGGTGCACAGCCGCTTCTTAGCCTTTACTTCCTAAAGGTTCATTTATCCAGAGCTCGCTGCAACATCTGCGTCACCTGTGCATGTAGGAGTCCAACTCTTTCACTGGCATTCTCCGGCTCAGTCTACCTTAGCACTACTCTCTTAGCGCCCTAAGAAGACTTCAGTATGTGTGCGTTTCTGCCTCATATGCTACGATGTCCTCAGTAAACATAATGTGTGCATGCATTCGGCCTGTTTGATGACTTTTTTTCATGTATACTTTTCAACTTTCTTCTAGCAAGGCTTCCCCACTCATCAGGTCATTGCACAGCCGCACCTTAGGTTCTCTATTCCAGACATTCTCATATCACTTACTTGTTGTAACGTCTTTGACTGTTACACATGCAAGAGTCTAGCTCTTTGACTAGCTTTTTCTGTTTCTATCCAAAGTAGCGTCATCCCAGCACCCTAGCATGAATTGTGTACCTACGCACCGCCGCACATCTACCTTATATGATGTGACTCCATCAGTAAACTTAGTGTAAGCTTGCATGCTGCCTGGCTGCTATCCTTTCTTCATTCAAACTTTTTAGCTCTCATCTGACAACCTTCTTATCTCATCAGTTAAGCGCACCGCCGCTTCTTGCTATATGCTCAGCTGTCACTTATTCGTTTGCGCCAATTAATTAATTGTAGTTCAGCTCTCTCACTGGCTTTTCCTGGCTCAGGCTAACTTAGTTATAGTCCAATAGCCCCTTAGATTGATATGATTATCTGCGCGTCGATGCGCCTTACCCTCTTAGGCTCTGAACTATTTAACAGTCATATCGTATTCTTGCGCTTGGCCCTTTAGCTATCCATTCCTCCTGAAACCGTTCTTAGCTTACATCTGTTGTGCAAGCATAACATATGTATTTAGCACAAGCCACTAGTTTGTCTCACATTTCTAGCTGTTCATTTGTCCCTTACTCGCTGTAATCTCTTAAACGTTTTTACGCCAATGCCTCCATCTCGGGCTGGCATACCATGGCGCTATCCAGCTTGGAACTATTATCTTAGCGCCTTAGCGTGACTTGATATTATGAGCGCTGCTGCGGTTCGACTCCATGCTCTTATCTCCTCAGCAACCTTAATTAATGCTTGTACTTCCGTTATTCGTTGCTCAAGTAAACTTTCTTAGCTGCTTCGTTCATCAATTCTCTTACCTGAGCAGCACATAGACACCCGCGAGCTTCTCGTTTCTAGGTGTTCAGTGAGAACCTACTCGCTGCTATGTCTGCGACACTTACTCAAGTATGAGTCCAACCTACTCACTGGCTTTTCCTGGATCAGCACACCTTAGTACTATTCCGTTAGCACCCTAAACTGACTCTTTTCTCTGCGCGACGCTGCATATACATTTTTCCGCAAGTTTGCCTCCCTTAATTGATTAATGCTTCACTTTTATCAAGCAATCTTTTCTCAGTTAGTCAGTACATCCTCTGCCTCAAGCCTCATTGGTAAGTGTTCTGCTTCTGTCTTGCAGCAAAGGTTTCGGCATTTGCTCCTGTAGGACGTTAGCTCTCGCACTGGCTTTTCCCAGCTCAGTCGGCCATAGCACTATTACCTTAGTACCCTCATGTCGTCTTCTGTCTAGATCCCCGAACATTTTTATTCCGGGCTTGAGTCCTATCTTTCTGCTGCTTTACCACCAATTGACCTTTTTAATCTCTCTCGACGCAACCTACTTATATCTCTACTTACTTATTCTGCGCTCCCTATCGAAGTAGGCTACCTACCAGCTGTTAATCTACCATACAATCGCGGCCGGTAGTTGAACGCTGCTTTCTGTCTTCCCAAGCAATAGTTGCAGCACAATAAAACGATACCGCGTAGTTTGGTTAATGGCGCAAGGCTCTGTACTCCATGTAGATGGCAGCAATTTACCTATCCGGCTATTGCTTTTCGTAAAAGCTTCAAAAGACACACAACACAATCATTGTCGTACACCATACACCATCTTGACCTCAATCTAAATATTATAACATAGGACTGTAACAATGCTTGTTTCCACGTCGGTTCTTTGCGGTCTTGGTTGTCACTTACGTTTCTTTTTCACCGATGTGCGTAACTTCTTGGGGATCTGGGTTTGGCCTGAGAAACAGAGTTTCGCCAGGAACAGGATATAATAACCCATGAGGACATACAAACAACATGGCTGTACACCAAATGGCTACAACTGCACTCACTACCACCACGGTTGTCCAGTATTGATAGCCGGACACGACGCCTTCAAAGTCCTAAAATGTGTACAACACCTGCAAAATCCAGACACAAAATCCGACGTTTTGTTCACCTGGACGCTCACAAAGACAACCCATCGTGAACCTCCCATTCTCGATTGGCCTCAGCAAGTATGCCAGCCTTGACCAAGATCTTCGAGCAACAAACAGAGGAAATTGGAATTCATTTCACTGCGGATAACCAAATGTGAAATCAGTCGGCAAACTGCTTGTCGGTTAGTTTACAAACAGATTTACTACAACAGGTGTTTGGAGATAGACGAGGCAGGGTTCAAATTCATTCTTTGTTTCGCTCCGCCTTGGTTAGACAACAACTGCCTTAGCCACAATGGGAAATTTTCCGCCACCCTTTGAGCAGCGTGCAGCGTGCACGTGCACGTGCAGCGCGCCAATCAGTTTGGCCTCTAACATAATCTACCAGTTCACTTGCAGTTGCGGTGACACTTACATAGGCAAGACTGGTCGCCGGCTAGCTCAAAGGGTGGCGGAACATTTCCCATTGTGGCTAAGGCAGTTGTTGTCTAACCAAGACGGAGCGAAACAAAGAATGAATTTGAACCCTGCCTCGTCTATCTCCAAACACCTCTTGCTGACTCGTCACCAGGTGAACCCAATCGACTTATTCAAGGTGCTATTGCGCAACAGGAACCCGACACTGTTGGCAATTGGCAAGGCGCTACTGATAAGATTGAAGCGTCCCGTACTCTGTGCCCAGAAACAACTGAGAAAATCAATTAGATTGCCTTGGTCCTGATTACGTCATTCCCATCATTTTTATCAGCTTATCTATGTTACTAAGTGTGGACCTTATATATTGCGTGTTTTTCTGCCTGGATTGCGTTGCGACTGACGAGAGCAATCGAATTGTTAACATATCGCAACCTCTGTCTTCTTACTGCGTTAATGATTAAAAAGGTTTAGCCAGCAGAAACCCGTGTTGAAATATAATGAGGAGGTTACACATGATGTAGACAGGTAGTGTTAACAATGGTTCATAACCACGCTCCACCGGCTAGCTATACGTTTCAGCATTAATTTGATATGCGTATATATTTTGTACCCCGAAAATGCTAGGTAGTCTTTGTTAATCATTTTCGATCCTCACAGATATTCCATGAAAAAGAGCAACATTCGTAACATTTAACTAAATCCCTTAACATTATGCGTTTCAGGGAATCGAGCAAAACACGGTCATTTATATATGACAGCAACGTTCGCTCCGCCAAAGAAAAATAAAAACAGAAAAATTGCAACCGCTTCGGCGGGGTGTCTCCAGGAAACACGGGATAGTCCGACGGCGAACCCAGTGACAGAAATGCTAATAAGGTAGAGACACAAGCTCTAACCTGGTCAGTCCTCCCAGAAAAAACATTCAGTTCCCAAAAAACGTGCCACAGCATGAAACGCTGCATTGCTTATGGGACAATTATCTGGTTACCTTTATGATTCAAACAGCTTGAATGACGAAGTCGCCAGAAATTTAAGGAAGGAAGTGTATTGTTTAAGCATTCTGCATTTGTTGTCGGGCCAACCGTTTGGTGTTGGTATTTTAATTGGATTGTATATTTTACCCGTTTCTGTGTAGCGTGGTTTTTGATGGAAACGCTTAGCTGTGACCAAATAGCTACTTCACACTTACAAATTATTCGTCTTTGTGCGTTATGCTTCTGTCCGGTGGCTATGTTTTTGACAGCGTGCCTGTAATATGTACCTGCAAGCATGGTTGGAGGACGGTTTCCAGGTCGTACTTAGGACGTCGAATGAGAATCCGTTACAGGCGCCGCCGGACGACGTAGAGTGCATTGTTTTCTACGGATGCTAGCGGTTTATGGTCAAGAATTGCGGTGGTCCGGCGGCCGAATTTGTGCTCATTGAAAAGCTTTACAACAAGGATTGGCACGGACAAATTATGTCATGTTAGCATATTAGAAGGGAGCTGTGTATGGTACTCATTAGTAGTGCTGTTAAATCGAGGGATATATCCATACAGAAGGCTGTTGTATTTGTCTTGACATATGAAATTAAAGCGCCGCAGCGCACAGTGAGTTGTTTACTTAGCATGCTAGGAGAAGGGTGCTAATTCATACTGAAGTCGGGAAAAGCCTGCGATATAGCCGTACTGTGGTATAAGGCAAAAGGTCGGACATTTCAGCACATAAGCGATAGGTGAGGAATAATACGTATGAGCTTACACGGAAACAACGCGCTGACCAGTTGCACCATGCTATTTTGCTTGGAATGAGCTAAGAAAGGTTGGTTTGTGGACGGACTAGTGAATAGCAGGATGTAAGCAATTTGTAAAGCTGTTCTGTAGGTCAAAGAAAAAGCGACTAAGCGCACCAGCATGCATAGCGTTACGTAGGATAATGCTAGCCAAGCAACCAGGTAGTGCATCAGGTGGGCATCGTGTCCTGCGCATAGTGACGCATTGTAACTTCTGTATAAAACTGATCCGCGAAGGCAAGGTCACTCATCAGCAGGAGTTAATGAAGCGAACCTGCACGAACCGCAACCTTCTGTACTAGCATGTTAAAGGCCTTCGAAAGGTAAAGCGAGGGGTTTCAGCACTAGTCACGGCTGATGGGTGCACACGATGAGCAACGGAAGCAGCTGATCTCCTACGACTTCATTACTCCTAAACTTTCCAGCGGGGAAACAGCCCAAATATTCTCCTCATTTCTAATACTCCACCATCTTGTTTAGACAACAGCACCTTCACTACCTTAGCTGGATTGAAGGAATTGTTATCCCTGCGTACCCACAATTCTACCGGGGCCGACAACATCCGATCAAAAGCTCTGCAGGCGGCCGTTAGTGATCTAGCAGAACCATTGGCCGTTTTCTATCAGTGATGTCTGGAAGAAAACCGTAATCCACCAGTATGGATTCACGGGGTGATGGAGATGGCCGCACTGATCCAGCCGACTGCAGTCCAATAACACTACTTCCCGTACTATCCAACTAGATGGAAGCGATCATCGCAGGTGCGCTGCTGCCGTATTTGAAAGTCCGCAACTTATTAGCTCAGGAACAACATGGCTTTCGTCGAAAGCATTCATGTAGTAAGAACCTAGTAATTGCACGTATTAGCTGGACTGAAGCTCTTAATGGTAGAGTATGAGTCGATGTCATATACCTGGACTTTTCAAAGCGCTTGCTTGCTTAAACAATCGAATTCTTCTTCAAAAGTTTTGGAACTACGGCACTGGCGATCTAATCCAGAGTTGGATTAGCCAGTTTATAAAAGGACGACGGCTAGTGATGTGAGTCCGAGAATCATCGTTTGACGCAGTCGATGTGCAGTGTGGAGTACCACAAGCTCGGTTATTTAATCTCGTCTATTTTTGGTGTTCATTAACGATTTGGCGAGGGCAATTGCTTCCGATTGCCTGTTTCTCGCGGATGATATCAAGATATGACGAAGGGGCAGAGGATCGGACGACCACGAACGGCTGCAGTGTGCCTTTAACCCAGTTTTGAAATGGTCAGTACAAAACGCCCTACAATTAAACGTAGACAACTGTCGCATTGTACAATTACCTCATAAACATAACCACACCTATTTACTTGGGACAACCGGATTGCCGACCAGCTCCCAGGAGCGTAACCATGGTGTGCTCGTATAGAGCGACCTCAACTTTTCAAAGCAGATTGAGGTAGCTGCAAAAAGAGGCAAGCAGCACGTCGTCATGCTGCCAATGGCATTTGGAAGCTTTGAACATTCAACCTGCTTAATGCTACACAATTCCTACGTGCGCCCGCAGCTTTAATACACTATCCAAGCTTGGCAACCTTGGTTGAAGCGAGACCTAGAAGCGTTAGAGGCACCGCAACGAAGCGCAACGAAGAATGGAAAGGGCCTGCACCTTCACGCTTACCACGGAAGACTGAAGTTGCTGGGAATTTTCAGCGGATGAACAATGAACAATGAACAATGAATTTATACGGGTTAAGAAGCGTTGCTTTACAAGCCCCGTTGGATAGTTGGTGGGGAAATCAACATAATAATTATGATGAAAAGGATAGTAAAATAGTTAACACTTTAAATACAAAAATAAGGACTTATCGTTTGCTTCGCCGCAGTCCTGCGATTCACTTAGATTCACAACCCCCACAGTTAACAACAAATAATTCCAGGGTAAACTCCAGGTGTAGGATGGAGACATAGTGTTAAGTAACAAAGTGTAAGTGGATGAGTGCATCGTCCAACCGTCTTTTAAATATTGTTAGTGTCGGTGCAGAGATGACCGATTCTGGGAGAGCATTCCACGGGGACAGACACGGATGGAAAAGAAATTTCTGCGGCACTCCAGACGACTGTATTGTTCTGCGAGTTTTAATGAGTGGCCCCTCAGGTTTGTATTGCTGCTGAGTTGCAGTAAATGGCGGCACACATGATGTGGGTCTCGCAGAATCAAGTATGTCATAATCAGGTCGCCTCGTAGCCTGCGATAGCTTCCATTGTACAATCCTAGTCGTCGCAGCCTCTCCTGGTAGGACAGATTACGCATTCCAGTTACGTTCTTAGATGCCCGGCGTTGAGGCTGCTCCAGTGCATTAAGGTCGTGTTTCAGCCATGGATGCAACGCTTGAATTGCGTATTCGACATGGGGGCGAACATACGCACTGAGCATTTGTCGAAATATGTAGCTGTTTATTTGTCCAAACGCCCGTCGCAACAGCCCGACGTGTTGGTTCCCGGTCTTCGAGGCCTTTTCGGATTGCCTGGAGCAACCCAAGTCATCTTGAACCAGGACACTCAAGTCACGTTCGAGAGTTGATTGTTGCAGTACATCCGTTCCGAGTCGGTATGAGTAGCTGCTTTGATGTCGGATGGAAAGCACCTCGCATTTACTGACGTTGAAATGCAATATATTTTGGATCGACCATTGAGACACTGTATCTAAGTCACTTTGGAGCACATGTTGATCGGCGTTCGCCTGGATCCTGCGCCAGATCTTGATATCGTCGGCAAACATTAGGAAGTATGAAGCGATTCCCTGTGCAAGGTCATTAATAAACACCAGAAACAAACGTGGACCTAGAACCGAGCTTTGCGGCACACGACACTCGAATTGTATGGGGTCCGATAAAGAGCTCCGAACTCTGACCACTAATTGCCGTTGAAATAGAAAGTTGGCGATCCAGCTTAAAAGAGGGTCGCCGATCCCGTAATGCTGCAGCTTGGATAGTAGTATCTAATGGTCTAAACGATCGAAAGCCTTGGAAAAATCCAGGCAGATCACATCAACAACTTCACCAGCGTCGGCTGCTTCGGTTCAACTACTGCGTGCAATTAGTAAATTAGTTGTACATGACCGCTGTCGATGGAAACCGTGCTGTTCAGGAGTGATAAGGTTGCAGTTTTCCAGATAGCACACCAGTGCATCGGCAACTATGGATTCCATGACCTTGGAGAGTATAGGAAGAAGGGTTACTGGGCGGTAGTTGGAGGGATCAGAGCTGCTTCCACCTTTGTGAATCGGGCTTATTATTCCAAGCTTTCACATGGTGGGAACTTGGTTACGGTCTAAGCAGTGCTGAAAAAACTGAGCTAAATGTCCTGCCAGTATGTTTGCTGCCACTCCCAATGCCTCAGGACGAACGGTGTTGACACCCGGCGAGCTGTGTTTGCGTAGAGAAGTCGGCTTTTGCAATACAGCTTCTGCGGTAAAATTGATGTGGGTTAGTCCTGGTGAGCAGAATACAAAGCTTGGTAGATCGCTTGGTGGCAAGACCCTTTGAAACGTGGGGACGGATTGCATCTGCAGCGCGTTTGCAGCTTCCATAGACGTTCTTGTTGGGCCATCAGCCGTCTTGAGTGGAGGAAATCCTTGCGTCACCTTTCGTGGGCTATTAAAGTGCTGGTGCAGCAGTTTGTGGTTAGCACTGAAGGTTTTTGCGATGTTCTGCTGATAGGCGGCTTTGTCTTCTCTTAACAGTTGAGTGCAGTGGTTACGTTGGGCTACGTAGTTGTCCCAAGTTTCTGGTGCTGGAGCTTCTCTGTACACTCGCCATGCTGCGTGGCGTACTGTCATCCATTTTCGGGTTCTGCTCCTAACGAAAGAAACGGATTTGCACTTATTGCAAGCTTTTATCTCTGACGCCTGTGCAATCAGCGGACTGAATGTGTTGACGAACTCGAGCCAGGCGACTTCCGGGGGTTCATCTTCGAGGAAAGACCATGTTGTGGCGCTGACTAGCTGGGCGAGTCGGTCGTACTTTGTGATGGTTCGCACAGTATCATCGTTACCATTCCGATATTCTGCATAGCAGACGAAGTTGAAACTGATGACCGCGTGATCACTGCGACCCAACGGGCAGTCTAAAACCAACGCATCAATCATATGCTCCTCGTTGGTAAGCACAAGATCCAACACAGATGGCCTGTTACCAGTTCTGAACCGAGTGGGCAAAGTGATGTGGTTGTAAAGAGGAGCAGTAGTTACTAGATTTTGTAAATCGGTTTTGAATTGTTCGCCGGTTGTGGCAGGGGCTTCTAAACAATGTACGTTGAAATCACCCATGAAAAGAATGTGAGTGTACTTTTGTTGTAAACTGCACCTTAAGGCAGCCATTAGGTGGTAGTCGGTTTCGGGTGTTGAGTTAGGGGTGCGGTACACCAAGATAATAAGGCAAGCGTCCCTGCCTTTTAACTGCAACCGGCACCAAAGAGAGTCGGAGAACTGCGAATCTGAATCCTCCACGGCTTCGCACTGTAAGTCGTTTCGTTAGTGCAGGATTACCCCTCCTCCTTTTGTGAGCCTATCGTTCCGGATCAGCGACATGCCGGGTAGCGACACTACAGCGTCCGTCATTCCCGTGTGCAACCATGTCTCGGTGATGACAACAATGACATCATACGAGTCGGAAGCTTGGCGATCTTTCACTTCAGCCAGTTTGTTAGGAAGTCCCTGAGCATTTGTATACAAGCAGGCTAGTTTCTGGGTCTCTAGGAGTCCGCAGAGTGGTGAAGCTGTCAAGTGTGGGAGAATGCCGACCGATGGGAGGTCGGCAGTTATTCGTTTTTTTGATGGGTCAATGATACCTCTTTTGCAACTTGATTCGGCCAAGGTGCGTCCCAGCCTTCGTTTAGACCTACTTCAGAGTCAATTAAAGCAGCAGTCAAGTTAAGCTTCTGTACATTCGTCAGGATGCTTGCTGCTTCAGTTGCTTTAATACTTGAGCTGTGCGAATTGTTTACGACCTTTAACCGAATTTCGGAAGGAAGATGTTTCCAATTTCTTTGCCATCGCTCCAAAACATCCTTTGCTTGTTGCTCTGACTGAACCACAAGTTTTAGGATTCTAGGGCCGCATCCTCTATAATTCGATGAGAAAGGTATCCTGGTGAGCGCTAGTGCAACAGCATCATCCAAAGAAAGTGTTTCACGAATGAACCGCCACTGTTCTAAATCGTGCTTTCCGGTATCTTGAACATGGTTAGAAGGATGTTCTGGCACGCCATGTATGAATACTGTGTTTAGGCGGTCTTGCTTGCTGTGCCCCTCGTCGGTGTTTCGTTTTGGTTGTCGCGCGCTCCAAGGGACATCAGGATAGATACGTATCGCACAGGATTCGTGTTTTAGCGCACTTGCGGAGAGCAAACCATTTTCCACGTCGGTGGAGGATTCTAGAGTTACTCGAATAAGTCTGGTTTTACCATAGTGTGGCGAGTTCGGATGACGAATAAGTCGTAACAAGTTTATGGGCTTGGCTTTGATAATCAGCTGCATACACAATGAGTTCCATTGGTCTTGGTCGTCTGATAACTTATCCCGCAATGTGATGGCGGTAGATTCAGGGACATTTGAGCATACAACAGTCCGGGCACTGTTGTTGGATCTCTTTTTAATCCATCTACAAGGTATGGTTCTCATTTGTCGACTTGTTGACACGTGATTGTTTGCTATTTTTCTCTCTATTTGCGTTAACGGTGTTTAAAATGGCAGAGGACGCAACGGCGGCCTCTCGGTGGACCCTTGCAGCAACCTCTGCATATGTAACCGATGTTCTGGGAGGCATAGTCTCGACAAGAGATATTTGAGCTACAGGTACCAAGGGTTGGTGTTTGGCTGCTCCATCCTTGTTAATACTAGATGTCAGGTCTAGTGGAATTTGCTTAACCAGACTTTTTGAATGGTGCCTGATTTTCTTTTTCTGTGAGTACTGCTTGATTCACGTAGGTACAGTCTGTTTTCGCCCGGCGTTCTACCAAAGTTGGAGAAGATAACGGAGATGGAGACATGGCTGATTGCAGTGCAGGCAAAGCGATTTTTTCAGCATTCCGTTGCTTAGCAGCCGCTACGCTTCGGTGGTCCATACTCGCTCCCATTGAAGTAACCTCATAGTTTTTCCTCTGCTCTACTTCTGCGCTTAACCGGTCGCATTTCTCAGCTAGGATAAGCAAGCACTTAACGAGGGGGATGGTGGAACACGCAGTACAGAACCAAAATGCATCTTGGCAGCTATTTCGCTCCCGTAACTGTTATTGGGACAAATTTGCACATTTCGTATGGTACCATGCTAAACAGTGCGAACAAGCTAGACCGATTTTTACTACCCGATGACATTCTCCTAACCCGCAACTGCCTTTCGATGGGAGTCTCTTCGGTTTCGCCTTTCTGCCATTCAATTTGGTGTCGTTACCTGACCCAGTGCGTTGGTTAGCGTTCTGTACTTTTACAGCTTTGAGAGCGGCGCACATCGGTCAGGCGAGCGTGGTGGTTGCAAGTCTGCGCGGTGATCACATATTAGCTTATCAGATACTGTGGGACATTAACCACGTATGCCGCCAGTTGCTGAAACTTAACCACAACCCGCAGTTTTGGGGTAACTGCTTAAGATTGAAGGAACAATATAGCCGTCTGGAGTGCCGATGAAGTTACTGGTCCCTTCGGGTTTACCAATGCTGGAACGCATTCTCAGACTCAGTTATATCATCGACTACCCTGGACGTTTCCAAAAATCGATTAGCTGTTGCTCTTAGTTCCCAGCATTTTGTTACCTAAACTCCTTCATTGTGGATTATGCCAAGCATGCTTTCCAACAGGATTTATGTATCAAATAGACGCAAGTATGCGACCCCAATTTACTTTCCTCACGCCTTACATGAACGATCACTGCAACGCAGCGTCCTTTTGAAGGTTTACGTTCGATAATTTAACTTGTACACCAAGATACTTTATCGAAGCCTTCATCTAGGCAGACGTTCAGTGAATCACTCAGATATAATTTGCTTTTACATATTCACCTAAACATCCAACGGAATGTGTCAGACACTTGCATTTAGCCCGTGCTAAATCATTGTTCATTGACTATCGAGCGCATAGCGCTTAAGCCTAGGTAGCATAGCAGCAGTTTGAGTGAATAGGATGGTCAGTTAGACTAGATCACAGCAGTGCAGTGAGAGCTGTCCCACCATTTAAAGCAACAATGAAAAGAGAATGCGCGCTGGGAAAAGGTTAGGGTCGGGATGATATGCGTTTTTGAAAACGAGTGGAGAAGCCCACGTGGCTTTCCGGGTCATATAAAAAGAGCAGTGGGTCAGTCGAATCACGAGTGATATGGTTAAAGAAGTCTGTGCGCATTCGCATGACAGGAGGCCGATCTGCCAGGACACAACTTGTCGGCGCTTTGGATTAGAATATACAATAAAGTCGTGATAAACGACTGGAACAATAAAGGGTGAACGAGTCTAGCTACCACCCGGGGTAGGGGACCAAAGCGCTGTCTGTAGAGACGATACCGCTTAAATCTTGGTAGCAAAGGAACCGTCATAGAGAAATAGGTTCGGCGGTGAGACTAGATCAATACAGGGCAGTGAGAGCAGCCCCTCTAGATGAAGAAGGAAGCGAGTGTTGGGGCAGCTCTTGATAGATATTTATTAAGTGGACGACTGGAACTGAGTGAAACGTCCATCAGCAGCACAGGCCATCCAGAATATGGTAAAGGACTTGTTTATATGCATGTGTTGGGATGTATGTCGGTTAGGCACGTGCTAGGTAATGGGAGTGGTGGAGAGTTGTATGAAGCAGCATGTCGGAGAGGAGGAATATGGTTTGACGCTAGGGAGCTGAGACCTTTGGTCCGGTTGATCGTCAGGCTGGCGTTAACAAGAGCCGTCCGAATACCTGAGATAGGTTGTGTTGTATCGGTTGCAACATGTCTAGCAATCGAGTCAGGTGGTAGGGAGCTGCTGCGTGGCCCTCGCGTGCTTGGAGCGGAGGCCAGCAACGTGTGACCTCCCGTGAAAACGGGACCGTGAAGGTCTCTACATGATTCGCGGCACAATGGTGAGTTGCCGACAGATGTTGCCTGGCGTGGTAGGAGGGATGGATGCGAGAGCGCGGCATGTGCGGAAGTCATCTGTTCCTTGTGCCCAGGTGGGTTGTGCCCCGGTGGTGCTGCTTTTGAGTCAGCAGTGCAGCAACTTTTGCACGGGTTCTGGAGACGCAAGCGGGGTTTAGGGTTCCTCGTAGGTCGTTCTTAAGTTGCGGTTGCTCAATCGTGGCTGTCGTTGTGGGTGCCTTCGCTTAGTAACAATGGGTGAAGGCCAACTTGTGTACCTACACTTTGGTTTGCCTGTATTCCCGTGCTTAATGTGGTCAGCGTATCGATTTGGGTTTTGCCAAAGCAGCGTTACGGATCGGCCAGCAGTGTAGGGGTCTATGTGTAGTCCAATTATCCATGACTGAGCTATGGTTAATGTGGAGGTGCTACTTAAACATTATTTGACCAATTGTTGTACTATCACGATGCCTCTACATTTAAAGACATGCATCGCGTAGCTGAGAAACCTTTTATTTATATATGTATGCCACCTCTGCGGTATCAAACCGAATTCTACAGTGGTCAGCGCAACCGAACAGCAATCTAAGGCTTGTCGATAATGTGTGTATTTCTCAGTTCTTTACCCGGTAGGGTTACAGGTTAATGGCTGTTGGATAAAAAACAAGGCATACCTCCGGACTCCACAGTCACTGGATTTAAGAGTTTCATGTTGTCACGATCGGCATTAGACGCGCTGCCTAATGCAACTATAGGCATAATGGCGCCGTGATTCTGTGAACCGGATATAACCGTCAGAACAGGATGGCTAGCCGAACAACCTAGTCGGGGTGTCAGCTGGGTGGTTCGGGTTTAATTAGTTCCAGCAAATAGTTCAGCGACAGTGTTACAGGACGTGGTGGGTGTTTACCAGGCAAACGTTCTCATATAAACAACCACCTATGCCTGTTTAATAGTACCGTGATGAGGCGGATGTGACAAGCCACAAACTAACGTCACTGCCTTGTGGATGTCCGGATAAGGAAATACGACCCACGGACAACATTCGTTAATTCTCACATTGCTGACAATATCAAACAGTCATAAAACAGCAACACACTTACAAGCACAAGATACACAGCTACATACATAACATTTACGTGCGGATCTACACCCATACACATATACTAACTGTTATATAAACCGCGTATTTTTGTACATTTGACTACACTGTTGTCTTAAAATTATCATGCCTGTAAAGCTGTGCCTCACATTGTTAATGATAAATGTTTATTTATTCATTTAGCGTTCGGTTTCAGTGATTGTCCAGCCCTCTGATGCGAGGGTTTATTAAATGCTATTCTTCATATGGATAACTCGACCTACCACTCATGACCGGGGCATACCACGCCGATACTACTGACGCGCCGATCCATGCTACTTAGGAATAACCATAATTGATGTGAAATAGAGTACCCCCGGAGTTGGATCATGCTGCCGCTTAGAAAATGCGTTGCTTAAAATAGCACCTTGTTATCTACAAAGCTGTACCAACCGTCGCTGGCACGTTTGTATTAAAATGCCCTCCTCGGATTGCTAAATAACTAAGGACCCTACTGCAAAGAAGACAAAAACTGCTACACCGATCATAGTTCTCACGTTCGACGTTTGATTACTGTCATTATCATGTGCTGTGCAACTTGTGTGCGCCAGAAAATGTGAGAAGCGGAATTGGTATGAACACCGCCTGGCTGCGGGAGCATATGGCGACCAGAGCAAGCTCTTCTCCTACTTGAAAAAAGTACTTAAGCAGATTGACATATCTGTTCTGTATTCGCATTGTCATGGAGATATATTTCCAGAACATAAAAAAGGACTGTCTTCTGGTTTTCCAATAATTTTAGCGGACTGAGAGGTGTCCCCGACATTCGATAAGTAAACGGCTATTCATACCACTTTTTGGACCACATAGCAAATAACAAGAACGTGAAGGTAAAATACTTCTTGCATTGAAGAAATAAATAAATAAGTCTTTTACTAGACTTGGCTAGAAGTTGTGCCCTCCAGGAGTCAGCCCATAATGCACAGTAATCACCTGCTCTTGCATGAGTAATGATGGAGTTAACTGTACCCTTTGCTCACGCGTACTACATTAAGATGTCAAGGATGGTTTTGTGTCGCGTACTAGTTCAATAGGTTGTTCCTTTGGCTACCTGCAAACTATGAACAGGCTTCAAGGCGTTCCGTGATATAGTAGAAAGATCCCACAGCCAATACACATGTTTCCTAATATTATCAGCTGCGTTCCTTGTCACAGCTAGGCGCCAGGCCCTGAAGAATAACACCCCTTGTTTTGAAGCCAGCGGCTGAGGAGGTCGCCGCGCCAAGCTAGCAATAATTTCAGCATCCCTTGGAAACTAGCCGCTTTCCGCTTGAATGAATAGTAGATAATGTTAAGCCAAGCTACAAAGATGGACATCGAGCGGAGCCAGGGCCTTTAGTACCGACGTGCCTGATGGTGAGCATTCGCAAGACAATAAAAAGGCTTAACAAAAAAGCACTACAGCTTAATCACCAGGCTCTGCTTGTCAGCAATTTTGCTCAGCACGGTTTTCGGAAAGCAAGGTTTTGCATCACCAACTTGTCGTTTGCGAGGTAGGAAAATTCAAGGTTTTTCGGTAAACACTTTGCCGTTGGTTATTTTGGTTTCAGTAAAGCATTTACGTGCGTAACACCTGACCGGCTTCTTAGCTTGTTCCGAAAGCTTAACATCGCTGGCGATGTTTTATCCTGGGTCATCGAGTTCCTAGTTGTTGGTCCCATGTGGGTGAAGGTCAACGAGGTTCCCTCATGGCCTATTCTCTTGATCGGTGAAATTCCACGAGATTCCGCCCTTGAACCTGAAATTTTCAACATCTGTGTTAGCCACCTTCCGGTTGTGCTTTAAAGTGACCGCCTGAGCTACAACGATGAGTTCAAAATATGGTCAACTAGACTTGAAGATACGGACAACTCGCGAATGACGCGTGCTTTGCTGCATGACCGGTTTGCTACGTGGCAGTTACTTACCAACCACGTTAAGCACTGTGTTCTTCTAATCGGTTCGCCCCAACGTTTTGGTGTTTACCTCTTTTTATGTTTTTCTGCTGAGCAGCAATGCGTTTAAGAAAGGTCTGGGTGTGATTCCTTCCCAGAAGTTAAAAAACAATCCTTTACAATTTGCGAAAAGTCGCCTCTACCAACAGGGTATCCGGCGCCATACAGAGGTCATTCACAAAAAAAGACACCTGGGGTCTTAAGGCACCTCCTTACTTCCTGCGTACGTAAAATACCAGCAAATGGCCTAGCCACTAGGCACCATTACATGGTGAGTGTGCCCTAGTAGAGTGGGTTCAGTGGCATACGTCCTAGTCTATAGCAGTGCTGCGCGGTTTGGCATCGCCGACTTTAACGTTTAAACGTGCCCTCTCTGGACCATGCTTGTCGCTAGGAGAAGCTGACATACATGACAGGCATTCTAATAGCTGCCTAGTGGGCGGTGATGCAAGCGTACTTCCAACTTAATATAGGTGACTCGCCACGAGGTCACAGTTGGAAACATTTTGAAACGTGATGGCTTCACCTTCGCACTGACCTCACGTTATCTGCCCAGATCGGGAAGTAATGAAACAACCTCCTTGAATATATTACATTGTCCAGGCAGTGGAAAATTTCAAGCATCCGTTGGATAACTTCATGCTGAGAACGTTTGGGTTCCTTTTCTTATGCTGCTGCTGTGATGATCCCTGGGTGAACATGATTTAGCAGCAAAGCGCAACACCTAGCCAAGGAACAGCAGATAAAGGACATGACATGTCTTTTTTCTCTGCTTTTCTACCACACTGAACTACCAGTGAAATAAGAAATACAAATTTAAACGGAACGGGAAAATTGAACCATTGTGCCACTACCTGCGTAGTAAGCCAAAAGATCAGTGACAAATACAAAATAAATTCCACAATGATGCATTTCAGTAAATCAGTAGAGGAAAAAGCCAAACCGAACCACGGAAAGATGGGAGGCATTAGATGAGAACGCGAAGACAAATACCCTGAAGTGCAGTCAAAATGGCTTAACCAAAGTTATTTTAAACCAAAGAAAATTGGCTTAAATTAAAATTTTGTATGATAATTGCGTCCAATCTGCGCCCAAAATGTCCCTAGACAATCAAAGCTCAAACCGAGCACAAAGTGTAGGGAAGGGACCGCGTAATATGCCTCCCGTCGAGTGTTCCGAGATTCTCCACGTCATTTGCGTATGATCTGTCGTAAGAAAACGGTTGGACGAGAATAAATAAATAAATAAATAAATAATTTATTCTCGACAAAGCGACACGCGACGTTTGGGCATGATCATCATATTGCATTATTGTACATGATAGCGGAATAAGCAGCACCAACAGTGGGAGTAGTACAGTTGGAGTCATTAGTGTGGGCCCATACCGCCCAAATGTTGTATGTAGTCTATGTACACAGAATGCGAGAGGTAAAGATAGTAATCAGATCACGTATATGGTATGTTGATGAGGAACTAGTCCGATGAGGTCCCGTAAGCAATGTAGGTCAGGGAGTGAAGTATGAGGAAACGGGAGGGAAATACTTAAGAATAGTGATATGTCACTAATCAGATATGTATAGCGTGTTCGCGCGAGAGCCGATATATACACGGAACTTGTAAATTTAATGTTGGTCTACGTGCCAATGTGTTGGGGCGGTGACTTTCTTGAATTGCGAATCACATGCGACACGTCGCAGTGTTGTTAAACAGACATTTGTGGCTTTTTGTAGGGATTACGCTTGCCAGACGAAGAACCACCACGTCCTGGAACACTGTCGGCTGTTGATATAACACTGGCCAGATGGTATCTGACCGATTGTCCTTGCGGATAGTTGCAGTCACGTAACGCCAAATTGCTACCTATGACTGTGTAGTCGCCTTTAGACTCCAGAACAAGTAGCTAGAGCTGTTGAAGTCTGACGACTCAAGTGACTTATATTGAATTGATCAATTTCCTAGGTTCCTTAGTGTGTCGTGATTATGAAGTGCAGGATTTTTTCTTTGTTCTTTATTGAATCCGTGGCCATGGGGTCCTCGCAGGTACGTCATCAGGGGTGTTCGGGGCAGGTAATGTTATCCTGTAGAACGAGGGTGAGAAGGAAAACGAACCAAGCAAACTGCCAACAAAATTGAACAGGACTGTTATTGTCAAAATATAATATTAATGGTAAAGTTGTGCTGGGTGAAATCAATGGAGAGACAAAGGAGCTGAGGCTAGTAGAAGCTATACCGCCAATGAACAGCTACGAAATGAACGAAGCGAGACGCAGAACAAGAGAGGAAGACGTTAATATGAGCTGAGATGCATGATAGTGGAGCCGAGAGCCAAACTCAATCCGAGACCGGAAATTCGGATTTCGATTGACGTTACCAAGCATAGAGATAATGCTTCAGACAAAAAAGGTATCATAAAGTTGTAACTTATACCAATGAGAACTTGGGTCGATGGCAGCCGGTGCTCGAAATAAGAGAGGCCATGGCGTGAGACCGATAGGCAATTGGAGCCTCAGAGGACTGACTTGGCCAAAATGTTTTGGATTAAGACGTACAGAAGGAAAGGTAACCAAAAGAAAGCCAGGAAGATGCGCTGACGCATGTGATCACAATACCGCCATTAAAATGTTGCGATTTTGACCAAAAGAGAGGCAAAGCAAGGGAGCCGAACGTAATTGTATGGTGAGAAGCATGAGAATGGAACCGTAAGGCTAACCTCAACCAGGGAACCGAAATCGCAATTCCCGTATTACGACCAAGCATGAAGATAATGTATTAAACAGAGGCGAGCACACAAGGCAGATAATTATACCAATGAGAATCTTAATAGGTGGCACCCAATCCTCAAAAGAAGAGACGCCTTGGTTTGATGCCTATGGGTGTTTGGGGACTGAGAGGCCGGACTAGTCGAAGAGGATTAAAACGGAGTACCACAATGGCAAAGGGAATCAAAGGAAGCCTAGGATGTTGCGCTGACGCTAGTGATACCTATACCGCCATTGAACCGATGCGATATGGACCAAAAGAGAGGCAAAACAAGAGAGGGAGACGATACTTGTGAGCTGAGAAGAGTGATAGTGGAGCCGATAGGCAAAATAAATCTAGGACATGAGCTTTCGATTTAGGTGGGGGGACCAAGCGTACAGATAATGAATCGGACGGAGACGAAAAGCATGAGGCCGTTCCGTATACCATTGAGAACCTTAATCGATGGCAGCCGATCCTCAGAGGAAAAGAGGCCATGGCCTGAGACCTATAGGCATTTGGAGCCTGAGAGGCCGGAGTAGTCCAATAGGTTTAACGATGAGTGCCATATTAGCAAAGAGAATCAACCGGGTGCTAATAGGTTGCGCTGACGTTAGATGCACCTATACCGCCATTGAACCAATGCGATATAAAACAAAAGAGGGGCCAAACAAGAGAGGGGAAGGTAATGGTAAGCTAAGATGCATGATAGTGGAACCGAGGGACAAAAGTCAATCAGAGACATGAAATTGCCATTTGCGGGGGTCCAAACATATTATAATGTGTCAGACGGAGGCGAGTACATGAGGCTGTTTCTTATGCCAATGAGAACTTTAATCGATGTTGAAAGGACGAGAAGCCTTGGTTTGAGACCTATAGGCATTTGGAGCCTGAGAGGCCGGACTAGTCCAAAAGGTTTAGGAGTGAGAGCCACCGTAGCTAGAACATATAGCGACGTCTGGGATTAGGCATACAGATAATGAAGGTAATACAAGGACTTCATCCGCACCTAGTAAGAACCTGCTCAGTAGAAAAATATATATTTGCTGGCGGGCGAGCAGGCAGCGTGTATAAGCGAGATAGTAGATGGTAAAGTGTTTGTTACACGAGGACGGTTGAACCGGAAGAGAGAAGTACGTTAAAACAGCGTTAAAGGTACAACAGTTCGTCGCCATACACCCCTTGCTGGCTTTGATCAGAATGATCAAACGTCGCTGCCTACGCTGTAATGAAAGAAAATAATGACATGTTGCTGGGCGCGTGGTATGAAGGTTTTTAAGCGTGCTACAATATCCCCTTTGAACAAGTTTTGATCACAGCGCCTGCGAAACCTTAGCCACTTTCAACTTATTGAAGTGAAGCTAATCGAAAAACCCAGTGCCCAGGGTTTTCTTATTCGCTAAGTTAAACAGGATAGTACATTCGCAACTATGTACTAGTCTCTCTATTTGCCATGAAATTTAGCCGAAACTTTTTCTGTTGTTACCAATGCTCTGAGCCAAACGGTGCCACCTGGCTTGCACAGAATCCCGAAGACTTTACGGTCGAAATGCGTCTTCTGAGAAGATATTAAGAATGCAAGTGCGTCTCCGCGCAACAGATTGGACTGCATTCGAAGTAATTGGTCAGACACGACCACCGGTTCACAGTGAGCGGTCGGCAAAAACTGTCCGATGGCAAGCAAATCTTCCGCCCCGTCATCATTAGGTGTGGTGCCTAGCCCGTCGGTGAATGCACCGAAGCACCATGGGTTATTAAATCTCGAGGTACATCTATAAGCTAAGCTCGGGGTGTCGCATTTTACTAGTAGGAGTTAAGCAACGCTGTCAGCGTACGTTATGTGCGCTTACACAGTCCATTTCCATCCGGGTGGTATGTGGTCGTCCTTGTCTGTCGTTTGCTGAATATATGGCCTAACACACTCATGAGCGTGCTTTCGAAGTTGGCTCTACGATCGGAATGCAACTGGTAGGGTGCACCACATCCTGCAGCCCAGTCGCTGAAGCATGCTTTTGCTACACTCCAAGCGCCTGTGTTCTCCTGGGAAACCGCTGTACGCTACTTCATGAAGTACTCCATCTTCCCCTGGCTGTCACTGGTAGAGGACCAATGAAGTCGGGGCGTACCAGCTCGTTCGGAAACCCGGCCGTCATTGGCCGTAGGGGTCCATGGCGAGTTGCTGAAAAGTTCTTATTTTGTGTATAATCAGTGCATGACGGGCAGTGAACCGCCAGACCTCGTCCCAAGTGTGGCCATTAAAACCGAGGACGAATCGTCTCTTCCATTTTACTTTGTCTGTCATACCTTAATAATGCATGAAACCTATGCTTCGCTTTCTGTGGTGCCATCTTAAGAATGCTTATCTTACTCAGATACGCCGACCCTTTTTGTAAGTACATAAGGCTGGACTAATGTATTTACATGGATCCCCTTTTTCACAACCGAAGCCAAACAAATCTGGCGTGCTCACCTTCACTGCCTCAGACATTCCGATCCTCCAGTCACTTGGTGCTTTGCTGAGGTCATTTCACAGACAGCGTTGCGCTCATATAAATGGCTTTTCCGCTGGCATTTCATGGCGTTTTCACTTCGCCATGAAGACAATTACACTTACATTTGAAGGAATTCCGAATCCAAGTTGCGAAGAATGGCATTTTCCATTGTCATGGAAGTATTCAGACACAAGGAACAACTGCACTCACCGTCCCCATGACCCGTCCAGCGTGGATAGCTGGACACGTTTTGCGAGCCGGACAAGAATATAACAGTAAAAGCCAGCCTCAATTAACAATGTGTTTACTCACCTGCATCACTATCACCCGACTCTGCGACTCTTTTACATCTTTGACCGGCTTCAACGACTACTACAGGATCAGTTACTCAGCCACTCGGCCAACCAAGGAAAAAGTTTGGCCGTCAGCCGACTGCGAATAATAGAGTGCAAACTCGGTCTATACGATGCAAAGCCGACCAGCACTACTGTTAAACGGAAGCTACGGCAGTGTTCCAGGACGTAGTAGGTTGTTGCCCGGCAAGCGTTCTCCCTATAAAATGCCACAAATGACCACTAGTCAACACTGCAACGCGGCGGATGTGACTCGCCACAAAATAACGCACAGCTAAACATTTCACACTGACGAAGTTCTCAGCCTTCTACATCCAACCTGTGCAACTGATTTTACTATGTAGAACGATTTGATGGAGCACAGATCATCCGGACTTCGTAATTGTCATTAGTTGCACAAATGCCTTGTTTGGGCTCCTGTGCTCATGGATCACTGCATGGCTAAAGTACCCCCAAATTGTAACTTGACGCAACAGTTATGACTGAATTTTGCGCGCCACAGCGCCATCATGTTCCTTGGTCTGACTATTACCGGACTATATGCTCACTCGCATACGGGATTTTTAGGTCTCGTGCGTTGGTACACGCTAGCGTGCAGCTCCTTCGTTAATTTCAAGCTACTTCTCCCCAATTTTAAGTTCAGAAGCAAATGCTAGCGGTGTTCATCCAGTTCATTCATCGCTGGTACCGTGATGTGACACAAATATTTCCTTGGTGATTTTCCTGGCGAGAGCGGTTCTAGGTAAAGCATGAGTGGGATAGTAAATATCAGAAAGTGGAAGCTGGTTGTTTACTTACCAATGCGCATAAGACCCGGTAGGCTTTGAAGTCTGGTGAAAGATAAAAACGCACGGGCAGCCTATATATGGCTAAGTGGTTATCAAAAATTTTCAGGATGGTTAGACAGCCAGTGTAACAGGGGTCTCGCTGTCGCTGGTTAGCCTTCGGCCCCGTGAAATTGAATCTGGAAATGCGAATGTTTTACTAGCAAAAGCGGTTGAATAAGAGGATATGGTTTACTTGATGCTGGTCTACTAGTGTTGCCAATAGTGATAGGCGCATGTATAACAGCTAAGGCCAAGTATATGGGGCCAAGACAGGATATATGGAGAACAAAATGTCTGATTTATCGGCCTATAACTTTTCAGTGGTGTCTTTATCGACAAGCTGGAAGTTATATGTATTATCTTTTGGCAAGCGTACCGATTGTAGTTGGAAAGGACGGAGTAAAGTGCCTAGTACCCTGGCTTAATGAAAACGCATCAATTAAGGTCAACTAGCACCTGACATCGACGAACGTACATAGAGGCACATTTAAAGCTGGTAGTTAGACGATGTTTTGGACAACGCCTGTGTCAAGCTGGTGGGTATCTAAAACAACAATAGATTTCAAGACCTTATACAAGGCTTAGGTCTGGTAGGATGCCTTTACTAGGACTAACCTAAAGGTCTTAAGCCTGTTACTTTTCCACGGGCCCAGTGGTCGAAGAATTTAGAGTTCTTAAAGAAAAAGCTGAAGACAAGGAAATAAGGTGTAGTTAATATGGAAGGATTGAAGTTTGCCGGCTGGGATGGCTTCCTTATTGCCTTGCAATATCCTATATGAGGAATACCAACGGAATTGCGAACCAGCCAGTTAACTGCATGGGCTGTATTGTTTGTTAAACTTTTTAAACCTACCAAGTGACGATTGAAAATGGGGAGGGCTGTAGACACTGGTTGATTCATGCAGCCTTTGGACTAACGTGTCAGTGAGGGAACCGAAGTAACTCAGGAACTAATCAGCACTTGCTAAATACCTTCGGCCTTCAGCATTCTACCCTTAGCGCCTATAAGATGCGTGCGACTGATCCGACTGAGACCTCCCGGGTGTCATGATTACGGTGAGGTATAAGATGAAAACAAGGGGTCCCTGCTGGAGGCAATTCATGGGGTTCGGGCTATCTAGTATTCCATGCAAGATGATTTGGTTGTGTCCCCTACTCTTCCCGTAGCGCATGCATATGGCTGAATCCTCCGTAGGGGAACGCAAGATAGTCAAGAAGAGATCGCCGAAGAATAAAGTCGTTTTGTCCTCGGCTTGCTGTTCTTACAACCTAAAAAAGTGCGCGACGTAGGCCGCTAAAATCTCTTAGGTGTTAAAGCGGTAACGACAATGAATGTGGATGAGTTGTGAGCTCAAGGTGCTTAGACGTCATGTGCTACTTCGCCGATATCCCCCAGCTACATCAGAACCCGTTTCGAGGAAAGGTCATGCGAATGACAGATATTGCACTTGCATGGTATATTGTCAACACCTAGGAATCTTTGTATCTCCTTCCTGAACGCCTGCAAGTTTTGGATTTCTCTTTGTCTGGAAGGCAAGCTATCCCATATGTGCACGTATACAAATAAAATGAAACGATATCACCGTCTTTTCTTTGCCCTAAGCGGAGTAATGGTACAGCCCTTGTTTCGGGGTTTAAGTTCAGAGGCGCTTCTTAGTTTAAGACAAGGGATATCATTGCGCAGCTTTTTGGCAATTAGCTTATGTAAGCAGCACAGGTTAAGCATAATGTGCCTTTGCTAAAGGGGCTGAATTTTATAGTGCTCACACCTTTGTCAATAACCCAGCGCTTGCTGTGATGGAGTTAACATTCTCTTAAAGCGCCGCTGAGCTTTTTCAGGTAGAACAGCGTCCGACTTCAATAGGTTGCTACGTATAAGTGAGTGATATTCCAGCTGTGGACGGACGTGGCAATTATAAAGGTTTAGCCTTGCATCTGCGGTTTTTATGGAACTGTGTATGTGGATGGCTAATATCCTTACCCTTTCCACTTGATATTGAACTTGCCCTGCAAAGCGGAGACTGATGTAGTAACGCAAGTCGAGGCCTATTGTTATGGCATGCTGTTTGTTGGTGATGCCGTTTATTGTTAGTTACCCAGCAAGTACAGAAACTTAGTGGATAATGACATTACATTTTTGAGCGGGGTACGCTGTTTGCCAGTGTTAGTACCACTTTCAATTGCATTAAGTTCCTCACAGACCCCAATTATTGCAGATATTTTCTTACCATGGAAAAGATGTATACAGCTTTCATGTCGTCAGCAAGGACGAAGGAGTAACCGGGGTGAAAACTCCTACAGGGGGCATCGATATAAATTATAAATAGGATAGAACCGAGAGCACTTCCTTGCGCTACTCCGCCGGGGACTGATGGTGGGTTGGATATAGTTTGCTCAGGCTTAACAGCCTGCGTACGCCCTATTAGGTAGGAACTCAGCTAGTCTAATAAAGAACTGTCTACTCCGTAAGCCCTGACCATTTGCATCAGGCGGATGTGTGGCATCCTGTCAAGCGGCTTTCGTATATTATGGTAAATAGTAACAACTGACAGCGTAAGGTCAATGGCCTCGGTGACTAAATTGAGGAATTCCAGGTGACAGGTAGCACAGGATAGCGCGGTTCACAATAAGAGTTTAAAGGTTGCCACCTTGTTTATTTGCTTGAAGGGTATGGTCCGGAATTCATACATGTCAAAGGGGCCGTAACTGCGGACTTGCATGGGTCGTTTGGATGCAGTTCCACCTGTCAATATCCCGAAGCTAGGTTTAGGTTAGTGAACCATCGTGATCCAAAGGCAGCGTCCACGGTAACATTAGTCCTTGGTAGTGGAAAGGAATATTTAAGTATGACTGCGTTCAGCTTACGATAGCCGATCCATGGCTGTACTTCACCGCTTTCGATTTTTTAGAAGCTGGTTTTGCCCAAGATGCTTTGGACGGCCGGATAATATCCCGGATTAACACGTCCTTGATGATGCAGCACAACCTTTCTGGGAAATGTGGCCGCACACGTCTTGCCGGTGGGCGAGTTGGCGAAGCGCTGCCGGTATCAATGCCGTCCTGCTCATAGGTATGCCAGTCTGCATTATTCTCATCCCACGTAACCGTGTGTTTGCATTAGTCTAAAATATTTTCCAAAGCACTGTCGGTCAGTGTCGGATCTTGCGCAAGGCTGTCATGGAAAACTTCCGTTTCGCTTCCTCTTTTACTGCGCTGTGCAACGTCTGGTAGACGGATGAGCAGAACGGAACCAACCGCGAGCTAACTTCAGGGTTTTCCCAGCAAAATCAATCTTAAAATTTGCAATGAGAAAAGCTGCGCCAGGCACAACAATCGGAGGAAGGTTCCCAACCACGAAACAACGGTGAGTAGCTAAACTCCCCTTAACTTGATCGTTGCTGCGGTCCTGCCCGCTGGTGTTGTGAGGTATCCTAGGCTGCTAAAGGCTGACCGATCTATTTTGCCGAACGACTGCGTCCCTCGGGATTGTCTTCTTATGGACTAAGGATCAGGTTGCAACAGTACACACAATCGGTCTAGTGGCAGCCCTGCCAATAAGATACCACTGGTATGCAGGGTTCCACGACTTCATGGGTTTTCGATTGGCAAGTTCTCTCCCCACAAATGGTCACAAATATCTGTTTAACAACACTACAACGTGGCGGATACGACTCGCCACTCAATATTGTCGCTGACCCTGTCACACATTGCAGGTTGCCCGATACCACATTTCAGAAGTTCTATGCATCTACCTGCTCTCATATAATTGAACGTACATGCTTGAGCTGTAAAATGCCACTATTCTTAAAATTTTTACACAGATTTTTGTCATGCTTTACGCACCTGACATACCTCGTGCACACAACCTCATAGAATCATTTTCTCACCAACGTATACGCCAATTAAATGATTTCTGTAATTTTTATCTAACACCTCGTATTCTGCGAATGACCCCGCCCATGCAATTGTGCTTACGCCTGTCGAGGTGTGCCTTGAAACACTCGTGGATAAACTGCATTCATGCTTTGGACCATATGAATCGACCTAACTGACTACCCCTGAGTACGCCTGCGTTTCGAATTGCTCATTATGCTAATATGTGCAAGAATGTATTATTCTTAGCACGCCTAAATGGCTTACCGCGGTTTGCAGAGAATAAACCTTTAAGTTACTTATTCACTTACTCGCTCTTAAGTGCTTATAGCCCACATAAAAGCAATATTACGGGAGATCCCGCAAGGTGAACACCTAAAACGGAGGGAATCGTAAACAAATGACTCTGGAACTTACCCCATCAATTGCATCCGCACGTATAGACCGCCTTTCTGTAACTCCTACCATAAGGACAGTCTCGTCGCGGGCGGCTAATATTTCTTCTCGGTATGTGTTGACAGCTGGTAGCAATGGAGAAAGGACTCCTGCCTGCGCGGGTCCGTTAGACGATCTCGGTTTCTCCCGGTAATGGGCCGCCGCTACGGTTTGCCGTTAGCCCTTTTCTTGCGCTTGATGTTTGCTGGCCTGGATTCCTCGGACGCCTTCCTCTTCTGCAGCAGACTTCAGAGCTCCTACAGTCCCTTTGTTGGCGTCTGCAGGCGCTCCTGTCCAATATATGTGCAGTAGTACCCACCAGGACCTGCTGGAAAACTATGTCATCCAGGGACGCGGCGCCATAGTTTGGAAAAGCAGCGCTCGCGAGACGTCGTAGAGCGGCAGCAAAATGGGCCAATGCTTCGCCAGCTCCTTGTTTTCGCAGATGGAATTGCCGAACGTACTCTAATTGATGCGGTGGCGTCTTCCGTAAGCCCCGAAGTTGTGCAACTGCGTATTGTCTACACGAACTGCGACGAAAGTGACCGGGTCCACCAGCAGGTCTGCGTCCATACCCAAGTAGCACAAACGTGTAATGGCTTTATCATCTTCTAAGCATGGGCGTACGTAACGCCACGTGTCGCTGCCCTAGCAATCACACTCGTCCCAGTATGATATTTTGCACATGGTGCGGAAGTCGTGGATGCCTCGACTCAGCTTTCCACGGCGTATAACATAGCTGGAGGTTATGAACAGCCGTCATTGTGCAAGCGAAAGTAGGCGGTTGCTCTTTGTGGTATTTCAAGTTACCAGTCGAAGTGCTCCTGCCAGCGGCATGGGTTTTGTGTTCACCTTTGTAATGTTGCAACCGTGACTCATTCATATCCGTGTTATCGATACAAACCCATGGACACCTACCTTCGACTCGCACATTCCCACCGATAGCAAACATACAAGAATGGAGCAGCACAACTAGAAGCTCAAACCAAACAGCAGCATAAACACAATCCCATACTTCCAAAACCTCCACACAAACATAAACTGGTATGGCCAAACTATCGGATTATTGCACATCCTTACTCACGTGTTGTTATTTCAAAATGATCAGGTCTGTAAATGTGTGACGCATTGTGGAGAAAAAAGGCTTTGTTTGGTTATTTATTTATAAATATATAAATAGAATGCTTGTTCTCGACTAAGCGAGACACGCCTGTACAGGAATGATCATGTTAAGGGTACAAATTGTCTTCATTTAGTGTACAATGGAACATTGCGCTTGCCGCATAGGTTGATATGTGAATGTACGCAATTGTAAATGCGGGCGGGTTCGCCGGTGTTTATGAAATTTGTGATTGTTTTTATGCCATTTTGATCGTGCCTGAACGTGTCGTCAGCTTTAAATGTAGACTTGATGGCTGTGGACTTGAAGAGGTTGTCCGGATCAGCAGTGGGCGACTTTAGTTGGCAACGTGTCACGACCGCCAAGTCACGGGGTTGGTATACGGACGCTTGTGACTTTTTATAGGGCAGCGCTTACTCAACGAAAAGCCAACACGTCCCGGAACACTGCAGCCGAACTAGTTGCTGGAAGGAGATAAACATATACCAGCCAGCTGGCACCGCGAGGTGGTTGTTCGGTTAGCCGGCTAAAGTGGAAGATAGAAACTGTAAGCAATATTCCAGTTACGAAAAACTAAAAGGGGTCGAGAAATATGTAATGTGCGTCTGATCGAGTGTTCCGAGTTTCTTTACTTACGTTGCCCATGATTGGTCGTATGAGTCCGGTGGGGCAAGAGGAAAAAGCAAGGAGTTCGGGGACGGTTGGAGAATGTTACCTCAAGCATTCAGTAATAACCGGAGCAGCAAAAAGATATATATATATATATATGCCGACTGGCGAGCAGGCAGCGTGCATAAGCGAGACAGGAACTGTTAAACCTGGTGTTACACCGGGTCGGTCGAACCGGAAGAGGGGGACCAGTTAAAACAACGTAAATTGTCCAATTGTTCGTCGCCGTTCACTCTTTGCTGGCTTTGATCCGAATGATACAACGTCGCTGCCCGTTCTGTAATGAATGAAAATAATGTCATGTGTTTGGGTGCGTAGTATAAATACCACTAACCGTGTTATAGACCGTACTCGGCATTATTCCTGACGGGGTTATTTGTGGCTGAGATTAAGGTACTTCATTTAACAAATTAGTTGAAAAGTATATACTATAAATAATTATTGGTACTTCATATATTATATGTACGTACCTAAGTAGTTTGTTCATATTATGTAGGTATCAGTTGCTATCATAATGGTAAAATACGTAATAAACCTGTAAACGCTGGTTATTTTTGAATATTGACATCAGGTACATACCTAAATTTTATATATAAATACCAATGTAGTCTTCACTGAGGTGATATACTTTCTATGTTGTACTATGCTGTGCTCTGCGTTCTTGGGTTTGGCAAGACCGGTTCACTTCCGAGAGAACGTAATATAATTTTCATTTTCCGCACTGTTTACTGCACTAGCAGTCAGCGTTAGAGCACCTACATAAGTAAGAAAAATAAACTGTAGCAAAATTTGCAGGAAACGAAAGGCAAAAAGGTAATTGTACACGCAGGCTACGTACCGGCAGCAAGAAAGACAGCTGAAGCTAGAGACAGGTCAGATAATAGAATGGGTGTGGTTTTGCCACCCATGGTCCCTTAGTTCATTGGATAGCGCAACTTGTTGATTCATTAGTTCATTGGTTCGTAGACAGCAGCAAGGAAAACCTTTGTCAGCCCCATTACTTTCCGCTTACTTTAGGGAGCATGTGTTTTGATCCGGCATTGCGTTCCGCAGGGGAACGTTGCGATCACAATTAAACCTGCAAGGTCTATGCTTTTCCAGCAAATAGCTGTCTAGCAATACTTTGAAACATACTGCTGTTTGCACGCTGATGACCAGCTCAGGTAACCTGTTCGTCATTCTACTCGAGTTGACCAAGTGACATCAGGGCGAACCCGAAGCTGCCTTGGTTTAAACAGCTTCATACCGTTGCCTCGTGTCAAACTAGCTATGCAAAGAGGAAAGAACTCTTGTGACCCAATCACCAGCTCACCCAGGAGAATACGTTGCGTGTAAAGCTAGTCAGCACGGCGACGGCGACACGCAGGGGAGAGCGTGTTCGTCCTTTGAAGACAATGAAAATAAGACAGGTTCCGGCATGTCACGATGGATTTCGATACGCGCCGCGGAACCTACTCTATCCGTATGCATTCACCTTTCGTGAGAGTATAGGATGCGAGCAATCCGAAGTAACGTATAAGTCGAACAAGAGGACTGAAGAGAAGTAGGTATAGCTCTCTATTTATCCGGAAAATGAAGCTCCCTATGGAGAAAAACATCTTATTAGCCGCGGAAACTTTCTTCAGGTTGTCTTGAGATGTACGTAAGTTTAGCGGGACAATAACGCTTAAAACTTTATCAAAGCTTGCGTTTCTGTACAGGAAGCTCATAATATTATAAACAACAAACTGGCCCGGGACGCCAGTTGGGAGGACAGAAGACGCAGCATGGTTGTTGAGTAGCAGCCACTCCCTGAACCAGCAGTGCAAGCTGTCCAGCGTTGTCTGTAGCGCGTTTACACGATCGCTTAGACAGGTCTAGCCACGGTGTAGAATCAGCAGCAAATATGAGGAGCTCAGCAGAAAGGTCAGGTGCGTAGATTTTGTAAAGCTCCAGAACAACAACACAGCCAAGTGGGACCCATCTGATCACAAAACTGGATTGGTTTAGGTGTCGTTCACTGAAACTCGCATGCACCGGCCATCCAGAAAGTCAGCGATCTAGGAGAAAATCTTTGCAGAACGGCCAATTCCCTGGAGTTTGAGAAGGAGGCGGCAGTGTGGAACTTGGTTAAGTGCCCTGCTGAGGTCGACGAGAACGACGCTTAGACGAATGACGGCATCCGGCAACTTCGCCCACTTTTTACCTCACAACAAGCATCACATCATTATACACGTCCGCTAGTGATGGGAAACACCCCAGCTACTGTGCCGCAATAGATACATGAAAAAGGAAAACAAATACAAAAGTTGCACGCCAGCTGAGCTACCAGCAACGGATAGGCATCCCTCCGGTAAGCTACCAGCCGGCTATTAAGCAAAAAGAAAACTTGTTAGGTTTTACGCTAGGAAATGAGGTCCTAGGTGGAGGGGGGCTAAAAGGGTTGGGGAGGGACAAAGAAAAGCAAGCAGGAACGCCACTGAGGTCGGCTCCTAGCCACAACCATAATGTATCCAGACAAACGTGTTCACCGTCTTTTTGACCCCAACCAAGGAGCCGTGACGCTCCAACCGAGACCAGCACAGAAGTGAGGACATTCATGCCTCTCGACCAAGTCATCGCTTGGCCACCCCTCCTCTTCTTCCATCCGCATCCCCGGTGCCCAAACACCGCACGTCGTGGAAGTCGAGGGGCTGGCATGCGCAATACGTGGCCGAGCCATCGGAGCCCGGTGCGTGAAATGACAGTGCTGAGCGGATCAGTACTTCTTCCTGTGCCGTAAACAAGGCGTCGAACACGCTCGTTCCTCAAATGGTGTTCACACCAGATGTTAGCTAAATTGTGGAGGCACCGGTGGTCGAACGTAACTAGCCTCTTCAGATCCGTTGATTTTAAGGGCCAGGTTTCGCAACCGTATAGCTGGGTCGAATGTACCGCTGCATTGTACACTCTGCCCTTCAGGGCGAGAGTGATGTCGCGCCGCCGCCAAAGTTGGCGATGGTTAGCAAAAGCATCCCGAGCTTTTGCTATTCGGTTCGTGATATCGTCTTCCATCCCAAGGGCTCTGATACAACTTCCCAGGTAGTTGAATTTTTGAACCGCTTCTAGGTGATCCCCACCAAGGGTCAGCGCAAGAGGTGATCCCTGACAACCTTGGAGGACCGCTTTGCATTTCGGTGGTGGAAAGCGAAGCCAGAAGTGGCTGACAGCTAGTGCTAACCTGTCCAGCTTGGCTTGGCACCCATGGGAGCGGTCACAGCTTACGGCAATGTCGTCAGCATACCATAAGATGTCCTTCTCCTGGGAGCAGATCCACGCATTCCAAGTCATGTCCTGTAAATGCACTCTCCATGACTTCGACAACAGTGAAGTTGAAGAGGAAAGGTGACAGCGGGTATCCTTGTCTCACACCGCAGGAGATCCTGAAGGGTGGCGACAGCTTGCCGTAAGCGCTAACTCTGCCCATGCTACGCGCGTATACTGCTCGGAAAACATTTACATATTTCTCGGGCACACCTTTCCTGAGTAGACAATTCCAACGGGCACATCGATCAACCGAATCGAAGGCACATTTGATGTCGAGGAGCACGACAACGGTGGGCCGCCATTATATGTGACGGTGCTCTAACAACTGACGCAAGGTGAAGCTGTGGTTAATGCAACCACCACCCCGACGAAACCCGGCTTGCTGCTCACGAATGTGGCTTTCACGAGCGCCAATCAGTCTGTGAAGGATTATGGAGACGAGTAATTTGAAGGCTATGGGGAGCAGACCAATTCCTCTATGGTTACCGCATTCCAAACGTGAGCCTCCTTTGAAGATTGGAACAGTGGCAGAGCGGCTACTACGGAGCGCCTTCTAGTCCGAGTAGTCTAAAACCGCTGTTGTAGAATTAAATATATCACATAATCTGCGTCATACGTTCTTAGCATCCGTAAATCATAGTGGATCTAAGGAGGGCCCGTGAAAAATGTTTCCTTTTACCAAGGGGGACTATATGATCGATAGATAAAATTATTTATGATCACAGGAGGCCCCAGGCATCGTCAATGTCCAGGTCCTAGGGAAAGCTTCAACTTAGAGCACATGTAGCATATCTGAGACGGTGTGGGCCCGCACGCCAGCAATTCCGCCGGTACACGCGCTAGAGGTGAATGCTAAGACGGCGTTTCCATTCAGATGAAACCACACAATGATACGTTTTTCCAAATGGTAGTAGTACAGTCAGTGAGAAGACAGCTGAGCAGGCCAGTGAGACTACGATGTTCAAGATGTGTAGAGCCTGGCATGAATATACTCAAGTGGGCGCTGCAAGAAGCTAGAGCAAATGACAACCAAGAACAGTTTCGAGTAGAAGCGACTCAAAACAGTCGGGAGAGCAGGTACAGTAGAGCAGATCCCACACCATACCAGCAGCAGTAAAGTGTCGCACTATCAGACAGTCTCTACCCCTGCCGGGCTTCTCTATCGACATCAGTGAGCAAGGTTCGAACCCATAACTGCTCTGGAAATGACCCCGACCATAAGAGTCCTACACTCGAAATGAAACCAAAGTGACAACGGCTAAGAAACAACAACGTTGCCGCAGGTTGCTTCCACAGAATGGGCCCGGCGGCTATCCATCTAATACAGGGGCACGCCACCCACAGACCTCCCCAGAACGGTCGGACCGGGCGAATTGTTGTCCCAGAAGTTAAAACTATTAGTCTAGTGTGTCCGAAGCCAAACAGGTCTCTGTAAAGGCCACTAGATCCGGTTGTTTCTCTGAGGAAAGCAGTTGAATTCCATTAAGCTTGTTTTTTATATTACGTACTTTTGCAGCTATCACTTTTAAGGCATTCGTTGGTCTTGCTGCTTGGGTATGAGAAGTATTGCTTAACTTACAACTCTGTACTTCCTGTACCACGCGAAAAGTTACAATGCTTTGATTAACATCACTATTTGCCCAACGTTTCCGTATCGACGTCATGATAGTGGTTTTACAAGTTACGTTGATTTTATTCACGCTCACTACAAACCGATGCTTATTAATGGGGACTTTACCGTGCAAGGTGTATTGACGCAAACGCTCATGCAAGACGTTGACTACAGCATTCGCTGCAGAGCTTGTGGAGCTGATTCTTCAAACCCTCCATAAGTTTGTAGTTTAGCCAACAATATGTATGATGTGAGAGTCTCCGTCTATTCGTGGTCTAAGGTTCGCAAAACCACCTGCTTCAGTAAGTAACAGGTTGCGGTCAAAAGCTTGGAGTAAGTAAACGCTTGCATTTTCTTCGAGTGCTCGTTTTCTATAGAGTCAAGGATCATTGCGTGGCTAGACGCCCAAGCTGCGTGCGGATTTTCAGACATTGCTATTCGGAGCTGCCTTGTCACCCTGCACCAGGTTGGCCGCAGATGGTATGCCGACGGCATGGGAGAAATGCACGGCATTCCTCCCCGAGTTGTCGCTTCCTTACCTACCGCTTACATTTGGAAGACAACCAAAATGCAAGCCACCCTTGTTCCATCTATCTGCACGTCGGCTTCTATACAGGCAGGCCAGGTGTTGCCGGAGTTACCTTTCGACTCTCTCAGTTGCTGACTTGCGCTGTTATCGAGCAACGCGGAGCAAGCGTAAGCAGTACCTAAGGGTTGCAAAGCTTCGGTACGAACAGGAGCTAGCGAACACAGCTTCAAGCAAACCGTAACGATTTTCCGCTTGCTTCAGGTGACGATGCAGGGAGGATCCATCCATCCTGATGTTGCACGGACCTGAGGGGTTACTGCGCATACCGGAGAAGATAATGCCTGTCTTCTCCGCGAGCGGTACACGAAAACGTGTATTCCCGCGTAACTTTTACCAACCTTCGATTTCGAGGATAAAGTGCCGGCGTAGTCTTTATGGACCAATAGCACCGTGTCAGGTGCCCAATTACGTTCACAGCTGCAAGCACTCTACCCTACTGAAACCGTTGGTGTCGATACCACTCAGCCAAAATGTCATATGTACTAACAACTGAAAGTTGTTTACCCATAGGTTGCCTGTGTGAGAACACACTTACAACATGCATCTTACCCACCGACTGGAAGGAAGCTGTAATTTGCCCTACCTTTTAAAGGAAGGCAAGTAGCTTCCTGTAAACACGACTGTCAGTCTAACCTGTGAACTGGCTAAGTTGCTAGAAAACTGGTAAGGGTTGTCCTCGAAAACCACTTAAGAATGTTTGGCCTTCTCAGCCCATCATAACATGGTTTCGGAAAATGGTATCCCAGTTTGACTAACCTCATGGTTGCCTGAGAAATTTGGGCGGAATCTGCCGATCAGGGTTAAGCAATGGATGTGCTAAACATTGACTTCTCCAAAAGGTTTAACTCTGTCAAGCATACTCGTCCTTCCCTTAAGCTCCTTTCCTTCGGAGGTTTCGGGCACGCGCTTCATTGGCTATCCGCATTTCTCAGAAGGCCAGGGATGTGTGTTGGATTAGATCCAGTCATTCCTTCCGACAGGCATGCTGATTGGTGTCCCGCAGGAATCAGTCCTTGGTCCTCTGCTATTTGCAATATAGGTAAATGTATTGCCAGAAGTGCTGGGGCTGCCTACATTCATGTTCGCCGACGACACGAAGGTTTAGTGAAGGATGCGGAACTTTGCTGTCTCCTAAGTTCGGCAACAGGCTCGTGACAGACTCTTTGACTGCTCCGTTCTGTGCCATATGCCAATAAACCACAGCAAGTGTTCAGTTTTGCTCACAGGATCAAGTTTTCCGACTATTCCCTACATGCTTGCCGATAATAAAATCCCGCACATATCCTAACACATTGATTTAAGGATCAACCTGTCACAGGAATTAAAATTCAGCGCGAACTAGACGAAAGCTTCTTGCGGGGGTTTTCGTACCCTCTGCTTGATCCGTAGATCCTTTGGGATCCTGACGGCGAAAATGTTTAATAAATTGTTTACAGAGTATTGCCTCAAGGCTTGTCCTCCTTGCCTGACTCATGATAGGATGGCAGTGGAGTAGGTCTGCAGAATCGGAACCAGAATGGTCCACGAGTTGCTGCACGTGTCTTATTCTAGCAGGTTGCTCAATCTAAAGCTGTTTTCATTACATTATCGTCGTCTTCATGGCGCCTTGGTTCTCACTCTTGACTTTTTCTTATTACCTTTACCTACTCACTGCAGTCATCCGATAAAATTGCACAAATGCAGAGTTAGTCCGGTTCGGGCCGAGACTCCTTTGTCACGCTGTGCGATAGATTCTTGGAACGCATTGTCTGAGCGCACAGTATTGTCAGCAATCTTGACCGAGTATCAACCTCGCCTCGAAGCCTTCAAATTGCAGCTTCAAATCGTCCCATTTTCCTCATAATTTAGTTTTGGTTAGCTATCAAGCTGCCTTCCGTTTTGTTCACTGTTACTAACTTCCTCTTCATTGTCTTCTTTCATCCTCTTTCGCTATATATCTAGTCTACAATTTTATGTTGAATTTTAATTTCGGGCGGCAGGCGCATGGCACGTCAGCTTTAATTGGTTGACCAAGCTTTGATTTGTATATGATGAGTTGTCTCCCACAAATGCCCGACATTGCCAACGCGTTCTAAGGTGGATCGACGACGCAAACAGGATGAACGAGTATTGGCACTTAAATTTCTTAGAAAGTGGAAGTCACGATTAAAATCCACACAATAAGCTGCCTCGACGGGGAATCGGACCCGGGTCCCACGAATTACCGGTCCGTTGCCCTACCACTGAGCTGCCGAGGGCTGAAGACTTGGTGCACAATTTAATACATGACTACTGCTTGGTACGCGACGCATTGTCAATGAGCTCGCGGTAACTGTCCTGGTGATGCAGGTTGGCTCACTCACTCGTCATTTCCAAAAGGTCCGAAGTAACTGTCCTTCCGAAGTCATGTATTAAATTGCGCACCTAATTGTCAGCCCTCGGTGGCTCAATGGTAGAGCAACGGACCGGTAATTCGTGGGATCGGGGTCCGATTCCCCGACGAGGCAGATTATTGTGTGGAGTTTAATCATGACTTCTACTTTCTACGAACCTTATGCTACTCAGAAAACATCCTTCAAGCATTTAAAGTTGTTCCTGTCTCATTTGAACTTAAAATTTGTATATCCGACACCGGTCTTTATACGGACCCGCTCTTCTGCAGCACGGTCTCGGAGTAGACAAAGATTTTTGCTTTAGGCCTGTGGTCCTTATTAGAACCCGACGGAATTACCTTTATTCTGCAGATATTCTTGATGGACGGGTTTCCGAGCAGCGTCCTGTTCCCTGCAGAAAAGAAAAACGGAAACGATATACGTGAAAACCAGCTTCGTGAAGAGCAAGCCGGGTTTCGTCGAGTTGTGTCTGCATTAGCACACCTTCAACTTGCGTCAGTTGTTGGAGCACCGTCCCATAAATTGGCGACCCACCGTTGTCGTGTTACTGGATATCAAAGTTACCTTCGATTAGGTGGATTGACTTGCACTTTGGGACTGTGAACTCAGGAAATGTAAACCTGAGAAAAATGTAAACGTTATCCAAGAATTATACGCACGTATATTGTGCAGATTGAGGGCATAAGGCAAGCGGTCGCCGCCCTTCAATATCTCCAGCCGTGTGAGACAAGAATGCCTGCTGTCACCTTTCCTCTTCAACTTCGATATTGATGAAGTCATGGAAATCGCGCTCACAGGACCCGACTTTGAAGGTGTGGAGCTGCTCCTAGGAGAACGACTTCTTGACTTAGAGTATGCTGATCATATTGCCCCAATCTGGGACAGCTCACAAATGTGCCAAGCGGCACTGGACAGAGTAGCACTAGCTGTCCGTCAATGCGGACTTTGCTTCATACCCTCGAAGTGCAAAGCGTTCCTTCAAGGTTGGTCTGGACCACCTCCTACGCTGACCGTTGGCAAGGATCAGCTAGAAGTCGTTCAAAAATTCAAATACCTGGGAAGTTGTATCGGCGCCCGTGGGATTGAAGATGAGATCACGAACCGTATGGCAGAAGCTCAGGGTACATTTGCTAAACTTCGCCACTTATGGCGCCGGCGCGACATCACTCTCGCCCTGAAGGGTAGAGTGTACAATGCAGCGGTACATTCGACCCTATTGTACGGTTGTGAAATCTGGCCCCTTAAGGCAGCGGACCTGAAGAGTCCAGTTAGGTTCGACCAGCGGTGCCTTCGCAATTTAGCTCACATCTGGTGGGAACACCGCGTGAGCAACGAGCGTGTTCGACCCCTTGTTTAACGCACAGGAAAAGGAAATGGACCGCTCAGCACCGTTATTTCACGCACCAGGCTCCGATGGCTCCGCCACGTATTACGCATGCCAGTCCACCGACTCCCGCGACGCGCGTTGTTTGCGTACCGGGGGAGTGGATGGAAGAAGAGAATGGCCAAGCGATGACTTGGTCGAGAGGAATTAAGGACCTCACTTCGCAGTCGGCCACGGTTGGATCGTCTCAGCTTCCTGGCCGGGTCCAAAAGACGGTGAACACGTTTACCTGGATACACTTGTTGTTATGGCTAGGAGCCGACCTCAGTGGCGTGCGTGCTGAGTTGCGTTGTCATACCCAAACTCTCTTAGCCTCCTCTGCAACCACGATCTCACTATTTAGCCTTTTATAATTTTGCATAGTTTTTTTGATGCACAGCGGCCGGTTGGTAGCTTATCGGAACGATGCCCAGCCTTACCGGCAGCTCAGCTGGCTTGCACCAGTTGCATTTTTCTCCTTTTATCTTCTATGTATTACGGCGCAGTATCAGAGGCGTTCCCCCCCTCTAGGTTACATGTGTAATGAGGATGATGACGTGGCATTTTATGCTTTTCCCCATTCAACGACACGCTTAAGTAAACATAAACAGGGTATTTAGTCGCGGTTCCAGTCCTACTTTAAGTTCTTTTTTATGACGCAACTAGCTTGGTATGCTACTTGCATCCGCTTTCTACTTTCTCTTCAGATTTTCTTAGTTTACTTTATCTCTCTTTCCTACTGTATATAACCGTCCAAGCGGGGTTTGCTAGGGCAGGATACAGGGGCACAATAGCAGCAGTATTCTTTCCGTTATATAAAGCAGCGGGTAGGCCACACCCGGAGTATTGTGTTAAGGCCTTGGCAATACACATCCGTAGTAAAGCCATGTGTATAGAAAATATTCAGAAACGTGCGAGCAGGATAGTTGAAAGGCAACGAGGTAAGTCGTACGATGATTGTTTAAGTAGCTTTGGATTAGTTTTCTTTGAAGTGCGTAGGTTGATTGGGGATCTGCCAGAGGTTGAAGACCATTAAGTTGCGTAGTGGTATTAGTCCTACCCAGCTGTTTATGTTAACTATGTCGAACTACCCGCGCTGGCATTGCCTGAAGCTTAAACAACATGCAGCTCGTTTGGACATCAGGGCAAAATTGTTTACGAACGGTATAGTTTACATCTAAACTTAACTTCTGAGTTACTTAAATTTCAGTCCGTAGCAGCTTCCAAAGGAGCTTAGGTTAGGTTTGATCTGGTTTTTTTCTAGTAATATTTTAAGTGCACCGGACTAGGTAGTGTAGTTGGGTGCTGACACATGAAAGTGCAAAGGTTTCTCTCGTTCTTGCTTCCTTCCTTTGCAGAAGCAAGGTAATTCAACGTCGAAGTGCAGGGGCCGCATCATGTACCGGCACAAGAAACTGGACACTCATTAGGCGAAAGTCTCTATTGTCCGCTGTACCTGACCTGAGCTGCCCTGACCTGAGAGGGTGTGATTATTGGATGACCATTGCATCATTGGATGATAGGGAGCAAAAGGAAGCTACTGTGTCAGCTTTTTCAATTCCCGCTCACTTCGGTGATGGCGTGGGTCATTGCGGCACAAGGTTCCGCGGAGGACCACTGTAGCTGCATTAGGGACAGCGGAACCCCAGCGCACTCAGGTGAGAATCCAACAGTTGTTTGAAACGTTCCTCTGTCTCAGCATAGGTTCCGGCAACCGGTTTCAATCAGTCACTACGCGAGTTAACAAGGCCAGGTTGAGCCGCACACGGAGTTTTCTGGGTCTGAAGGGTTTCAAGCGGCTTCCTCGTATTGAACACAGTGTTGAGTTAAGAAGTATTTTAACCTGCACCCCAGTTCCCCTCTGAGAATACGTTGGGTGCTTATCCGATATTCGTGCTGACGGCGGTAACCTAGAGAGAAAAGTTCAGTCCTTGAAGTCGGGGTGGCTACGACAGGTCCTGCAACTCAGGGCGGATTTGGATCCACGCCGTTGAACCTTCTCTATCATATCACCTTCAGCTTTGGTGAGACGACAGGCTGTGGGTAGCCGGCGTTTGAGGATTGGGCGTACATGCCAGCCAAAGCTGAGTCTAAAATGCCCCGAGGTGCGGAGAGAAAACCCACTACGTATAAAATGAAAAATCCCGTATGCCGCGACGTTCCTCTTCTGGGGGTCTTGAATGGCTTTGTGTTCTGATGACACTAGCACTCCAAGATCCCTCTCTTAAGCTGCGCTTCTGAGCAAGAAACTGCAAAGGAACCACCCGGGTTCCTTCGGGTAATGCTTAGTAATGTGCGTAGCCTAAGGAACAAGGTACACGAGTGGGTCTACTTGTAAACAAATCGCGTCACGGCACACTTGCTATCAGCAAAACACGTCTGTACCCTGATATCACAGGCGGTGAAGTATGTTTACCTGGCTACGCAATGCTCAGATGTGATCGCTCCGTTGGCCGCCAAGGTGAGAGCTTCGCTCTCTATGTGGGTTGCAAACTTGTCACGTTGAGGACAGGTGTGTTCCTGTAGCCGGATAACACAGTTGAAGCCCTGTTATCTGTTGTGTGCACTTCTTCTGCTCAGGTTACAGTTGGAGTGGTATATCGAAGCACTAAAATTAGCTCCAGGGAGCTTATTGTATTTATTTGTACGCAGGCTGCCAATGGGGTATAATACTGGGTGTCTTCAACCTCCCTGAAGTCTGCTGGGCTGATCTACTTTGTAGTTCGTCGGCAAGCGACTTTAACTCGGATCTCTTTGAGCTAACACTGCAACTGTCTTTGCATCAGTTCATGGGCTTCACGAGTAGATATATGAGCAACCAACTTCTGTTTACCTTGGATTGCGTTTTTACGAAGTCACACGAGTTCGTAAGTGATATTACCAAAGGCAGTCCTATAGGAGCCAGTGACCATGCCTGCATACCAATTCGATGTTCTCTAACTAAGAGTCATCAATCTACCGCTAAGGCATGTCCAAATATTTGCCCGGCAGACTTTAGCTCAATGCGAGACAGAGCTTCAGTACTGCATTGCGCGAGCACCGTGGCTGACACCGTTGAGACAGCCTGCGAGAAATTTAAGGCCCAACTCATCCAGCTCGCTGCTCCCCACAGCGCACTCATTCAGAGACCGTTGACACGGGTGCATCCTCCTTGGATGGATCCTACAGGTAGAAACCTGCTCAGCAAGCGCCCTAAGTACGTGCGAACTTACCAAGTGGCTTCATCAACCAGCACCTAAGAAAACCTTCGAGCGGTTAGAACTAAATGTAAGCATCATCTTGGAAAACTCTTCGTCTTCAGTACGAGAAGGATTTGGCTGAGGCAGCCGCAACGCACCTAAAGAAGTTCTTTGATTACTTAAGTGGACGCAGCGATACAACCTCGGCCATACCGGCCTTGCTACGAGCGGACGGGACCCGGGGGCACACCCGCTATGGTAAGGCGTGCATACTTAGCGAACAGTATACTGGTGTCTTCCTCGTGAAGCCCCTCTACCGCACGTTGAGCTGGTCACAAAATTTCCAACCTAGTATTTCCCTAAAACCTTTCCGTCTGTTTTCCCAACTTTTACTACGTTTACTGAGGAAGTATGCTTTTCGGCTCACTGCGTCATACTTCGCTACTGCAGAGAATTACACGTTACCTTAGGCATTCCCAATTACTACTCCATATTCGGAACTTATTACGCCTACCCGGTTGTTGTATTATTTCTTTCCTTTTTCTGTATCTGCTTCCAAAGCAGAACGTGAATTTAGCGGAGGCTTGGAAACGGCGTAATCCGCAGCCGACCGATAAAAATGCAAATATCTCCATAACCACTGCACCTAGCTTAATTATTTTACCTTTGTCGTGACTAGCGCCTAGGGTTTGTCCTAGACCGCCCATGGTTGTCCCGTTTTAGTTAACATTTCGGCTCCAAAACGGAGTTGATTCCGCTTGTTTGGAGAGTTACACTTTGAAATTCGCGCCAGGTTTGCGGTTCTGGTATGCTGCTTCTGGGCTATAATTTGGCTCCATTTTCCAATATTAGTGTATTTTCTAGTTAAGTGGGCCGGCCTTTCAGTCGCACTTTTCTAAGAAAGGCTAAATTGTTAGCCACTACTGTTATTTCCCTTGTTTCCACCCACCACTTTTACGATCTAATTTTGGCTTGTTTATTCATTTCCATGAGCCCGCTACTAATGGATGCTCGAAATGCGGTGATGTGACCAAAGAAAGTGGATCAAATTTCATCTAGTGGGGCATTTTCCATCGAAAATAACACAATCCATTGGCATAATAGATTGATAGTTTACTAATGGAATCAGCCACCTCAAGGTTTGGCAGCAGTAGCCGGTGAAAAGCGCAGAATTCGTACATAAGCTACGGAGACCCAAACTTCAAAAATGTCGAGGCCTACGAAACGTTTGTATTTATCCCTGCTTTACTGTTCGGAAAGATAAACACGATCAAAAGCAGTTGTTACGATATTTCTTCTCCATGCATGAGCATGGATGTTATGTACAATTTGATCTGATCCCACGCAGGAACAGCATCTAGCGCTTATCTAGAAATATACCTATATTTATTTATTTATTCATGCCTTGCTTAAATCAGCATAACGGAGATACAAGTCTTCTGGCTAATGCAAGGACTAAATCCTTCTAAAACATCTGGAACTGACGCAATTCATCCGAAGCTGATGCATGAATTGGCCGCTGAGCTAACTGACCCTCTGACATGTGCGTTTACAATATGGCTCGATAGCTGTGCCCTACCCTAGGTATGGAAGAACGCAATCATCTGTCCGATTTTTGAGGGCGGTGACACACCTCTGCCTGCCAACTACCGGCCCGCCAGCTTAACAAGCGTAGTAATTAAGTTGTTTGCAAACTTGGTCAGGGATTCGGCGGAGAGTCACCTGATTAAGTTTTACCTCAGTGCGGCCCAGCACGGGTTTCGTAAAGGATTTTCATGTCTGACAAATTTACTTGTAGCTCGTGAAAGCTGGGCTGAGGCAGTAGACAACGGTCACACCATCGACGTGCTTTTCGTTGACTCCTCGAAAGCCTTTGATTCTGTCCCACCTCAACGACTCTTATTGAACCTGAGATGATCCGTGATCTCTAGAGCCGCCCTTAACTGGGTCTCTGCTTTGCTAGTGGGGAGAGAACAGAGTGTACGCGTGAGCGTAGCCCTTCGCTTAGACAAGCTGTTTTCAGTGGCGTTCCGCAGGGCTCGGTTCTAGTGCCGTTGCTTTACGCAATTTATGTAAATGACCTATCCCAGGAGCTTGAAGAGCCGTCGCCATTGTTTGCTGATGACCCGAAGCGTTGTAACATCCCCGGTGGCTCTGGGGCACCTCAGCATGCCTTGGCTAGGCTTTGGGATTGGGCGACCTTATGGTTGATGCCCATAAATCAGGCGAAATGTTCTGTCCTCCGCATTGGAGGTGCTAGTCCCCCCACACGCTATGCAGTTGGTGAAAGTGAACTCCCTGTTTTCACTAAGCAGGTGGATCTGGGTAGCACGCAACTCTCAATGCTTCACTCTGGGGACAATTGGAGGAACATTGCTTGTAGGGTCCCGTATGATGTGGCTTATTCGCCGCTCCTTCGGTGTCTTAACGGCCAATATTTTTGTGAAGCTGTTCTCAGCTTTTGTGCGACCTCACTTAGAGTGCTGTATCCAGGCTTGTCTACCTCGTCTTATAAGGGACAAAATGGAACTAGAGCAGGTTTTGTAAGTGGGTACAATGTTAGCGCAAGGATTACGGGGGGCAAACGTATCCCGAGCGTTTGCTCAGCTTGGGTATGAACTCAATGCGCTACCAGAGAATTAGATTAGACTTGATCCACATTTACAATATCTGAACGGGTAAGCTCTGTCCCGGCTTGTCCTGGCGGTTTGGTCCCGCTAAGCTGCCTAGTCTCCGAGGTCAACCGTTGAAGTTGCACAAACTGCGTTCTGATGGGTAAGGAAGGAAACTCGCTTGTCGCGCCTAGTTATTGAACGTTGGAACGCGCTTCCAGGGCACGTCGTTAGGGAGCCTATGGTAGATGGTTTCGAGCGTCAGTTAGATGCACTTGGGTGGCAGTAGCTTCAGTTTCAGCTTTACATTCAGATGGGACTGAAACGATAGAAAAATCCTTGAGGGCTTCTCCTTGAGCTGATCGTCGAGCCAGGAAATGATAAGGTGCCAGGAAGTCTTGATGGACCTAAAACGAAACACCCGAAACACATCCTGCACAACCAATTACCTCCCACGTTCCCTGTACTTGCAGTACCCGCTGTGCAGGTCACGTGAAGTAAGGAAGAGGTAGAAATAAAATGGAATCTGAAGCGGAAGGGAAGTCAATTAAATGAAGGATAGCACAAACGCTTGAGGGTAAGGACAGCATTTGAACTCAAAATTTGAAGGTAGATATGGCCAGGAGAGGGGAAAGTTTTTGGGTTGCCGCCCAGTGGTGTTTAACTGACGTTCGAACCCCTTAAACGTAGGTCCACTGACTACTTTTATGACAGCTAGTTCCAACTCTCGACAAATCTGCGCTATAACCTATCTTTCACCCTTATCCTTTCGGAACGCGGCTTGTGTACCAAACCTGCCCCTTCTACTAACCGACTTGTATGTTCAACTTTCACTTCGTTTTTAACTTTCTTCCCACACCATGCTATTATCACTATTTAGCTGACATTCCTTCTCTTGTATACTTAGCTTACCCATCACTCTTTGACTTCGTATAATCCCACCAGGCAGGGACTGCTGGGCAGGAAAATGTGGGCAGGAATTGGTTGGACAGGGTGTGATGCAATCACGGTTTTAGGCTTTTCAGCATCTCTAGCAGACCTACCAATTTCCGATCAGACGGTAAGTAAAAGAAGGAAGATTCACGGCATCATCCTATCGTTCCGGTGCCATGTGAAGTTCAAGCGCAAAGGTAGCAACATTAATGTGCAACCACACCTTCCGTTAGCAGATATGTTAGAGTTAAAGGAAGCAAGCAGATACCTAAATGCCCGGCGTGCAGCTGGCAAGCAAGGTCTCAGATCAGTGGGGTTTCAAGTGGTCAGTCGGCGGTACTTTTCCTCCCTGCCAGAACAAATTCTACTTGCGCACGACCCAGGGCTAGTCGTGCCGAAGTCACCCAATTAATACTTAGTAGTGCGCGTAGCCTGAAGAACAAGATGTGTGAGGTGGTTCTGCTCGTAGACAAATCTCGTCCCGACATACTTGCTTGCACTTAAACGTGGACGTCTGAGGAAAACACAGCTGACGAATTATATCTGTCTTGCTACGCACTGTTCCGCGCTGACCGCTCCATTGGCCATCACGAGGGTGCTGGATCACTTTATGTCAGTTAGCCCATCGACGTATTGAGGACCAGCGGTTTTCAGTCTCTCGAGAAATCTTTTGAGGCTCTCGCAGTCTTGATTTGCGCTTCCTCGGTTCAAGTTACGGTCATGTTATGGTATATAAGCCCAACGAGCACCTCCAATGGAATCATTGAGTTTATACACATTCACTCCGCGAACAAGTGCCTGGTGCTGGGATGCTTCAACATCCCAGATGTTTATAGGGATGATCTATCGTGCAGTTCGGCGCTTTGATCGTTCGGTACAGAACTGCTGGACGTAACGCTGTAGGTACCACTACACCAGTTCTTGGACCCCCCCACTAGGTACATGAGCAATCAGCAGCCGTCCATTTTAACTTGCTTTGCTAAGGCACTTGACTTTGTAAATGACATTGCTTACGAATTGCCACTTGGCGCCAGCCAGCACGTTTGCGCGTCTTTCCAGTGTACCCTTAGCAGGCCTTGCCAAGCTACTACCAATTATTATCCGAACCTTTGGGTCGCGGACTTCCTACGATGCGGGATAAAGCTAGGTCATGGCCTTGTGTGAAACCTGAAACCGATACTGTTAACACAGCCTGGAAAAAAGTTAACACTCACCTCGACGTTTCTGTACCTCACATCCCACAGGTAAAAAGAAGGGAATCGAGATCGCAGCCTCCGTGGATAGATTCTCTGGGGAAGGGCCTGCTGAAGGGGCGGACTAGATGCTGGCGGGCGTACCGAACTGCCTCGTCAAACAGCAAGTTAGACAAGTATCGATTCGTTTGAAGTGTGTGCAAGCTACATCTCAGGTTAGCCCGGCTTCAGTATGAAAAGGGCTTAGCTGATACTGCCTTGAACAATCCCAATAAATTCTTTGCTTGCGTTAATCAACACTGTGATGCATGCTCGTCCATGCCATCGACTCTTCGAGGAGATGGGACCATGCCCATAGCGACTCTGACAGGGCCTGCGTGCTTGGTGAACAGTACGCAAGCGATTTTGTGCGCGAAACAAAAACACCATGCAAAGAATTCGCTTCATGTGTCTCTGAGGACTGTAGTCCAGACGAAATTTCGTAACAAAGTCCCAGGTTCTCCGGTTGCTACAAGAGGTACACCCAACTAAGGCTTCCGGGCCATATTCTGTTCATTTAAAATAGTCGCACAATTGGCAGTGGAACTCAATGGATCTCTGGCTTGTTTTTTTCAGAAGTCACTCGACAGTTGTGTCTTACTTACCGAATGGGAGGAGGTTGTTGTCTACCCGATTTTCAAGTGCCGTGACAATGACCTACCGGCTAATTACAGACTTATCAGCTTGCCTAGCGTGGTCGCTAGGTAACTTGAGAACATAGTACGAGATGTAGTGGTGAACAATGTAAATATGTTTAACCTGCTTAGCTTACAGCAGCACGGTTTTCTTAAAGGATTTTCGTGTCAAACGAACATGCCAACAGCTCCTGAGAGCTGGGCTGAAGCCGTAGACACTGGGCATGCTGTGGATGTGGTGTTCATTGACTTCGCCAAGGCCTTTGACACTGTCCCCCATTCGCGACTCTCACTGAAGTTGAGGTCGTGCGGAATATCTGGTCACTCGCTCCAGTGGGTGTCAGCTTTCCTGGATGGACGGGTATAGTATATTTGTGTGAGGGGCAGTCTTTCCTTTCGACAAGCCGGCTTTAGAGGCGGTGCGCAAGGCTCTGTCCTAGGACTGCAAGTGTTCTCAGTCTACGTGAATGACTTGGCGTAGGTGCGTGTGGTACCATACTCTTCTTTGCTGACGACCTGAGGCTCTAGATTATTGTTGTTATCCCTGGAGGTCATGTGGTTCTTCGATGGGCTCTGGATATACTCTGGGAATGAGCTATCTTTTGGTTGCTGCCCATAAACCGCGCAGGGTTCAGTGCTGCGTATTAGAGCGTCTGATCCCTCCACAATTTAGGTGCTCGATGAGAGTGAACTTCCTTACGTGACGCATCAGGTTGTTCTAGTTGCCGTCCATGGTTTCACATTACACTCCGGGGACAACTGGAAGAGGGTAGCTAGTAAAGGGTTCCGGATGTTGTGGTTTATCCGTCGTTCTTTCGGGACCCTAACCGCTAATGTGTTTGTGAAGCTCTTCTCAGCGTTTCTGCGACTTCACCTAGCATATTGCATCCAGGCCTGTCCATCACACCTTTTCCGGGGCAAAATGGCACTAGAAATGGTTTTGCCTGTCGGCACCAGGTTGGTTGAGGGGTTACGAGTGCAAACATACCTCGAACGCCCACTTAGTTTGGGGATGCATTTAACGCACCATCAAAGAAATAGAGGGGACCTAATTCGAACCTACCGTATTTTGACCGGGGTTAGTCCTGAGTTGCCTGGCCACCTAGTCCTGCTAAATTATCTGGTCTCCGCGGACATAATATGAAGCTGGACAAACCGCGGCCCGATCGCGTTTAAGTGGAGCCACGGTTATCGCGTCGAGTCATGGAGCTCTGGAACTTGCTTCCAGAAAATGTTGTCAAGGAAGCTACGGTTAAGGGGTTTAAGCGTCAATTAGATGCTCTTGGGTGACAACACGGAAGCTTTCCTTTTTCCTGACTAATTCCCATCTTTATACTTCGTTGCTATTTTCTGTACTTTCCCTCACAATTGGTATTATTCTCTTCTTTTAACTGATTTCCCTTCCTCTTTCCCTTCGATTTTTCTTCCTTTCGTACTTCACGTTATGGATGTTACAGGGATAGCTAGCGGAAGGAACGTGGACATTAAATTGGTAGACCAGATTGTTTTCGGGTGTTTTCGTTTTAGACCCATCGATAAGTCGTTGCACTTCTATCAACTCATGGATCGACGACCCTTCAAGAAGGAGCACTTACGAGATTCATTCTATCGTTCCAGTCTCACTTGAGCTTAAAGAGCCAACTGGGAGAACAGATCTATCAGTAGTTCAAAGCCTGCCAAATCCTGGGTCATAGGATCAAAGGATTGTAGAGAGGAAAAGAAGAAATACTTTATCACCTCCATCGCTTCCCGATCACTGTGTGGAGGCCGCGATTCCCTGATAAGCTGTAATCTACAAGGGACCTTAACAGCTAGAATGAAAGCTGCAAGCGCCCATGGTACTCAAAAGCTAAGCATCTAACATTCGCTTGAAACCATATGCTTCAGTATTTCGTTCCAATCGTTGATAATGCGAGTTGATAGAGCCAAAGCGGGATGAAACCGGAGCCTTATGGGTTTAAACAGTGTCCAGTTATGGCCTCGAGTTGAACTGTTTGCACTGAATTAAAAGCACGCCAGCAGCTCCGCCCCCATCATTCCTCTCTGTGTGCGCCTGGTGAAACTCAGCTCACTGCGAAGTGGGCGATAATCCAGGGAGAACAGCTTCATCCGCTTAAGACTCAGGGGATAAGACAATTCCCGTTCCCCCAAGATGTATTTCGAGCTCCGCGGTTGGACCTTTTCAATGACGTTACATCCGAACTTGGTGAGAGGGGAGACGGCAGGTAAGCCGTATCCATGAATGGGGCGGACATGGGATGTAAACAACCGTCTGAAGATATCCGGAGTCAAACTCTTGAAGGCTCTTCGTAGGGCATGGAACATCCTGTTGGCAACAGCAAGCCTTCATAACGTGTCCTGTGTAGTTCCTAGAGCAGATGACACCAACACGCCGAGGACTTTTCAAGGATTAAAGTTCTGAGCAATGTCCCATCAATGTAGTACGCCCCGAATGGCTTCAGAGTACCAATGGGGAGAACCGAGCACTAATCGCCATTTATGGGCAATCGCCATTTGACCGCCCACTCATTTACCGTATCAAGTGTAGCCTGTAATCGATTCGCATCGTCAAAACAGGATACCTATGTCCACAGCTTCAATTCGTCAGCGTAAATCGAGCAATCCAACGGAGGTTCCGCCGGGAGGTCCTTGGTGAAGAGCTTGAAAAGTTCCGGGCCCAGGAACGATCCCTGTGTGACGCCGCTAGTCATGAGCACAGGAGCGGAATAAGTCTCGTTCATGTCGACTCGAATTGTCCGGGCGTCCAAAATCTCAGTGATCCAAGAGAGAACCTTCCAAAAACAACTATTCCTGGTAGTATATAAAGGAGCCTTTCATGAGGAACCTTGGCAATGACCTTGTGAAGTCGACAAAAGTAACATCAAGACGTTTCCCAGCGTCTAAAGATTTCGCCCATCTTTCACGGGGCACAAGCAGATTCAAAGAACATGAGCATGCCCGCTGAAAACCATGCTGCGCACAAACGATGACGTTTAGGTTCTCGAGCTGGAGAAGAAGTGCCCGATGGAGAATCCTCTCCATTACCCTGCACAATATTGACGTTGAGCAGATGGGTCGATAATTGGCAGGATTTTGACGATTTCCTCCTTTGTGTATGGGTTTAACAATCCCCAGGTTCCAGCCAATCAGAAGCCGTCCAACCTCAACAGAATGGCGCAATACCCGGCAAACAGGGGCGGCAACGTAATCGGCCACAGCCGCGTGGATGCAACCCATCAGGACCCGGCGAGGACTTCGGATCTAATTCACGAATGCCTATGGCAACGACATCAGCGCTCATTTCTACATGCTCCAAGGAAGAAGGGAGTATTGGCACCGCGTAACTGGGAAACGGCGTCTCCGTCGAGTAAACAGATGAATATTGCAGGGCAGGAGACTGGATTTCGCAGCTCCATCGTCAAGTAAACCAAAATGCAACAAGGAATACAGAGCAGGACTACCACTGCCTACTCTGGTGCTTCTCTTCAGCTTAGGGAAGAATGCCTTGGGAGTCGCATTGGATTGCACGGCCAAACAGAACTCGTACTTAGGCCGTTTCTCACGTTTTTTAAGCTGCAGGTATTTCTGGCCACTATATTCCGAATAGTCAGACTCGGATTGGGTGAGCTTGAATCGGACCCACAGTTTCCGTCTTCTGTGCATTAGACTCCTCACTTCTCGATCAGTCCATGGAGTACCTATTGCAAAGGATCATTTGTAGACAGGAACGGCCTGCTAGACGAGAGAAATCATTTTGGAGTGCAAGCGGTTCCACTCATGGTCCAGAACCCCGGGTTCGGGTATACTCCAATCCACAGTACTAGCGGCCGTCTGTAGGCGTTGGGGATCAACACGCCAGAAATTTCTGCGGATGCGACCTTGGTTAAGGAGAGTAAGGCGTCGAGTCCAGAGGAATGAAATCACACCGTGATCACTGTTACCAATGGGCTGAAGAACCGCAAGGCCGGTGACATCTGATTGTGCCGGTGAGAGTACAAGGTAACGAATATGGGGAGTTTGTCTTGCAATTATCCCAGTAGGTATTTTGGCATGTTGGAGTTAGTTGCCCTCGATAACCACCACTAAAAGAGCGAACTCAAAAGTGTTTAAAGATAGAACCCAACGACCTGCTGAAGAAGAATCATGCACAGTATTATCTTATCGTTACCGTCCCACTTGAACTTAAGTTAAACTTGCGCTTGCCCAGCACTGCTAATCGCAGTCGCTCCGCTCTCATAAATCACGCCGCACAAGTAGACCGCGCTCTGAATTGTTATGCCATCTGGTGGCCCAGTTCTCGTTCTTAGTAATGCAATTCATATTTCACCATCACCTTCTCAGATCGAAATTCCCGGGGAGAGAATGGCAAATCTGTGCGGTTTGCCAACATCGAAGCTGGGAAAACCGTTGCTGATTTAATCAGGACCTGCCTTGGTCCACGTGCCATGCTTAAAATGCTAATGGATCCTATGGGTGGTATTGTTATGACAAACGACGGTAATGCCATACTGCGTGAGGTAAATCGTGTATTTGCATTATAGCTGTTTTAGATCACAGTTGAACATCCAGCTGCGAAGTCCATGATTGAGATAGCGCGAACTCAGGATGAAGAGGTTGGCGACGGCACTACTTCTGTCATTATTTTGGGTAAGCTTCTTGGAATTCCCAGAGACGTTCTCTAGGTGGTGAGATGTTAGGTGTTGCTGCCCCACTTTTGGAAAAGCAAATACATCCCACAAAGATTATCGCTGCTTTCCGTAAGGGGCTGGATGATATCCTGAGTTCTTTGCGCGATAATCTCAGGTACCCCATACTTAACTTTTTTTAATCTTCTAGCATTCCTATAGACATTAATAATAAAGACGAGATGAACAACCTAATAAAAAGCTGCATTGGAACCAAGTTTGTTAACCAGTGGTCTGACCTAGCGTGTCAAATCGCCTTGGATGCAGTCAGGACTGTTACTGTGGATAGTGACGGACGTAAAGAAATCGACATCAAGCGATATGCAAAGGTGGAAAAAGTAATTTCCGCTTTCGTTTGATTTCTGAAGATACCTGGAGGGTCGATAGAGGATTCTCAAGTTCTGGATGGCGTCATGTTCAATAAAGATGTGGTCCATCCTCGAATGTCTAGAAAAATCGAGAACCCTCGCATTTTACTTTTAGATTGCAACTTGGAATACAAGAAAGGCGAAAGTCAAACATCAATAGAAATTACTTCCGACAAGGATTTCACGTAAGATTGCCCGCTTGATAATATTTCTCAGACGCGCTTTGGAGATAGAAGAAGCATACATCAAGGAGATATGCGATAACATCATCAAGTTCAACCCTAATGTTGTTGTAACAGAGAAAGGCGTAAGCGATCTTGCGCAGCACTTTCTTTCCAAAGCCGGGATATCCGTCATTAGACGTTTAAGAAAAACGGATAATCTGAGGATTGCTAGAGCTACTGGCGCAACCATAGTCAGTCGACCCGAAGAAATTAAAGAGGACGACATCGGTACAGAGGCAGGCTTGTTCGAGGTCAAAACTATCGGCGATGAATACTTTACTTTCATAACTAAGTGCAAAGTAAGGGCTCGTTCTTTCATCAAACCATCAATAGAACCCAAAAGCGTGCACAATTTTGCTGCGTGGCGCCAGCAAAGATGTTCTCAACGAGATTGAACGTAATTTACAAGATGCGATGAACGTCGCTAGAAACGTTGCGTTAGAGCAGCGTTTGGTGCCCGGTGGCGGAGCTATTGAAATGGCTCTTGGTCAGGTACTGACGGAAAAGGCAAAATCGGCCGTATCTGGTGTGCAACAAATGGCCTATATGGCTATGGCTCAGGCTTTCGAAGTAATACCACGGACGCTGGCTAAAAATTGCGGGGCAAATGTTTTGCGGCTTATTACTGAATTACGCGCCCGCCACGCCATGGATCCTGCAAAGTACTGGACACTTGGAGTTGACGGTACTTCCGGGCAGTTAGCAGACATGCGGGAGTTAAATGTCTGGGATCCCTTGGTAGTCAAAGCCCAAACATTCAAGACAGCTATCGAGGTATGTCTTAACTTTTTTATTTCATTTTTGCAGACTGCTATCCTGCTGTTGCGTATTGATGATGTTGTCTCTGGCGTAAAGAAACAAAGTGGGGATTCTCCGAGCTCTGCCCCGGCTACCGATTAGGTCTTCTCAGTGAGAATCATTAGTTCTGTTAAAATAAATGCATGTACCCACTATTTGTTCTATTATCTCAGATAATTTTGCAGCAATATTTAGTGTACTCGTGATTCATTGGTTCATTGGATTGTAGAGAGCAGAGGAAGAAACCCTAGTCAGCTCAGTCGGTTCTTACTAATTATGGGTTAGCTGCGTGTCGTGGTGACGACGTTCCTCGATGTTTCGTCGTAGTTGCCGCGAGAGCAGCAGGATCCCAGCATCTTCATTAGGTTTTTGTCTAGAAGCTTCTTGAAACATTCATCCTGAGGTGCGTCAACAATTTCCTTTGGTAAACTGTTCCACTCATTCACCCCCTGGGTAAATAGTGAGGTCTGATCGAGCGTGGAGCCTTCGTAGTTTGAACAGCTTCCATTTGTTACGTCGGGCAGTCGGCGTTGGGGTGGAAGAACTGTACTAACTTGTTTCCGAGTCCCCTAAGAAGGATACGTCTAGTGTAGATGAGATCGCCGGGGCGACGGCGGAACTCCGTTTCATATGGTAAGGAATATCGCGGAGCCCGAAGAGAGCTTTCGAAGCACGCCTCTGGACCTTCTATCAAAGAGCACTCAAAGAGGGAAAAAACGGCCTTCTGCCCATATTCTAGTATGCAACGTACGCATGCGATGTATAGAGGTAGGAAGATCCCAGGAGTCATTCGGGAGAATGACCTCAAGGCACCTAGAATTCTTTGCGGCTGCGACCTACTTCAGTGTATCCTCGGATGTCCTAAGGTCAGAGGGTACGGTAACCCTGAGATCCTTTTCCTGAGTGGTGTTCTTGAGGAGAAACCCATCAATGTAGTATAGGTTAATTTTACCGATTGGGAGAACCGCACGTTTATCGCGATTTACTGGTAATCACCACCTGGTAGACCACTCGTGCAGCCTATCTAGAGCCTCTTGTAATTTATCGGCATTGTCTAAGCTGCATACTGTTGACCAGGACTTAAGATCATCACCGTTGATCAATCATTCGGTTTATAGCTCAACCGGGAGGTAATTTATGTACGTTTTTGAAAATTTCTGGTTCAATTACAGATCCTTGTGGAACGCCACTTGTGATTGGCACAGGAGCGAATGTGCTTTGATTAACCTTTACACATAGACCGCGGTCTCTTAGGAAGTGGGCGATCCAGGAGAGGACTTCGCCCGTCACACCGATCTGAAGCTTGAACAGTAGCCTTTGGTGAGGAACTTTGTCAAAGGCTTTGCTGAAGTCGATGAAGACATGTCTGTTTTTGGGCATCTATGGCGTGTTCCCAAGTTTCTCTGGCGACTAGCAAAGTTGGGACCTAGGAACGTGCTTGCCAGAAACCATGTTGGGATGGCACTGTTGCGTCGTAGTTCTCACAATGTAGCTGGAGCTGGCATTTGTGGATTCGTTCCATGGTCTTTGAGACGGCGGATGTCACGAAGGTTGGGCACTAGTTCGCCGGATCTTCGTGATCTCCACCCTTGTGCATCGCAGTGCCTTCTTTTCAGTCAGTGGGTAAACAGCCTACCTCGAGGGAGTGGCGAAATATTTGCCAAAGGGGATCAGCGATGTGTTCGGCTATAGTCTTAAGGAATAAGGGATGCAGCTCATCTGGCCCAAGAGAGCAGTTCAGATCCAGTTGTAGAAGCTTCATCACAACCACCATGACCTTTTCTTCAAACATAAATTTCATCCTGCATCGGCCGTTGCGCAGATTATCAAGGGTCGCCTTATCTGCTGCATACAGCAGGGCGGCTAAGAGGAAACATGCCACTGTTGGCTCCTCCCTTCTTTCTTTTCCGCCTGTTTCTCTTGCTCCATCTCGACCGCAATTACTAATCTTCCTTCTTTAATTCCCAGCTTAATTGACAGCAAACTGGAGTAAAACCATCTGCAGGCACCATCCCACACCTGTCGGCAAAAGTCCCTATTAAAGCTACGCTGTCCCGTTTCCATGGCAACGTTCAATGTTCGCACTCTAAGACAAACAAATCAACATGCTGCACTCGCACGTACGTTGGACACACTGGATATTGTTGTGTGTCCGAAACTAGGATCAATGACCCTAATGGGGTTGATGAAATAACTGTACCCGGCTTCTCCTCTCGTTATTGACTGCACGCATCCGGAGACGCCGACGCAGCACTCACGGGTCAACCTGGTGTAGGTATCATTCTCAGCTCCAAGGCTGAGCCATTGTTGGTTGACTGGATTCCGGCGAACAGCCGTTTATGTGCAGCCCGTTTAACGACAGCCAAGGTTAATTCACGAAGTAGTACAAAACTGTTTGTTTCTAATCTCCGATTATGCTCCCACTGACTGCAGTTCAAATGCTGTCAAGGGCACGTTCTATCACGAACTGAATACGCTATTACGCAGTGCTACTAGTTCAGATATTATAGTACTTGCAGGGGATATGAACGCACAAGTTGGGCGTCTGAGCTCTTCAAAAGCCCAGCTAGATGGTATTTATGGGCTTAACTCCGAACGGACTGTCAACGGTGAGCGCCTGCTGCAACTGTGTACGTAACACGCAGTTGTTTCTTAGTAGCACTGCTTTTAGACACAGTGGGCTCCGAAGTGCCACTTGGCGTCCTCCTGTAGCTGGCCAGCGATGTACCCAAATTGACCACATGGCCATAAGTTACAGCTGACGTGCTTTCCTCCTGGATTGCCGTTCGTACTGGAGTAACTGCGTCGACTCTGATCATGTCTTGTGTATGCTGTCCTTTCTCCATGAACTTTACGAGGAGAGGCACCAAGCGTCTTCTCCGTCGCAACGAGACTGGACCTTAACGTGGTGCGACGGTTTGCGTACCTCATTGACCCATTGAGCTATACTGGGTGGTGCCTCCGGGCTTAACTGAAAGCCACTACTACCAGCTTGGTCAATGGTTAGAGGGCAGACAAACTCGGGTTCCTGGTCCTCTAGGTTTGAGGTTTGAAATGGGATGGCGTCCATTTCTGTAAAACTAAATCATTGCCACCTCCCCGCTGCCTTGCGGACAGGCTTTTGAGCCAAAGGCTTTGGACGAGGACCCTAATCGTCCTCCTGTCTAGGTCTGGGCGCCGTGGCAGTATCTCAGCCCACATACAACCATGACATTTTCTTCAAACATAAACTGCATCCTGCATCGACCGTCGCGCAGATTATCAAGGGTCGCCTTATCTGCTGCATACAGCAGGGCGGATAAGCGAAAACACGCTACTGCTGGCGCTTCCCTTCTTTCTTTTCCACCTTTTCCTCTTACTCCCATCCCGACCCCCATTATTAACCTACCTTCTATAATTCCCAGCTTAATTGACAGCAACCGAAGTGCTACTGGAGTAGAACCATCTGCAGCCACCATCCCACAGCACCTATCGGCCAAAGTCTCTTATAAGGCCACGCTATCCCGTTTCCATGGCGACATTCAATGTTCCCACTCTAAGACAAACAGGTCAACAGGCTGCACTCGCACACACTTGGACACACTGGGTATTGTTGTGTGTTGTGTGTCCGAAACTAGGATCAATGACCCTAACGGGGTTATTGAATTGACTGCACCCGGCTTATCCTCTCGTTATTGTTTGCACGCATCTGCAGACGCCGATGCGGCACTCACGGGTCAAGCTGGTGTAGGCATCATTGAATGTCGCCATGGAAACGGGATAGCGTGGCCTTATAAGGGACTTTTGCCGATAGGCGTCTGATAGGTGCTGTGAGATGGTGGCTGCAGATGGTTCTACTCCAGTAGCACTTCGGTTGCTGTCAATTAAGCTGGGAATTATAGAAGGAAGGTTAGTAATGGAGGTCGGGATGGGAGTATGAGAAAAAGGTGGAAAAGAAAGAAGGGAAGCGCCAGCAGTAGGGTGTTTTCGCTTATCCGCCCTGCTGTATGCAGCAGATATGACGACCCTTGATAATCTGCGCGACGGTCGATGCAGGATGCAGTTTATGTTTGAAGAAAATGTCATGGTTGTATGTGGGCTGAGATACTGCCACGGCGCCCAGACCTAGACAGGAGAACGATTAGGGTCCTCGTCCAAAGCCTTTGGCTCAAAAGCCTGTCCGCAAGGCAGCGGGGAGGTGGCAATGATTTAGTTTTACAGAAATGGACGCCATCCCATTTCAAACCCCCAACCTGGAGGACCAGGAGACTGAGTTTGTCTGACCTCTCACCATTGACCAACCTGGTAGGAGTAGCTCTCAAGATGTTCGGATGCATCATCCAGTATAGCTCAATGGATCAGTAAGGTACGCAAACCGTAACACCACGTTAAGGTCCAGTCTCGTTGCGACTACTAGTTCAGATATTATAGTACTTGCAGGGGATATGAACGCACAAGTTGGGCGTCTGAGCTCTTCAGAAGCTCAGCTAGGTGGTAAATGTGGGCTTAACTCCGTACGGACTGACAACGGTGAGCGTCTGCTGCAACTGTGCACGGAGCATCAGTTGTTTCTTAGTAGCACTGCTTTTAGACACAGTGGGCGCCGAAGTGCCACTTGGCGTCCTCCTGCAGCTGGCCAGCGATGTACCCAAATTGATCACATTGCCATAAGTTACAGATGGCGTGGTTCCATCCTGGATTGCCGCTCGTACTGGAGTACCTGTGTCGACTCTGATCATGCCTTGGTACGTTGTCGTTTCTCCATGAACTTTACAGGGAGGCGCACAAAGCGTCTCCTCCGATAGGCAACAGAGAAATTGTCTCCGTCCTCGGTCAGGCAAGCCTATCAAGACGCACTGCATGCTGAACTTCCGCAGTCTTGTCCTAATGACGCTTAATTTCAGTGGAATAGGATCTCGACCGCCATGCACGGCGCAGGAG
>OX104064.1:128847184-128960002 GCA_944474145.2 Dicrocoelium dendriticum
TGGCACAGAGCTTTTGTGGGATAGGATCTCGGCCTCCATGCACGACGCAGCAGCATCTGCTTGTGGAACTATCGATCGTCACTGCACCAGTCACTGGATATCCGAGAAGTCGTTGAACCTGTTAAAATCTAGCAGAAACCTCACGGCTGCCTCTGAGCACAATGTGACCAGACAGATTCTTAGGTGCAACCTAAAGCGGAGCATGCGTGCTGACAAGGAAGCCTGGTGGACCAGTAGGGCTCAAGAAATGGAGGAGGCAGGAGCAGTAGCCAATTACCGCAAGCTCTTCCAGCTGACCCGCACCATCATCATCATATACGTTAACTACAGCTGGGAACACTTCAACTGCTGTGCCGCAGTACATAGAAAACGGGAGAAAAAATGCAACTGATGCAAACCGGCTGAGCTACCGGTAACAGATGGGCATCGTTCCGATAAGCTACCAGCCGGCCGCTGTGCATCAAAAAGTACTATACAAAATTACATAAGGCTAAATAGTGAGATCGTGGTTGGAAGGGAGGCTAAGAAGGTTTGGGTGGGACAAAGAAACAGCACGAACGCCACTGAGGTCGGCTCCTAGCCATAACAACAAGTGTATCCAGGTAAACGTGTTCACCGTCTTTTGGACCCGGCCAGGAAGCTGAGACGATCCAACCGTGGCCGACTGCGAAGTGAGGTCCTTAATTCCTCTCGACCAAGTCATCGCTTGGCCATTCTCTTCTTCCATCCACTCCCCCGGTACGCAAACAACGCACGTCGCGGGAGTCGGTGGACTGGCATGCGTAATACGTGGCGGAGCCATCGGAGCCTGGTGCGTGAAATAACGGTGCTGAGCGGTCCATTTCCTTTTCCTGTGCGTTAAACAAGGGGTCGAACACGCTCGTTGCTCACGCGGTGTTCCCACCAGATGTGAGCTAAATTGCGAAGGCACCGCTGGTCGAACATAACTAGCCTCTTCAGGTCCGCTGCTTTGAGGGGCCAGGTTTCACAACCACACAATAGGGTCGAATGTACCGCTGCATTGTATACTCTACCCTTCAGGGCGAGAGTGATGTCACACCGGCGCCATAAGTGGCGAAGTTTAGCAAAAGCACCCCGAACTTTTGCTATACGGTTCGTGATCTCATCTTCAATCCCACGGGCGCTGATACAACTTCCCAGGTATTTGAATTTTCGAACGACTTCTAGCTGATCCTTACCAACGGTCAGCGTAGGAGGTGATCCAGACCAACCTTGAAGGAACGCTTTGCACTTCGAGGGTGCGAAGCAAAGTCCAAAGTGACGGACAGCTAGTGCTACTCTGTCCAGTGCCGCTTGGCACATTTGTGAGCTGTCACAGATTGGGGCAATATGATCAGCATACTCTAAGTCAAGAAGTCGTTCTTCTGGGAGCAGATTCACACCTAAGTCATGTCCTGTAAATGCGATTTCCATGACTTCATCAATAGCGAAGTTGGAGAGGAAAGGTGACAGCGGGCATCCTTGTCTCACACGGCTGGAGATATTGAAGGGCGATGATAGCTTGCCGCAAGCCCTCACTTTGCCCGAGCTACGCGCACATAATTATCGGATAATATTTACATATTTCTTAGGTTTACCTTTCCTGAATAGACAGACCCAAAGTGCAAGTCTATCCACCGAATCGAATGCACCTTTGATACCGATAAACACGACAACGGTGGGCCGCCAATATATGTGACGGTGCTCCAACAACTGACGCAAGGTGAAGGTGTGGTCAATGCAACCACGACCTCGGCGAAACCCGGTTTGCTCTTCACGAATCTGGCTTTCACGAGTGCCAGGCAGTCTGTGAAGGATAACAGACAAACAATTTAGAGACGATGGAGATCAGACTAATTCCTCTATGGCTTCCGCATTCCGATCGCGAGCCTACCATGAAAGATGGGACTATTACGCAGCGGCCCCAGTCGATTGGGACAGTTTCCTGCTCCCACAGTTTGACTAGTAACTCGTGTAGATTATCCAGAAGAACAGGTCCCACGAAGTTGACGAGGTCTAGAGGAAGATCATCTGGTCCCGCGGCTTTATTATCTTCAACAGTTCGATCTAACGTTCGACTTCTGAGTTAGAGGGTGGATCCATAGGGACAGCCCAGGGAGTGAGGCGGTCAGTGGCCGGGGAGAAATCTAACAATTCCGACCGATTAAATTGCCTTTCATAATGCTCAGTCCAACGTTCCAAGCGTTTTAACAACTTATGGATAGGCTGTACACTCTCGTCACGTATAGTTTCACTAACACCAGGTCTCCTGCTGTGCGATTTACGTATCAGCCGGAAAAACTTACGATGGTTATCAAGGGCAGCGGACATTTCCATCTCCGAAGCACTATGAGACCACCAGGATTCGCGATCTCACTTCAGGCTAGCACTGAGTTTTGCCCGGAGCTCTTTGCGAGTTTCATTGTGTTCGCTTCCATCCGGAATATGCTGGCGAGCATCTAAATGTTCCAGAGACTGAAGAGACTCACTGTCTATCTCGGCAATTAGACATACCACATGAGGATTTTCCTGCTGCTAATAAGGTTTGGTGAATATGAGACTATTGAGCTTCAGCTGCATCCAGTGGGCGTTTATCCAACTCGCATGGCAGCGTACTTTGATAGGCATTCAGAACAACTGGCTTCGCAAGTTGGCTGGTGTCAATGTGGTCACAACATCGTCGTGGGCTTCCGCCAAAGCGCATTCGCAGTTCAGCACATACAACTGTATGGTCGGTGTCTACACCTGTGCTCCAAATCGAGCGACAGTTCTGGATGCAGCCTTTTCAGCGGTAACTTATCTCGATGTGATCGATTTGCGTCCATAGCTGGTTCGAGGCTGGTGGGCACCAAGTCACACTCCGGCGGGTGCTGTGTCAGAAATTAGTGCTCGCAAGAACTAAACGAGCATCCGCACACAACTGACGTAACCGCTCACCGTTATCATTACGGGAGCCTACACCATGTTGGCCGCCCAGATGCAGCTCATCTGTGGATAATTTTCCAACTTGTGCGTTCAGATCCCCAGCCAGCACTACAGCGTCCGAGCTTCTTCTGTGCCTAGGGAGCTCGTCTTTTACCGAGTTATCGCTAAAGATTGTCGGTGCACAGGAAGCGATAACGATTAGACACCTGTTAGTCACACGCTTTAAACGATCCATCCAATCGAACCGCACACATCCGGCTACTGATTGGAATTCAATCAACCAGAGGAGGTTCAGCCCGGGGACTCAAGGCAATACCAAAACCGGCCTGGCCGGTGCTCGAAGCTGCATCGTCACCGGATAGGCGCAATGAGAAAGTGCTACTAGTGTCACCTGAAGGGGATCGCAAAGTAAGCACGGAGCTCGAGTCTTGCAGGCGGGTCTCCGATAAGCAGCAGATATCGATCGAGAAGGTCTCTAATGTTCGGGCAAGTGCCGCTTGTTGACCGATCTGAAGCAATATGCTAACATTGAGGAATGCCAATCTGAAGGAGGATCGAGGACTCCAAAGGGAAACCGATGAACTGGAGTGGACCGCTTGCTTGGACATGGGCCTGTTGTCAGGGCAGGAATGACGCTCCGCGTTCACCTGTGAGTTGAAACTAAAAGACAAGCGACTATTGAAGCAAGATGAGGGAGCGCCGAGAATTGGGGGGTTGACAACAGGGCGGATAAAAGTGAAGCTGGAACGCTAGGATAAGGGTGAAAATGCGTAAGAGGGGTAATAAGAAGACGGGAAGGCTTAAGCAGTAGCATCCAAACCCCTATCTCCCCTGCTTGATGCAGCAGATAGAGCACCGTTAATTATCCTCTGCGGTGGCCAGAGCATCGGAAATTTGTTTGAAGTGAGAGAGAGATCCGCACCACTCGTCCCTGGAAACCAGGCTTCAGACAGAGACAGCGCGAGTGCACTGATAAAGAGCGTCGTATAGTTTCTTGGGCGGAACACTTTCAATGTCATTTCAACTAGCCCCCTACTCCCGGACCTCTTCCTATTCAGGTGATGCAGAACGAACGATGGACGGTTAGCTTCCGTCGGAGGCCGAGGACTGAAACGCGATCACAGCCCTCAGTCGTTTTCCTGCCGCTGGGCCGGATTCCCTCCCATCTGCCCTATTTAAGGATGGAGGTGAGGTCCTCTGCATAGCACTGACCTCCCTATTCGAACGTATTTGGAAGGAACTGCCTCGACTGCTTGGAGTGAATCGGTTATAGTGACAATGTACATGAAGTGCAGTCGCACAGTGTGTTCCAACAACAGGGGTATTAGCCTAACGGCAGTTGTGACAAAATTACTGGCCTCGATTCTCGTTCGTCACCTCACTGTGGAACGGGAATCTCGGATTAAGGAAGAGCAAGCTGGTTTCCACTTTGGGAGGGGCTGTATAGACCATATATTCACTTTGCGGCAGGTGCTAGAGCCTCGCCACGCATGCCGCAGACCGAAAATAACTGTGTTCCTCGATTTCAAGAGTGCGTTCGATTTAGTCGCTCGGTGCATTCTGTTCGAAATACATGCGCGGAAAGGTGTTCCCACGAAATATGTGAACATCCTTCGTGCACTGGACTCGAACATTACAGGCCGCATCAGGGTCAACGGTGGCCTATCGGATATCTTTCCGACCACAAGTAGTGTTCGTCAGGGTCGTCCGATTTCCCCATTTTTGTTGAATTTCGTCGTGGATTCTATCATGGAGTGTTACCTGATGGAATCCAACGATGTAGGTGTTGAAGTCCTGCCTTTTGAAAGATTAGTGGATCTTGATTATACGGACGATATCGTCTTGCTTTTTGCCGATGTTACGGTGGCACAATCAACCCTGAATAGCCTGTCCAGAGTGGTCCCATTATTTGGTATGCACTTCGCACCTTCAAAGTGCAGTGTTGGTGCAGGGCCACTGGTCACTTTATAACCCCCTGACCCTTGCTAACCAGGAACTCGTGGTGTTTGATCAATTCACTTATTTTGGCAGCTGAATTAGCAACGATGTGCGCATAGAAACTGACGTGAGCTCACGCATTGCAAAGGCCAGAGCTGCCTTCTTGAACCTGCGGTATCTTTGGTGACAGAAGGGAGTTTCCCTTCATCTGAAATGCCGTGTATACAAGGTCACCGTGAGGGCCGTTCTGCTGTATGGTAGTGAGACTTGACCCCTTCGGTCTGAAGATCTGAGGTGCCTTCCCATCTTTGATCATCGTTGTCTGCGAAGCATTGCTAATGTCGGATGGCACCAGCGTGTTCGCAACGGTGATGTGCATAGGCGAGTACTAGGTAGTGGTGATCATGCTAGCTCCCTAGAACAACAGATGGCATTGAATAAGTTGCGTTGGCTTGGGCACGTGCAACGCATGCCTGGCCACCGCTTACCTAGGAGGGCGTTGTTCATTCTACCAGATGTAAGGTGACGCAAGCTAGAGGTGGACAGAAGTTGACTTGGCAGTGGGATATAAAGTGACTGACGACCAAACTGGGTGCCGTTGGTCCGTCTCGCCTTCCGGGCTGGAGTCCACATGACTCGCCTTGTGCTTGGTTCGAGACTTTACAGGACATGGCTCGCAGTAGACACCAGTGGCGCGTCTGCTGTCGTCTCCTAATCGGATTACCTGTTTATAGTGTGTTTACGCTGAGTTATCTGCGGGGTAATGGCTGATTATGACGCGGGGCAGTGAAATCCGCAACGTTGATAGAGACAAACAGTTTTGCTTATGTTGATGGTGAGCCCGAATATGGCCGCTGTCGAAGCGGGAGCCGATGTCATTGTTGCGAATCATTCTCACTGTGTGAGAACAGTGCACAGTCATCAGCGACATACCTATGGTTGTCTCACTCACTAGTTCTGTCGCCCCGAAACGACGGATATTCAGTAAACCAACATCGACACTGTGCTCCGCATTACTACGTAATCACATGCAGTATCAAAACCAAAGGGCGTCGGCAGTTCGTTGGTATGCAGTACCTACGCTTCACTGCCGCCTGACCACAATCTGTCGCACGTTGGCTATGCATACTGCATGGGTCGCCCGATCCCTAGGGAGCCTCGAACCCGCGCTGTCGGATTACAATGCAGGCTTGTGATCCTTGAGTCTACGCGATAAGACACAGCCTTGCTTAAAACCAGGACCAACATCAATGTCATCCGAGTTTTGTCCACAGAGCTGTACCCTTGCGCGCATACCACTGGGTACATTCAAATAAACTAACAAACTTACTCGGAGAACCAAACTTACCCAACACCAACCACAGTGCCTCGCAGTTCAATGTAACAAATGTCTTGGTTAAGTATACAAACAGTAAATATAATAGATGGTGTCGCTTCATCGAGACTAGTACAGTGCATTGCTCGGGACGCTCACTCGTGTTACGGTCGAGTTGTATGCGCGCAATTCCACACCCCACGTTAAGCGCTTTACGTGGATGCATACGATTGTGGTGGTGGGTATTCACACACGCAATAACCTGTGTTGGAGGAAGCAGGGGTCAGTTTTAGTGGGGATGTAGAGAGTATGTGCAAGGAAAGAAGAAGGGAGGCGTCAGCGATAGCATGTTTTCGCTTATCCACCTCGCTGTATGCAGCAGATAAGGTGGCCGTTTTCCTAGTGCCACTAGACGATGCTGCATGAGATTATTATTATTATTATTATTATTATTATTATTATTATCATTACTGGCTTAATTCATGGTCGGGGCTTGGACTGGGATCCTGCCACGGCGTCCACACATGGCAGGGGAACGACTCTGGTCCTCAACCAAACCTTCGATGAAATGAGCACCCGAAAGGCAGCGGGTCGTGCACCATGATTCAATGAACCGACTCACGCGGAATTGTATGTGTACGGGCTCTTAGCTAGAGGAAGAGTGTAATCCAACTTTCGTTCAGCGGTCACCACGTGGAGGCGTTCAAGACATGAGTCCACGGCACACTATTGACAGCAGCAGATCATAGATCTGTCAGGATCTCGTGCTCACCAGCTTCTGTAAGCCATAGACTCCCGCCACGTATATGCATGGTTGGCGGCATCCGATTCCGTACTTGCCTGTCACTGCAACCCCTATGGGGGAAGTTACAGGACGCTTGCGCCTACAAAGGGACCATGGATGGGTTGCTCTTCACCACCAACAGCTCCATCCGCACACCCTATCTTCAGTGAAAATCCGATGGAATAAGACCGGAGCCAGTCCATATTCCTTCAACATGTAGATGGAAGCATCATTCTCATTAACAGTTGAATTAATGCTTCACTGCCATACAATCATAACAAATTAATTGAGCAGACTCATGTTGAATACCCCCTCAGATTATTTCTGTTGCCCAAGAGGACAACTTGACCGGGAAATGGTGTAGATGTCTAGCGATGGATGATGCCGGATGATGCTGCTCCTTGTCCGGTTGCTTGTTGTGCCGTCAACCTAGCAATTCGCTTCAAAATGTGCTCTCCAATCCGATTACTCAGACAACTATCTGTTCTGCCAAAGTAACTGCTTCTGCAGATACAGACGAATTGCTAAATGCAATGAGTTGTGACGGAGACGAGTTGATTAGTTTTGTTTGGGAGCATCGGCAGCTTTTTGATTGTCCAGATAGGACAGAGTTTGGCCGCGTTAAATGTTTGACGAATTGCCGTGTTCACCCGTCGTTCAGTTTGCGCCGTCACCACATTACCTTTGAAGGGTAGCTGTAAATAGACAGGCTAAAATCGTCAGTTGAACGCGCCGCTTTAGCTACCCTGGACTCTACCTCTATGCCTGTAAAGGACTAGATCACCGGCGATACTATCCGTTTGTCCGCTAAAGCAAGAGAAGCACTTCTTATGAATTCTTCAGACCACCGTCCCTTGAGACGTGTGGCAACTGGCTCAGCACGGAATGATCGCAACCACTACTGGTCTGTTATCGCAGGTAACATGGAAGATGCATCAAATTCTTGCAATCTGGGCTTCCGCCAAACGCTGTTCATCATAGCCGATATTGCGCAATTCGGTTGGTCAACTCATCCCTGATACAGAAGGAAAACTTTCCAGAAGGGTAGAGTATTTTAGCAACCTCCTAAACCGCCCGCTACACACCACCCCACCCATTTCAGCATTAACCCAGTCGGGATACGACGCGGATTGCTCACCGCCATCTCCCACAGAAGTCGCAGATATCATTCGTCGCCTGAAACCGAAAAAACTTTTAGAGCGGATGGGATTCCGGCCGAAATCTACAACTCTTGTCTACCAGATCTTCTTGGTCATTTGCACGAGGTCTTCTACTTGATATGGGAAATCTAAATCTTTCCTTCTACGCTTAGTACTTTTGCACTACTGCCATTTCTTATGAAAGATGACCGAACTGTGTGCAGTAATTATCGCGGGATTAGCCTACTTGATGTGGCTGCCAAAGCCTTCGCACGCATCTTGCTTTCCCACTTTGCTAATGATAGAAACCTGCGACCTCGCCTTAACCAAGGTAGTTTTCGTCCAGACAGGCTGCACTGATCATATCTTCACTCTATGTCGGGTACTTGAACACCGCTATCAGTTCCAGCAGTCCACGTTTGTTTGCTTCGTTGAAATTCAAACTGTCTTCGTCTCCTTTGACCGTGAAGCACTTTGGAGAATCCTACTTTTCGATGGCGTGCTGCTTAAACTCGTTAACTTGCTGATATCATTCTACAATTGCACGAAGGCCCGGATTCGGGTCTATGGAGAAGAAACAAAGGAATTCGACATTAATACTGGAGTCCGGCATCGTTGCCCACTTTCTCCAGTGCTCTGCAACTTCGCAGTCGACTGGGTTATGCACCATACCCTTGAGGGTTATCGTGGTGTTCAAGTTAACCCTGACTTATGGCTCTGAGGCATAGGATTTGCTGACGATATCGCTGTCCTTGCAGAGGATTCTATATCACTACAGTCACTGCTAAATCGGGTCGACCAATCAGCCTCTATGATCGGCCTCGAGATTAACATCAGCAGGACAAAGTACTTCTCATCATCAGCCACCCAGTCCGCCACGTCGCTATCCTTACATGGACAGCTTATCGAGTCTGTTCCTGAATTCAAGCACCTTGGATCTACTATTCTTCCCGATGACCAGGCTACATACAGAATCGTATTGACAACGCCAGAACATCATTCTTACAACTGAGAAACACGTGGCGAAGGAAGGAAATTAGTCAGAGCGAAAATACTAGTGGTCTCAGTAACCGTTTCTGGCCATTTTCCTCTATGGTTACAAAACATGGCCGCTGCGATCCGAAGGCACTCGACAGCTGGAAGTCTTCGACCATTGGTGTCTAGGGCTTATCTTGAAAACGCAGCGATATGAGTGTATTACCAGTGACGAGGTTTGAAAGCGCTGTTACAGTCTTCCGAAGCTCTCAGCGCTCATCCAACGCCACAGACTTCAGTGGTTCGGTCACGACTTCCACAGACCAAACACTGACTTCACTAGCGTCATGGTTTCGCCTTGCCAGGTTTGGTGTCTTCGCCGTGGTGGACAGTTGAAAACGTGGCTCGCTGCAGTGAACTCGGATGTCGATCTGTTACTCCAGGTTGTGCATGGTGCTCGTCACTGGAGGAGGAATCATTAGATCAGTATCTACATGGAGCTTGCCGTCGACCGCCGCGCTTGAGCAGCTTAAATCCGCGCCATTCATGAAGCCGGCTCATCCTCTCACAGGAGCTAGCCGCAATAAAAATTATTCATTTTGAGCCCTCGGTCCTTCCTCTGATTGTCATGCTTCAAGGTACACACATTGCCACAAGTCAGTAAACAGTCATCACTTGCCCGAACATTAGAGACCCTCTCGATTGATATATGCTGCTTATCGGAAACCCTCCTACAAGACTAGAGCTCTGTGCTCACTTTTCGATCCCCTTCAGGTGACATCAGAAGTTCTTTATCGTTGCACCTATCCGGAGACGATTCAGATTCGAGTGCGGCCGAGCCATTGTGGGTATTGCCCTGAGTCCCCGAGCTGAACCTTGTCTGGTTGATTGCATCCAGATCAGTAGCCGGAGGTGTGCAGTCCGACTCACATCCTCGCTCATTTCTTCGTAGTCGCGCGGGCCTAATAGGTGTCAGTTCGTCATCGCGGCCTACGCGCCCACAAACTGTAGTGGTGGGTCGGTAAAAGACGACTTCTTTCGACAACTGGACGAGCTCCTTCGTCACAGAAGAAGCACAGACACTGTAGGGCTAGCTGGGGATCTGAACACTCAAGTTAGAAAATTGCCTGCTGATGAGCTGCATCTGGGCGGCCAGCATGGTGTAAGTTCCGGTAATGATAACGGTGAGCGGTTACTTCCTTTGTGTGAAGATGCTCCCATTTTTCTTACGAACACTAACTTCCGACACAGCACCCACCGGAGAGTGACATGTCGCTCGTCAGCCTTATACCAGCCTTGAACGCAAATCGATCACATCGTGCTCATTTACCGCATCCAAAACTGTCGCTCGATTTGGAGCACATGTGTAGACACCGACCATGCACTTCTATGTGCTGTTCTGCGAGTGCGTTTTGCCGGACGCTGTGGGCGCATTGACACCAGCCAACTGGCGAAGCATGATCTTCTGAATGCGTATCGAAGTACCCTGTCATGCGGGTTGAGTATGTACTTACTGAATACACTTGAACGTCACTGGACGCCCGCCCCTACGCGAATTCGATTGCCTCTAAATTGCTTGGCTCTGTCATTCTCCGCCGACTGACTGGCACTCGTGAAGAGCAAGCTGGATTTCCTCGAGGTCGGGGCTGCATCGACCACATCTTCACCTTGCGTCAATTGTTGGAGCACCGCTATGTTTATTGGCGACCCACCGTTGTGTTTCTTGACAAGAAAGGTCTCTTCGACTCAGTCGATCGATGTGCCCTTTGGGACTGTCTGCTGAAGAAAGGGGTGCCTGATAAACATGTAAACATTATCAAAGCGCTGTACGCGCATAGTTCGGGCTGAGTGAGGGTTTATGGCAAACTGTCGCCACCCTTCAGTATCACCAGCGGTGTGAGACAAGGTTGCCCGCTTTGACCTTTCCTCTTTAACTTCGCTATTGATGAAGTCATGTAAACAGCGTTCGCTGGACACGACCTAGGAGGTGTGGAGCTACTTCCTGGTGAGCGACTTCTTGACTTGGAGTATGCGGACGATATTGCCCTAATCTGTGACAGCTCCCAAACATGCCAAACAGCACTGGACCGATTAGCACTGGCTGTCTATCGTTTTGGGCTATGCTTTGCTCCATCGAAATGCGAAGTACTTCTTCAAGATTGGCAGGGACCCACCCCTGCGCTAACGCTTTGTGGTGATCTGCTAGAATTCGTTCAGGAATTCAAGTACCTGGGCAGCTATATTAGCACCCGTGGGATTGAAGGTGAGGTTACGAACCGTATAGCAAAAGCTCGAGTTGCTTTTGCCAATCTCCGCCACCTGTGGCGCAGATGCGACATTACTCTCGCCCTGAAGGGCAGATATAAAGAGGCTCGTCATATTCGATCACCGCTGCTTTCGCAGCTTAACTCTTGTCTGGTGGGAGCACCGCGTGAGCAATGAGCGTGTTCGGCATCGCGTACGTGGTGCAGGAAGAGCGAGTGAACCGTTCTGCAGCATTATATCACGCACCAGGCTCCAATGGTTGGGCCACTTGTTGCGCATGCCAGCACACCGACTTCCGCGACGTGTATTGTTTGCGCGTTGTGTTTGTGGTTGGAAGAGGAGGAGGGGAGGCCAAGCGATGACTTGGTCGAGAGAGGTGAAAACCCTTACTTCGAAGCTGGCCTCCGTTAGTGCATCCCGACTGCCTGGCTGGGGTCCTAAGGACGGTGAGCACGTTTGGTTGGACACACTTGCTGATATGGCTTGGAGCAGGCCCCAATGGCGTTTGTGTTTTGAGTTCCTTTGTCCATGCCCCTCCAAACACGATCTCACTTGTTAGGCATAAAATAACTCTCTTTTTACGGCACGATAGCCAGCTGTTAGCTCTCGGGAACGATGTTCATCCGTTACTGGGGACTCAGCCGGCGTTCCACTGTTTGTTTTCCTTTTCTTGTCTTTTGTATTGCGGCACAATAGCTGAGGTGTTTTCCACCTGCAGCTAACGTGTATAATGATGATGATGATGGCCACATGTTCACCAGACCTTACGAGCAGCAACCAAATCCTAATTTGATAAGTGTACTAGACAACATGGACATTGGGTTTCTTCGCGGTCTCTGGAACTTATGGATGCTCGCGAGCACATTCTGGCTGAAAGCGAACACAATAAGACTCGCAAAAACTTCCGGGAAAGACTGCGTGCTAGCCGGAAGAGAGGCCGCGAATCCTGGTGGTCTCTTTGTGTGTCAGAGATGGAAGTGGCCGCTACCCTCGGTAATAATAATAATAATAATCGCCAGCTGCACGACGTAACGGTGCTTCGCCGCCACGCGACCACCACCAGTTGCACGTGAGCTCTTTTTTATTCACGGTCTGTTAACGGACAGTGACATCAGAATCATGGCAGAAGCAAATTAGTGAAGAAGATGGGAACACGAACTGCGATTAAAAATATGGGAAACGATTTTTTGGTTTTACACGCGCCATTTTGTATATTTTTGTTTTGTGAGTTTTTGTGTGCATCAAAGGGATGGTAGATTGACAGAACACGATTACCGCCACTGATGTCTGTTGCGGTCCGTGACGTTTAATGTTTCCAATCACTGCGATTCAGCATCTCGTGGTCCTCAACCTGGAAGACGGACTGGTCCGACTGCCGCCAAACTTGAGGTTGCTTTATTCATGCTCCTCCACGTCATTGGCTGTCCACCGCGGCACTTTTTCCAATCTCACCCTGGGAGTGCAGATAGCGTTCGACGTGGAAGGCGATGGTCTGGCATGCGCAGAACGTGCCCGAGCCAATGCGTGCGATGTCGGAGAATAACGTTCTGAAGACTATCACTACTCACCCCAAGCACGCGGTCTCGCACTTCTGCGTTGCTTACGTGGTGTTGCCACCACACCCGAGCAATCCTTCGTAGACAGCGATTGTCGAAGACTGACAGCTGCTTCATATCTTCCGAGCGAATAGGCCAAGTCTCACAGCCGTACAAGAGTACTGCACGGACGGAAGCATTGTACACCCTACCCTTGAGCTTGAGACTGACAACACGACGACGCCATAGGTGTCTCAGTTTGATGAATGCAAGGCGGGCCTTTGCAGTCCGTTGTGAGACTTCATCTGCAACACCGCCACCAGCCGTGATGCAACTTCCTAGATAAGTAAAGCAAGGGACTTGCTCCAGAACATGTCTAGCAATGGTGAGCGCGGGTTCAGGCACCTGCCAGTCCTGGAGCAGCGTTTTACATTTCCCCGGAGTGAAGCATAAGCCGTACTTAGATGCCCCTATCGCCAAGCGGTCCAAAGCGCTCTGGACAGATTCTGGGTCGTCTCCCAGCAAGGCGGTATCATCGGCGTAGTCCAAGTCTGTGACTCTGTCTCCAGGGAGGAGCTGAACACCGCAATCCTGGACACCTTGCAATGCTCTTTGGAGAACATCTTCGATGGCGAAATTGAAGAGGAAAGGTGAAATAGGGCAACCTTGGCGAACACCGCTGGTCACAGCAAATGAAGAAGAGTGCGTGCCGTAAGCTCTGACTTTGCCCGACGGGTGACTGTAAAGTTCTTTCAGGATAGTTGCAAACTTGTCGGGCACACCTTTCTTCAGTAAACAGTTCCACAACGCAGTTCTATCTACCGAATCAAATGCCGCTCGGATGTCCAAAAACACTACGATTGTTGACCGCCGGTGGATGGGACTGAGTTCGAGAACTTGCCGAAGCGTGAAGATTTGGTCGATGCAGCCGCGGCCTGGACGAAACCCGGCTTGTTCTTATAGGAAAAACTCCTCTCTAGTCGTTGAAAGCCTGCTAAGTAGGACCAACACGAAGATTTTGGATGCGACAGACATTAACGAGATTCCACGGTAGTTGCAGCAATCGGCGCGGGAGCCGTTCTTGTGAATCGGAACAATGACCGATTCTCCCCATGCGTTCGGAACCTACTCCTCAGTCCAAAGTTTCGTGAACAGCGATAGGATTTCGCTGATAAGTACACTCCTGCCATCTTTGCATAGAGCCGGTGGTAGGTTGTCGGGACCAGGAGCCTTGTGGCGTTTCAGAGATTGGATTGCATTTCGAATCTCTGCTTCATTTGGGGGGGGGGGCTGTGGAGACAGGCCAAGCATTATACATTGGGGCTGGAGATGTCACATGAGGCTGTGTTGGGTGGTTGAATTGAAGATCAAAATGCTCTGCCCAGCGACACAATCGCCTGTGAAGGTTGGTGATCTTCGTGCCGTCTGATTCGCAAATCGTCTGGCTGATGGCATGGAAATTGCAACCATTGGGCTGAGTAAACTGCGAGGACACCCGCCCCTACGCGGATTCGAATCGGTGACCTTATGGTTGCAAACCAGACGCGCATACCACTCGGCTGATGCCCTTGGTAACCATCGTAAGTTATGCCGTCTAGTACGGGAAACGGACAACAGGAGACCTGGTGTTAGTGAAACTACACGTGACGAGAGTGGACAGCCTATCCACAACTTGTCAAAATGCTTGGAACCTTGGGCTGAGCACTTTGAAATCAATTTACTCGATCGGAGTCGCCAGACTTTTCGCCTGACACTGATCCTCCTGCTCCGTAGGCTGTCCCTCTGGATGCGCCATCTCACTCAGAAGTCGAACGTGCGATCGGGCTGCTGAACTTGAGTAAGCCCGCCGGACATGCCCTCTTCAACTTCGAGGGACCTGCTCTTGTGGATGATGTACACGAGTTACTAGTGAAACTGTTGGAGCAGGGAACTGTCCCAGCCGACTGGGGCCGCTCCCTCCTTGTCCCGATTTCCGAGGGAGACTCACGATCGGAATGCGTTAACCATAGGGGAGCCAGTCTGATCTCCATCGCCTCCGAATTACTGGCCTCTGTCATCCTTCACACTGCTTGGTACTGGTGAAAGTCAGGTTCATGAAGAGCGAGTCGGGTTTCGTCGAGGTCTTGGCTGCATGTACCACATCTTCACTTTGCGTCAATTGTTGGAACACCTTCACATATATCGGCGGCCCACCATTGTCGTGTTCCTCAACATCAAATGTGCCTTCGATTCGGTTGATTGATGTGCTCTTTCGGAATGCCTACTCAGAACTGGTGTTCCCGAAAAACATATAAACATTATCGGCGCTATACGCGCGTAGCTTGGGCAGAGTGAGAGTTTATGGCAAGCTGTCACCACCCTTCAATATCTCCAGCGGCGTGAGACAATGGTATCCGTTGTCGCCCAGATGAAACAGAACAATTCCGGGGCAGTGAAAGTATATCGTAAGCAACAGTGCATACAGGATACATATAGAAGCAAACAGTAAGCAAGTAACGTGAGTGCTGAGTCTAGTGTTCGATCAGACAGGGTGGGACTTTTCCAAGAAGCGCAATGTGAGGAAGGACGAAACGCACACATACGTACATTCACAGTCAGTGGAGGCGACACGGAACACTTGCTGAGGGTGCATCACTTCTTCCCTCTGTAGTTGCAACTATGCAGCTTGAAAACGCTCATCCGGTGGGTGGTCGCGGGTTGATCTGCGCAGCGGCGCTTCGGCTTCAGGTGGTGATTTATTCGCTCGCATGTCGTCCAATACTGCGGGTGGAAAATTTGGTTCACAGGTTGAATCGGATATTGACAATCTTGGCCGAGCTCGATCCATGTGACGCCGCACCATTTTGCCGTCCTCGGTCTCTGCCTCTATGATCTGCCCGTTAGCCGTTTTGATAACAGCTGGTTGCCATCCGTCGTCTGTAGGCAAGCGTATGTAGATTGGATCTGATTCTGTTACAAACCTGTTTCATCTGCGAGTATCAAAGCGTTCCTTCACCCATTCCTGTTTTTCGCTAACTTCAGCTGCCAGACTTCTGTGCAGTAAGTCCAATCGAGTACGCAAACGGCGGCCGAATATAACTCCGCAGGACTTCTTCTGGTGGTATCGTTCACCATATTTCGGTAAGCAAAAAGTACGATTTAGACGCATACGCAATGGCGCACCTGTTTATTTGAGCAGCATATTTTTCACTGTTTGTACAGCCCTTTCAGCCAAATTGTTCGAAGACGGACGATGAGGGGCGGTAGTCACACTTCTAATTCCATTTGTGGTGCGAAAGGAGGAAAAAGGTACTAGTGAATACGAATCTGTTGTCAGACACAAGTGTTTCGGGAAGTCCGTAAGTAGCGAACGTAGTGTGTAGCTTGATTATTGTGCTAGCTGAAGTCGCTGTGGACAGAATGTGAGCATCAATCCATTTAGAATGCGCATCAACTACAAGCAGAATCATTTGACTTTCAAATGGACCGAAAAAGTCCACATGCACACGTTGCCAGGGCGTCTCTGACCAAGTCCAACGCTGCCTCGGTATGTGGGGGACAGCGTTTCGAGATACTTGACAAAGCATGCAACTTCCATCTTTCGTCGCAATGTCGCCACCATACATAGGAACGGGCCAGTGTCTTCATCTTAGCAACGGTGTACATCTTGAAGCTCGTTCAGGATGGCTGATCGCAATATTTTAGGGATCACAACCCGTGCACCCCACAGCAAATATCCATTCTGGAGACTCAGTTCAGTCATTCTATGTCGAAAAGATGTAAGTTCTACAGGTGTGTTGTCGCGCCATCCAACCTCAACGTACCGCGTTACAAGCGCTAGTAACAGATCTCTATCTATCTCTTGACGTATATCTGTGGACGTGATCGGAGCCTTCTTGAAGAGCTGAATTAGATTCGCAAGTTCTTGCGAAGTAATGTCTTCTGGTGGGATCTCCGCTAATGGGAGTTGACTGAGGACGTCAGCGGCAATATTGTCTGCCCGGAATATACTGAATCTAGTATGTGTAAGCAGATAGAATGAGGGCCCCGCGGGTCATTCTGGGGGAGGCCATTTGTTGAATTCCTTTTTCGTGCCAAAGGAGTGAGATAAGGGGTTTATGATCTGTGTGAATAACGAAATGTTGGCCGAACAAGTACTGATGGAATCGGTTTGTCTCGAAGATGACAGCAGCCGCCTCTCGATCAAGCTGGGAGTAGTTTCTTTCGTCTGCGGTTAAGGTTCGTGAAGCGTAGGCAACAAGTCGCGTCGAGCCATCAGGTAATTTATGTGGCAAAACGGCCCCAAAGCCGTAAGGAGAAGCATCACAAGTGAGAACAATAGGTTTCCTTGGATCGTAATGTACAAGAACCTCAGCTGACGCCAAAAGTTTCTTTACTGCGTTGAAAACATTCTCGTGAACAGCGTTCCAATTCCACGGCTTATTCTTGCGCAAAAGTTGATGAAGCGGATGTAAGTGAATGGATGCTGCTGGTACCAACCTGGAGAACTGACTTACTGCTCCTAGAAAGGAGCGTAGTTCGTTCACATGTTTGGGCGCTGGGGCTTTAAGGAGTGTCATGATTTTCTCTTCTAACGGATGCAACCCCTCGCGCGACTTTGTACCCAAGGTATTGCACACTGGGTACAAGAAATTCACACTTTTCTTTCTTCAGTATCATCCCGGAGTCTAATAACCATTTCAGAACTACATCTGCGCTGTGCAGATGTTAAGCAGTTGTGCGCCCGGTAATTAGGATATCATCCAGATAGGCACATGTATTTGGTATGTCTTTCAGCAGCGAGTCGATAATTCGTAGGAACATGGACGGTCCAGAGCTTATTCCGAACGGCCTGCGTATGTAGCGAAATAACCCAAGATGTGTGTTGATAGTGATGGAAGCACGTGAATCCTTGTCGATTTCAATCTGCTGGTAAGCGTGGCTTAGATCCATTTTGGTTAAAAATTCACCACAAGAGAGAGGCGTAAATATCTTCAATTTTAGGCAGTGGATATCGATCTGGCTGTAGTGCTTGGTTGATTGTAACTTTGTACTCCCCACAAAGCCTTACAATACCATCGCTTTTCAATACAGGCGCTATAGGGACAGCCCAATCGGAATACTGGACGGGTTCAATTGTACCCACTTCTGACATTTGGCGCAGCTCAGTCTCGACCTTATCCCGAAGAGCATAAGTTACGGTGCAGACCTTCCATAATCTCAGTGTTGCTTGTGGTTTCAGTACCAATCGGGCCGCCTAATTCTTCAGTAGGCCTGGCTTAGTTTGATCCAAAGGAGGTGCATATTTTTGCAAAATCCCAGATAGTTGTAGGCAAGCTTCAACTGTGTTGACGTTTGACATGATGCCCGGAAGTCGTTTAATGCCATCCTGACCAAGTATGTTTGGACCTGGTCCCCAGAAACATACACACGGATTTGACCGTCGAATGACAGTTGGAGATACGTGCAATGAAGGTACCCAACACATTCACCAACTGTCCGGTGTATGATCGTACTTGTATTGTTTTGGTAGTTGCGACAGCATCGGGTCGTATCGGCGTAACTGCGGAACCCGTATCAATTTCGAAATCAACAGGTTGTTCGTTTACCTGAATAGACACGACGAACGGTTTCTCCGCTGTTATGTTGTGATTAAAAACTGTTGTGGTGTTTATCCAGTTCTGGTTTAAATCCTCAGTAATGTGATTCGCAGTTTTTGGACTTTCCCGTACAACGCAATTTCGTTTGTTAAGTCAAACTTTTTGGATATGTCCTCTTTTCCCACAAAATCTGCATAATGAGTGAAGATGGTGGAAATCATCCGGATCAGAATGCTGCTCGCCACAGCCGTAACAACGGAATTCTCTGCACTGTACGGATTGAGATAATGTTTGAGAGACTTTGTTTACCTCCTGTGAAATTATGTGATCGGAAGAGGCGAATGCCGTTAGTTCCTTAACGAGATTAGCACGTCGAACTATATCACAAGCTTTTTCCCAAGTAAGGCTCTTTTCGTCTTCTGTCAAAAGACGCTCGCTTGCTTTGTCGTCAAGTACACCAACGATCAATGCTTGAAAATTCTTTTTTCTCGAAGTGTGTTGTCCTGATCTGGTCATAGGCGCAATCAGGAAAGGCAGTAAGGAGTCGAAAAATACATTCATCTATAGTTTCACTCGGTTGTTGCCTCTTGGTTTTGAATTTGTACTGGGCTGTGAACACGTGTGGTTTTACTCCCCACAGTCGATCAAGAGAGTAGAGCATAGTTTGTAAGCCAAGTTTCGTCTGTAGCTGCACACTATCAAATTGTCTCTGCCCTTCGTTACCGAGGTTGTGACGCAGTACTTGAATTTTTGATGCCTCGTCAATCGCATTGTTATTGCCAAAAAGCACAAGTCAATTCACGTAATTAATGAAAGTAGTCTTCCACTGCGTCCATTGCTGTGTGGTAGGCGTTTCCGCGGAAGAATTACAAATCGGCTGAGGTGAAATAATTGCATTTGCCATAAGTGATCCCAATAACCGTCGCCAATTTGTTACACCTAGATGAATTAGAACAATAACGGAGCAGTGGAAGTATATCGGAAGCAACGGTGCATACAGGAAACATATAGAAACAAACAGCAAGCAAGTAACGTGAGTGCTGAGTCCAGTGTTCGAGCAGACAGGGAGGGACTTGGCCAATGAGAGGAAGGACGAAACGCACACGCGTATTGATGGACACACACACGCGTACCTTCGCAGTCAGTAGAGGCAACACGGAACACTGGCTGAGGGCGCATCACCCTTCCTCTTCCACTTCGTTATTCACGAAGTCATGAAGATCACATTCACAGGACATGACTTAGAAAGTGTGGATCTGTTCCCAGGCGAACTACTTTTTGTCTTGGGGTATGCTGGCGATATTGCCCTCATCTGTGACAGCTCACAAACATCCCAACTCGCACTGGATAGATTGGCATTGGCTGTTAGCCGTTTCGGGCTTTACTTTGCACCCTCGAAGTGCAAAGTTTTCCTCCAAGATTGGCAGGGACCACCTCCTGCGCTGTCCCTTGGTAGGGACCAGCTAGAAGTCGTTCGAAAATTCAACCACCTGGAATGTTGTATCAGCGCCTGTGGTATTGAATAGGTCACGAACCACATAGCAAAAGTTCGAGGCGCTTTTGCTAACCTTCGACACCTATGGCGCCGGCGCGACATCACTCTCGCCCTGAAAGGTAGAGTATACAGTGCAGCCGTACCTTCGATCCTACTGTAAGGTTGTGAAAGTTGGCTCGTTTGATCGATTGACATTAAGAATCTAGTTACGTTCGCCCACCGGTGCCTTTGCATTTTGGCTTATCGCTGGTGGGAACACGATGTAAGCAATGAGCGTGTTCGATGCCTTGTTTACGGCGCAGGAAGAGGAAATGAGCCGATCACCGTTATATCGCGCATCATGCTCCGGTGGCAGCGCAATGTGTTGCGCATGCCAGCCCACCGATTCCCGCAACTTGCGTTGTTTTCGCGCCAGTGTTACGGATTGAAGAAAAGTAGGGGTAGCCGGGCAATGACTTGGTCAAGAGGAATGAAGGCCCTCAGTTTGCTGTTGGTTTCGGTTGGAGCCTCCCGGCTCCCTGGTTGAGGCCCGAAAGACGATGGATTCGTTTGGCTGGTTACGCTTGCTGACATGGCTTGGAGCCTACCTCACTGGCCTTTGTGTTGTGAGTTTCTTTGTCCCTTCCCTCCCACTTATCCTCCCTCTCCAACTACGATTTCACTTTCCATCACACTATAACTGTTTCATAATTCAATTATTTACGGCACAATATCCGGCTGGCAGTTTTCAGGAACGACGCCCCTCTGTTACTGGTTGCTCACTTAGCGTGCACAATCGTTACTATGTTTTCCACCTCTAGCAAATGTTTATAATGAGTAAAGGAACCAGCATTTGACGGCTGCTGCCAAGGTATCCATCAGCGGCGCCAATTGTATGCGGCTGGATTAATTTGAAAACAACTGTACGACCATTGGTGTTGGCGAAGTATGCAACCTTCAGTGTACGGGTAGTGTACCCTGATAATTACGAAGAGGAGAATCAATTTAGCAAACTTCGACGGCGATTGGCTCAAGAGCTGCGTCGCAATAAGGTTGCACGGTGGACGGAAAAAGCGAAGCGGGTGGAGTGATACGCCGAAGGCCGCCAAGGTAAAGAATTCTTTGACTCCTTGTAGGTGATTTGTGGACCCACGTTTCATCCGATGAGGACGCAGGTGGATTCTACTTTAGGCGCTGCCTGCACATACGCTGCATGAATAATGCAGCTCTGGCGAACACACTTCGAATGTCTCTTCAACAACCGGCCTACGATTCCCGGGCTGCAGCAACAAGAGTTGCAAATGTGTCTTGCCGATACACCGACACTGGATGGGGCACAGAGAGCACTTGCTCTGCCGCGAAACAGTAGGTGGACCGGAGTCAGCGGGTTACCACCAGAAATGTTGAAATACGGCGGGCTTGTGTTGGTACTTTCGCTGCACCACCTGGTGCAACGCGTGCGGATTACAGAAGAAGTACCGTCCGATCTGTAGGGTACCCTAGGGCTACCATCGTACAGGGGCAAAGGGAGCAAGCAATGTTGCTCGATTTATCGTGGCATACTCTTGCCGAGTCGTGTGGGGAAAGTGATTGCACGAAACCTGCTCAACGGTGTCGTTACTCAGGTCGTTGAACCGCGCGTTATGGATAAGCAATGCGGATTCCGTTCGGGTTGCAGCACCATATATATGGTGTTCGCGGCTTCTCTGGCGCAGGAGAAATGCCGAGAGCAACGCTAGCCATTGTACTCGCTGTTTATTGACTTCACAAAGGCATTTGACGCTGTGAACCGCAAGGTACTTCGACTGATATTGGGTAATTTGGTTGTCCGAGTAGGTTTGTAAGTTTAATTGTAATATCTGCACAGTGGTATGCGGGGGATGTTGCGGCCGAGTGGACAAACCTCGGATGACTTTACTGTTGTCTGGTGGGAAGCTGTGTGTGTCTAACTCCTGCACTGTCTAATATTTACCTTCATGCAATGATGTCTCGTACTTTTGACACTGCTTGTGATTCCGATGTTCGTGTGCAACACCGTATCGAGGTTGGGTTGCTGTACATCCGTCGTTTCGGATAGAGAACTATGGTGTGTGCGAGTAACATTTGTATGTTGCTGTTTGCTGACGACTGTGCGTTGTTTGCACACAGTGCAGATGGGTTGCAGCAGGTAACTTCGGCTCTCTTCGACAGCGGCCAACTTCGGATCACAAGCGACGTCTGGTAACGGAGGAGGTATTTGTTGAGGACGCAGTGAATCAGACAAATACGTCGCTAGCAAAGTGCACAGGACTGAGCGTGGGCCGTGTGATGCAGCCACGGGGAAGCAAATCGCGAGTCATCGAACGACTCCTAGCTGGTCGGAATCAGATGCAGCAAAACGGAGATCCGGGATGAAAACACAGATAGATTATTCCCCAGCCTCTAGCTCACAAGGCACATCGAATGTCCCGCCTCCCAAATCCTTATCCGCACTGCGTCGTGGGAAAGAAACACGGTGCATACCTGTACGGTTTTGCGAGTGGGCGGTTTGTGCATTGTTGTGGCGAAACGCGCTCTGCCACCCTCCTGCCTCGTTTTCGCTACAGTAGGATACCTTCTCAGAAACTGTTGTTTCAGCCCCCTCCTTAGCCGTGTTCAAAGCTCGGATCGACGGTGCACTGTCCGTACTATATCTTACTACGTAACCCAAACGACCGACAAGAACAGCAGAGAAACAAAAGCAAATCCACGTACATTTTTGCCTGGAAATCACATACGATGACTTTAGATAATACACAAACTCAAACATGAACCACTCAACAGGGAACAATGTAACCGGCGAGTTGTGGTTGCTCACTATTTCCTGTTACCATTTTTTGACTTCATTTTGCTTACCCCTAACCGATCGTCCGGCGGGACAAGTCAAGCTTCCGCTACCTTTTGGCAATACACCATTTACCACTAATACTTCATGGAAATTGGAGGGTACGACTGAGATAATTATTTGTCCAGTTTGCTATGGTGGTGGTAGTAGTTGAGGAACACTGAGGTCGTTTTATATGTTATAGGCTTAGTAGATAATGGTCGGGTACGATGCGCTTGATTGAGCGCGGATACCAGAAGGCAGAAACGTCGGATACAGCAGACTGTATTGTGACACTGCAACTAAATGAAGACGGCTGTAACGTCCAAGTGCAAACGTGTATTTGAGTCAACAAACGTAATTGTGACAAACTAGACGTAGGCCAAAATGGTCTTAGTGTAGTGGAGGTTTTCTGGCTTCAAAAAGATGATTAGCCCAGAAAAATTGGTCGACAGGACCTCAACCTCCGCTGCTGCCAAAAGGTGCGCTTGGGAGTGGCCTCTCCCCCCGCCACACCGCGCCAGAATGACCTGCGTCTTGCGGTGAAATGATGCGTTCGCGTCAGGCTCCTCGTTGGCCTCGGCGTTCATCGAAAACATTGCTCGTGGGGGTCGGTCAATCGAACTGCAGGTTTGGAGCATACTGAGACGGGAAAGCAGAAAAACACGCAAAGAACACGCCAGAAAGAAAGTACTTATGGTCTGCGTGCAAAAATTTATCCTTTTTGGCTTTTGCATATTTTTAAATAAGGTTTTTGGGACCTTTTATGTTTTAAAAACGATAATCGACCAAAAAGCGGCGCAACTATTTACACTATTTGCAATCCTAAAGGTCTTCACACTGTACATAATCGGAAAAGCGAACGGGCTTACGAACCTTTCGACCATAGCGATTGATCGTGGGAGGCGCAGGCTCACAATAGACGATGAGGTCGGGAATATCCTAGCCTGTGAACCTAAATCGATATTTGCTGCAGGAATGCTGTGTTTGTAACGTGGCGCAATTATTCTTAACGTCACACGAGGCGTTTCTTGTAGCCATAGGCTCAGCGGCCTTCTCCGATGAAAGCTGCTTTGAGGCGATCGATGGTGACGAATTCGCGTCTGCCACCGCGGTGTCACGTATGCACTTGAGTATCGATTCGTGCGCACTGATACTCACAGGACTGGTCGACAATGACCTTGCCTTACTTTCCATCTTTCATTGGTTTTTCTTTCCTGCTTTTCTAGCCACTGTAACGCAGGAAGCTTTTAGGAAATCAATTTCTTACTACGCGTGCACGTTCTGTTCCGCTCATTGGCTAAGGGCCATACTTAGCATTCTGGCGACTAGGTTAAACTATTTCGATCTTGCACCTTCCTACACTACTTTGAAATGCTTCTTCTGAGAAACCAACACTGGCTACCTGGAAGCGCACTCTTTTTGGATTATTTGAGGCTACTACTCGTCTTCCAACCAAACACGGTAATCTTATAGCCACAAAATTAAATTATTGTGACAATTTCTGGGAGATGAAGGCAAATATATTTTGTTGCTCTTCATGTCGGTGAGAAGGAGACAGTCAACAGTGCGCTAGAAGTCCTCACCGGGTTATGGGGTTCACGACTGAACACATACACTACACGGCATTCTTTCTCGACCTTGCGTCAAAGCCCAAGGAGAAAGTGTCATTGATCGTATTGCGCAGATTCATTAAGCCCTAACAGAGTGTCGGTGTAGTGCAATCCCAGTTACGAAGTTTGAAGAGGCGATGGCTTTACAGTGATTGATATCTGGTATCCGTAACGAACAGGCTCGTGAAAGGTTGTTGTCGAAGGAGGAGCTGGGAGAAGGCCTGCAATATTGTTCGACAGCTGGAGAATGTCCATAAACAGTTAGCAGCCTTTTCCTCGCAACCTCATACAGATACAATCCAAGTAGTCGACAGAAAATGTGTTACCCCGAGACCGTCCGAATTGCCGATGTGAAAATCAGCATTTACCATCCGAGGATTGTCGTTATAAACAAAGTATCTGTCGCCAATGTGGAAAATTCGGGGACTTGGCCCGAATTTTCCGATTTAAAACTTGCACAGCCGCGACATCACCTTTTCCCAACAAGCCTGTGGAGGTCATCCAGTCTTCAGGCGAAGACCAGCTAAACACAATCTAGAACGCAACGTTGAACATCTGCAGCATTCATCCACCCTACACTGGGCAATTGGAAATAGAAGGCCAGTTGGTTAAACTGGAAGTTGATACCGGTGCCTCAGTTGCAAGATTACCCAGGTTATCCTCTTATGAATCAATTTTGCGAACGTACACTGGGCAGCCGATACCAGTTCTGGGAAAATGCACTGTTCATGTAAATTAGCATGGGGAGAAGCGGACCTTACGGGCATATGTTGTGACGAATGATTATCCAAACTTACTCGGACACGACTTGATTAGTTGCCTTCTGGCCACGCTAGAGACAGTGAGGCTCATGTCCATTAACCAGCGCTTGGAGGATGTGCTCAACAAATATTCCGACGTTTTTGCTGAGAAACTGGGAAAAGTGCACGGATATCAGGCCAGTATCAAATTACGGCCGGGAACTCAGTCCCGCTTTTTCCTGACACGTACCCTACCTTCTTCCCTGAGATCAAAGGTAGAAGACGAGATAAAGAGATTGCAATCATCAGGAACAATCGTGCCAGTCCACTGCATTTAGTAGAGAGCCCAATAGTTCCAGTCCTGAAGCCCGATGATCCTGTGCATATTTGTGGTGACTACAAACAAACTGTTACTCGTTGTTTAATGCTGCAAAAGTGTCCCTTATCTCGGATAGAGGATCCGCATACTACGCCGGCAGGCGGACAAAAGTTCACACAGATCGATCTCAGTCACGCGTACTTACAAATTGAGTTAGACGAGACCTATTGCTCATGCACTACGATAAGTACACACATGGGTCTATTCCAGTACAAACGTCTGCTCTTCGGAATCAGTTGGGCCCCAGCGATATTCCAGAGGATCATTGATAACCTGATCAAAGATATTCCTCTCACTTACGCCTAACTACAGGACGTACAGATGCTGAACATTTACAAAAACGCTATCCACTGTGCTCGAACGTCTACAACAGAGTGGACTGAAACTGGAGAGGTTCATGAGTACGTTTTTCTCAGATTCCGTTCGCTACCTTGGTTACCGCCTCGATAAAAACGGATTACGTTAGAAGACAAAGTAAAGTCTATCCTTGTCGCACCTGAACTCCGATCGTTTTTAGGGATGTTTCCACACCATCGTCGCTCCTTGCCTAACGCCTCAATAGTATTTGCTCCCTTGTACGAACTGTTGCACAAAGGGAAGTCCTGGACTTGAGGTCTGGATCAAAAGAACGTCTTTAGATTCATGCGGAGTAGGCGCAGTCCTTTGCGACTGGACAGGTGACAGTACTCTTCGTCCAATCGCTTTTTCTTCTCGTGCCCTGCAACCCGCTGCAAGGACAGAGAGGTCTTAGCGATTATTTTTGGAGTCAAGCATTTCCACCAGTACGTCTGTGGAAGGCAGTTTGATATCCACACTGACCATAAACCATTTCTTTCGCTTCTGGGTGAGAAGAAAGGAATCTAACAGATGTCTTCGACTCGAATGCAATGGTGAGCACTACTTTTGAGCGCCTATGACTACAAACTTCAGTATTTAAACGGACCAAGTAATGCCATTGCCGATGCATTTCGTCGCCTCTCGCAGCAGCATGGCACAAAAACGAATAGTGAACCCATGGAATTTCTCAATTTGATGTAACACCTTGAAAAGACACCCATCTGGAGTGAAGTGGTGCGACGCCTGACGGACAGGGACCTTGGGTTGTCGATGGTGAAACGGTTCTTGATGACCAGATGGCCTACAAGCAGGTCCGACGAACTGAAACCATTCGCCTGTCGAAGTAATTGGTCGAATTTATACGACGGCTGTATATTTCGAGGCTCGCGCATAGTTCCACCAGAAGAACTACGGCGCCAGTTGCTGAGAGAGCTGTATGACGCACACCCCGGCGTGAACAGGTTGAAGGCGCTGGCGCTTGATTATTGTTGGTGGCCGAACATTTACCAGGATATAGAGCGGCTGCTGAAAAACTGCGAACAATGTCATAAATACTAAAGGCAAATATCTCCCGGACAGATGCGTCTACGGCGTTAGCCGGAGAGGCCATAACAGCGGGTACACGCGGACTACTTTGGCCCAAGCAATGAGATGATGTGTCTACTTTTGATTGACGCCCATTGTAAATGGATAGAAGTACTTCCACTTCCACATGCGACTTCCGCAAAAACGTTCCCAAAAATACACTCTGTATTCTCCAGTTTCGGGATTCCAGAGACGGTATGCATCAACAACGGAACCCCATTTACCAGTGAAGAGTTTCAGCAGTTCCCGAGTAACAACGGATTACGGCATATTGTCTGCGTCGAATGGAATGGCAGAATATGCACTTTAGACTGTTAAGCAAGGTCTCCTTAAGAAGATTCATGGAACTCTACAAACCAAGTTGGCTCTTCTCCTATTCTCTTACCGCACGACACCGACTGCGTCGACAGGGAAGTCACCCGCGGACTTAATGTTTGGTCGGCCGCTACGAACGAAACTGCACCTACTTTTTTCCAAATTATCAAAGGAGAATGGAGGAAAAGCAGGAGAAAACGTGTGGGAATGAAAAGATGTCTTAATGATTTTGATCCGATAATCACAGGACTGCCTCACGAAACAAGCTGGCAACCCGCTACACTCATGTCCTTAACGAGTAACCAAGCGGAGCTACAGCTGGAGGATGGCCGTGTAGTGTGCCACCATTTTGACCATATCCGGCCGCGCTCAAACGAAGCAAAAGAGCGAGGGATCAAAAAGCGACTGCTACTGGCCCAAATACGGACGGAGACTCTGCTTCACAAAACCAGGAACCACAAACGGATGCGGTACAACCACGATAGAAATAGCACGTTAAAAATCGAAAAGGCAAGAACCAGTTTAAGATCAAATTTCTTCTTTAACCGCTATGCAGTGATATAGAACTAACTACCGCAGAGTCTGAGAACGTGTAACTCAGAGGGTTTTGCGTACTCAAGTTAACAGGGAATTGATAGTGAATAAAGTGTAGGATATGCTAAACGTAGACGTGGGTATAGCCACGTTGTATGAGGAAGGGTCGAGCGCCATATAGCAAATGACAAAATTTTCTGCTTCGGAGTCAACCCAACTCTACCACATTTTTATTTATGAAACAACCTTGCTCCACACTTCTAACTAACTCCTTTATGCCTGGAGGAATCAAGGAACAAATTGTGGAGCGGTTACCGAAACCCACCGATATCACTTCCTACACAATTCGTCTGCCCCGATCGGATTGAAACCGAACTCTTCTTGACGATACAATTACAAATGTGACCGCATTAACCCTACATTCCGTGTCCCGCAATATCGAGACATAAACTATCCATTTATTTTTGTTTATGACTACCATTTTACAATCTTGCTATAATTTTACCTACTACTACGTCTGTCGCGGAGGCGACATTCCAGGATCACAGGACAAGTCTTATTGCTTAGCGCTATCAATTCCTATACTTTTGGAACTCAAGCAAATGATGAGTCTGAAAATTTTTTCAATACTGTCTAGCATATCGATACTTCGAGCATTCCTCCGTTTTTGACACTTACCCTCTACAATTCGGCCGGTCTCTCTTGCGCAACTATTTTCTATTCTTCTTCACTTCACTGCCAACCATGACTGGGTCGACCTCCTGAGGTGACGAATTTTACGCTTCCAACGCCAATAATAATACCATTGCAAGGCGCATTGCCATTGGTTCCCTGGTGATGAAGAAGTGCTTTACTCAAAAAAAGACCAGCTGATGGTACAGGCTAGGTAGCTTGACTGTCCACACTATATGCACAAAAACAGCCCTAAAGGTGAGTTGCATAAGTGATGGCTTACTTGCTTTAAAAACCACACCGGCACATGGCCAGATGGGGCATGGAAGTGCGAGTGAAATCCATCGAGAGAATAACCGGCATAGAAGCAGGTCCCCAGGAGGCAATCCCAGTACTGGTCGTCATCATCATCATCATACACGTTAGCTAGAGGTGGGGAACACCTCAGCTACTGTGCCGCAATACAAAGAGAAAAAAAGGAGAGAAAAAAACAACAACTGGTGCAAGCTGGCTGAGCTACCGGTAACGGACGGGCATCATTCCGGTAAGCTACCAGCCGGCTGCTGTGCACCCATAAAGAAAAAAAACTATTATGCAAGATTATATAGAGCTAAATAATGAGATCGTGGTTGGAGGGGGAGGCTAAGAGGGATGGGGTGGGACAAAGAAACTCACAGCACGAACGCCACTGAGGTCGGCTCCTAGCTATATCAGCAAGTGTGTCCAACCAAACGTGTTCATCGTCCTTTGGACCCCAACCAGGGAGCCGAGACGCTCCAACCGAGGCCAGCTCAGAAGTGAGGGCCTTCATTCCTCTCGACCAAGTCATCGCTTGGCCACCCCTCCTCTTCTTCCATCCACACCCCCGGCGCGCAAACGACACACGTCGCGGAAGTCGGTGGGCTTGCATGCGTAACACGTGGCCGAGCCATCGGAGCCTGATGCGTGAAATAACGGTGCTGAGCGGTTCAGTTCCTTTTCCTGTGCCATAAACAAGGCGTCGAACACGCTCGTTGCTCACGCGGAGTTCCCACCAGATGTGAGCTAAATTACGAAGGCACCGGTGGTCGAACGTAACTAGCCTCTTCAGGTCCGCTGCTTTAAGCGGCCAGGTTTCACAACCGTACAGTAGGGTCGAACGTACTGCTGCATTGTACACTCTACCCTTCAGGGTGAGAGTGATGTCGCGCCGGCACCATAAGTGGCGAAGGTTAGCAAAAGCGCCCCGAGCTTTTGCTATACGATTCGTGATTTCATCTTCAATCCCACGGGCGCTGATACAACTTCCCAGATAGTTGAATTTTTGAACGACTTCTAGCTGATCCTTGCCAACGGTCAACGTAGGAGACGATCCAGACCAATCTTGGAGAAACGCTTTGCACTTCGAGGGCGCGAAGCAAAGCCCGAAGTGACGGACAGCTAGTGCTAATCTGTCCAGTGCCGCTTGGCACGTTGGTGAGCTGTCACAGATGAGGGCAATATCATCAGCATACTCTAAATCAAGAAGTCGTTCTCCTGGGAGTAGCTCCACACCTTCTAAGTCGTGTCCTGTAAACGCGATTTCCATGACTTCGTCAACAGCGAAGTTGAAGAGGAAAGGTGACAGCAGGCATCCTTGTCTCACGCCGCTGGAGATATTAAAGGGCGACGACAACCTGCCGTAAGCCCTCACTCTGCCCGAGCTACGCGCATATAATGCTCGGATAATGTTCACATATTTCTCAGGTACACCTTTCCTGAGTAGACAGTCCCAAAGTGCATGTCTATCCACCGAATCGAATGCACCTTTGATATCGAGGAACAGGACAACGGTGGGCCGTCAATATATGTGACGGTGCTCCAACAACTGACGCAAAGTGAAGATGTGGTCAATGCAGCCACGACCTCGGCGAAATCCAGCTTGCTCTTCGCGAATCTGGCTTTCACGAGTACCAATCAGTCTGTGAAGGATGACAGAGGCAAGCAATTTAGAGGCGATGAAGATCAGACTGATTCCTCTATGGCTGCCGCATTCCGATCGTGAGCCTCCTTTGAAAATTGGGACTATGATGGAGCGGCTCCAATCGGTTGGGACAGTTTCCTGCTCCCACAGTTTGACTAGTAACTCGTGTAAATCATCCACAAGAGCAGGTCCTCCGAATTTGAAGAGGGCTGGAGAAAGGTCATCAGGTCCCGCGGCTTTGTTCAACTTCAAGAGTCCGATCTCATGTTCGACTTCTGAGCGAGAGGGTGGATCCAAAGGAACAGCCCACGGAGCAGGGCGATCACTGGTCGGCGAGAAATCTAACAATTCCGACCGATGAAATTGCCTTTCAAAGTGCTCAGCCCAACGTTCCAAGCGTTTTGATAAGTTGTGGATAGGCTGTCCACTCTCGTCACGTATAGTTTCACTAACACCAGGTCTCCTGCTGCCCGTTTCCCGTATCAGACGGTTACCAAAGGCAGCGGCCATTTCCATCGCTGTTGCACGACGAGCCCACCAGGATTCGCGGTCTCTCTTCAGGCTAGCACGGAGTTTCGCCCGGAGCTCTTTTCGAGTTTCATTGTGTTCGCTTCCAGCCGGAATATGCCGGCGAGCATCTATAAGTTCCAGAGACTGTGAAGAGACCCAATGTTCATGTTGGCGATTAGACATACCACATGAGGATTTGCCTGCTGCTAGTAAGGCTTGTTGCATATGAGACCAGTGAGCTTCAATTGCATCAAGTGAGCGTTTATCCAACTCGGATGACAGCGTAATTTGATAGGCGTTCAGAACAGCTGGCTTCACCAGTCTGCCGGTGTCAATGCGTTCACAGCATCGTCGCGGACGTCCGCCAAAGCGCATCCGCAGGTCAGCACATACAAGTGCATGATCGGTGTCAACACCTGTGCTCCAAATCGAGCGACAGTTCTGGATGCAGCCTCTCCAGCGGTAACTGATAGCAATGTGATCGATTTGCGTCCATAGCTGGTTCGAGGCTGGTGGGCGCGAAGTCACCCTCCGGCGGGTGCTGTGTCGGAAATTAGTGCTCGCAAGAAATAAGCGAGCATACTCACACAGATGAAGTAACCGCTCACCGTTATCATTACGGGAGCCTATACCATGTTGGCCGCCCAGATGCAGCTCATCTGTGGATAATTTTCCAACTTGAGCGTTCAGATCCCCAGCCAGCACTACAGTGTCCGAGCTTCTTCTGTGGCGAAGGAGCTGAGTCAGTTGGCGATAGAAGTCGTCTTTTACCGAGTCATCGCTACAGTTTGTCGGTGCATAGGCAGCAATAACGAATAGACACCTGTTAGTCCCACGCGACTTCGAAGTTTTGAACGAGCCAGCCAATCGGACCGCACACATCCGGCTACTGATTGGAATCCAATCAACCAGAGCAGCTTCAGCCCGGGGACTCAGGGCAATACCAACACCGGCTTGGCCGGTGCTCGAAGCTGCATCGTCACCGGATAGGCGCAATGAGAAAGTGCTGCTAGTGTCACCTGAAGGGGATCTCAGAGTGAGTACAGAGCTCGAGTCTTGCAAGCGGGTCTCCGATAAGCAGCAGATATCGATCGAGAGGGTCTCCAATGTTCGGGCAAGTGCTGCTTGTTGACCGATCTGAAGCAAAGTGCGAACATTGAAGCATGCCAGTCTGAGGGAGGATCGAGGGCTCCAAATGGAAGCCGATGAACTGGAATGGGCCGCTTGCTTGGACATGGGCCTGTTGACAGTGCAGGAATGACGCTCTGGGTTCGCCTGTGAGTTGAAACTAAAAGACAAGCGACTATTGAAGCAAGGTGGGGGAGGGCCGAGAATTGAGGGGTTGAAAACAGGGGGGATAAAATTGAAGCTGGAACGGGATGATAATGGTGAAAAAGCGCAAGAAGGGGAATAAGAAGATGGGAAGGCTTGAGTACTGGTCGTATTACTCATACGTTTTATTTATCTACATTTGTTATCTTTTAAAACCTCACAATCCTCCCGAAATATTTAACCAACTAATTAGTCGTATCTGGCAAAAGGCTTGAGGACTGCGTTGGAAAATTCGAAAAATATAACCTGCTCCTTACGATTTTGCCGTACACTAAGAATTGTAACATCTAGTTAGGTCGTAGATTGCACCGACGAAAGAAATGTCTTTGTATTTTATTCACCACAAATTCATATTGCCCATGCAAGAGCATGGTGCTGCCTGTACATATTTGCTCTACACCAAATATGGACGCAGCTTCTCATTTAAAGAGGAATATACCCATTAGTGTTATCATTAAGACGCTCCAAACGCATCCGGAGTCCGGAGTCCTTACCAGGGAAGAGGGGGGTGTCACGTATGCGCTTGAGTATCGATTCTTGCGCACAGGCACTCACAAGACTGGTCGACAATGACCTTGCCTTTCCACATTTCATTGGTTTTTCTTTCCGGCTTTTCTAGCCACTGTAACGCAGGAAGCTATTAGGGAATCGGTTCCTTACTACGCGTGCACATTCTGTTCCGTTCATTAGTTAAGGGCCATACCTAACAGTCCATAGTGTAAGTCTTATTCGTACTGTGTAGCACTTTTAAGGGTCCTGTGCACGACGACTGTGGTGGCTGCCTAACACGGTCTGCCCGTAGGAGGACGTGTGAACACGTAGATAACTTCTCGGGTGCCTACACTGGTTTCTTCTGTGATCAAGGACCGGGCGAACTTCACGCATCTGGTGAGCTTATCGGTCGGTATAACTTCTGTAGTCAAAGGAGGAAGTAGACGGTGCTGGTGCCACCGGTTGCCTAGGCAAACGCAGCGTGCAACCCTAGACTAGCTGCGCTGGCGTTGCGCCGAGGTCAGTTTTAACTGTTTGGCCTACGCATCTAGTGCTGCCTTCAACTGGTCTTGAAAACGCTATACCATGCTGTTAGCGGCTGGATGATACGCCGTCGTATGGACGTAGCGGCAACCTAAGTTCTTAAGCAATGAAGCGAACCTGGACGAAAAGTGTGACCCATGATCAGTGGTCACTGTCGCAAGACAGTCACATTGTGCTGCCCAACGTACTTAAAACGCTTTCGCGACTGTTTCTGAGGTACAATTAGAGATAGGGATGACCTCAGACCATCCAGTGAGTCGATAGACACAGGTCAGTAGATACACAGAGCCTTTCGAAGGCGCCAGGGGACCTACTAGGTAGACGTGCACATGATGAAAACGTGCGTCTGGCGTGATAGACGTGCCTACTGGGCTTTTCGTGTGCTTGTGCACCTTCGCGCGTTCACATGGAAGGCAAGCAGCTGCCCAAGTACGAACGCCACGATTGACACTGCGCTGAACAGATCATGCAGTTACGAGTTTAGCCGATACACGAACGCCTGGATGAGACAAACCATGCAACGTGTGGAACATGGTCTGTTGAAACCCGCGTGGGACGACTGGGCGCGGCGTGCCCAGAGATATAACGCAAAGTATAGTTCCGTCTGATGCTGTCAACGGAACGGGTCGTATGTCCAGTGAGGGAGACCCGCGTAGCAGATCAACCTCAGCACTATTGCGTTGCGTTGCGACCATGGCTGCTAGGTCGATAGCAGTACCGGCGTCAGCGAAGATCGCTTGAATTCAGGAAAGTATCGGCGACCGCATTATGCACACCTGTAGTATATCGGTCATAAACTGAGCGATATATTTTAAGTGGAGAGACTCTAGGAGTGAGAATCGGTAGTGGAGCTGAGCATGTAAGTAGGTGTTTATGGTCGATGAAGACGGTAAAAGTGCGGGCTTCTAAGACATATCGGAAATGATGTATGCCTAAGTAGATGGCCAATAATTCTCTACCGAGTGTACTGTAACGTGATTCGGCAGGTTGCAAGCGTTTGGTGAAGAACGCCAGCAATTGCCATGCGTCACCTATTTATTGCTGTAAAACGACACCAACTGCCGCTTCTGAGGCGTCCGTGTTGAGTGATAGTGGAGCTGTCGGGTCGTGATACGCTATGAACCTATGTTGGCGATAGCTTATTTCAAAGCCTGGAAGGCGGCGCGTGCTGCAGCAGGAAAATGGAATTTATTAAACTTTCCTCGGAGAACGTCTTTGAGGGGCTGCATAAGCGAGGCGCAACTAGGTATGAAACGGCGATAAAAGTTGACGAGGGCATTTTAGTTGCTTGAAGGAGTGAGGCTCGGAATAGTTGATGATGGCCGTAATTTTATTCTGTAGTGGCACGACGCCTGCAGGAGAGATATGGTGGCCAAGAAAACTGACGGAATCAACACCAAACGAACACTTTCGTGCGTTTATCATTACACCGTGTTCGCTCTTGGCGCATGTGCTCCTCACATGAGGAGCTCGCGATTAGGATATCGTCGAGATAAACGTAGACGAATTCTGATCCATGACAAACTTGGTCAATGAACTGCTGAAAAGTTTGTGCGGCATTCTTTAGACTGAATGACATACGCGGGAAATCGAACAAACCAAATGGAGTTGTCAAGGCAGTTTTAGCTATGTCCGCTTCGGATACCGGAATTTGGTTGTTAGCGCGCACCAAGTCGATTTTACTGAAAACGTTTATACCTGCCCGACTGGCGGTAACATCTAAGATGGGTGGGATCGAATAGCCATCGGGCGTGGTAAACTTATTCATGCTTCGATAGTCTCCGCAAGGACACCAGTGCCACATGACCTTCTTCGGGGCCATGTGGAGTGGTGATGCCCACGGGCTGTTGGATGGTCTGATGATACCGAGCTGAAACGTGATCGAATTCAGATCGTGCTGCACGTAGTTTGTCCGGAGCAAGCCGTCTTGGTCGTGTGCTAACTGGTTGGCCGCGCTTGACTATGTGGTGAGTGACCTATGTCGGGACCGGCGGAAACTGCGCAGCTGATCGCACTAGTCGCGGGTATTCAGATAGTACGTTCGCATAATCGGAAGGTACCTCGGCGATTCGGAAAACGGGACTGATAATCGGGGCGTGCTTAAGAACGCCTTCAACCCCTAGCTTAGTACGGTCATCTCGAGCCCTGTTCGACCCGGGTCAACAAGCAATCCACAGTGTCGGAGGAGATCGATACCGATAAATGCGAATGGAACAGACGCAATCGTGAAAAACCACTGAAAGTCTCGGTGGAGACTTAGGTCTAGGTTCATCAAACGCTGACTGTATGAAGCTATCGGCGGTTTGTTAGCCGCACACAAGTTGTACGTGGGCTTAGAATGCTCATCTTTTGTGATGACAGGGATGACGCTCACCTATGCCCCCGTGTCGATGAGGAAACTTATGCGAGGGCGCCCATCCTTGGCCTAAAACTGACGGCCTGTTTTGTCACTGCGAGACACGTGGACCACTTTCTCGTGCCGGCAAAGCAGTTTCCTGTGCTACTGAACCATGTTTAGCGCAAAGCGATCTGCACGTCTGGCGTTGTCACCATACTGATGATGATACCAGCATAAATCGATCGTTGAACTAGGGCTTGGGGTAGAGTTGCGAGGTGATAAATGCCTACGTCTACGCGGAGACCTGTACCTGTATGGCGGAGGTTTAGGTTGATACGAACTTCGACGGACGGCAGATAACTCTTTGGCGGAACTCAGTCTTGTTAGTTCTTGGCTCTGCGTTTGAATTGCCGCTAGCTGACGACGAAGTGTAGCGATCTCATTGTCTCTAGGGTTGTGTTGCTTAGAAACAATTCCAATTACGCTATGATCGCTTGAGAAGGTACCGTAAGCTGTCGATTGTAAAGGATACCGTTCGAATTCAGCATCTGCTGCTGTAGCTAATTCTTTCTGGGTATGTCAAGAGCAGCATAGGCAAAAGATCTGGTAGGCGGGAAAGCCATAACTCTTTTGGAGCTGATTTGCACATGTCTGGAGGACCAGCTATTGGTTGTATCTCTCGAAGCAGAACGGATGGCTTCCGGTCGCCTTATTTGACTCTGTTTATCAGCCGCTCTAATAGGGCTCGAGACTGCGGTTTGATTCAGTTAGTATCATTAGCTTCATTGCTTCGTATTTGTCATCTTTCGGAGGTTGAAGCAGCATCCTGAACCAGAGTCACAACCGTTTGGGGGAGTTGTGAGACGCGTTGGTTGTACTTAGTCTGGTCGGTAATGATACCACTATTTTCTAACTCCATCTCAAGAATAACCAACCAAACTTGAGGGTTGTGTTCCATAAATTCGGGAACAGCCAACGTAGCATGTTCGTTCTACCAACCGATTCGGGTTTCACATCGGAGTGAAACATAGCGCGATTGAGAACGACCGGTAAAGATGAAAACAAAGACGCAAACTATTTACTAACCAGCAGGAAAGCGCACGAAAAAACGAACTCACCGAGAAATATACAGCAACAACAATTAAACAATCGCGCTTACCATTAGGGGTCACCAAATTGGTCGACTTATAGTGGATACTGGTCTGGTACGATGCTCGTGATCCAGCGCGGATACCAGAAGGCAGCAACATCGGACACAGTGGACTGTATTTTGACACTGCAACAAATGAAGACGGATGGAACGCCCAGGAGAAAACGTCAGTATCGGACTCACCAAACGTAAATGTGACCAACTGGATGTAGGCCAAGATGGTTTTAGTGTAATTGAGGTTAAAACAAGGAATAGTAATGTGTGATTGGTCAGCAATGAAATTGTACCTAAAAGTAGTGGTTCTCTTTTTGGGCGCTACAATGTAATGGTTGGGCTAGGTTGAGAAACTGGCTGATAACACGATGGCTCTCTGTGTCAGGATGGGAGGTGATACTGGTGGAGGCCGATTCCAACGGGGGTCTAAGATATCTGGCGGTAGGATGGTTGTTGAGCTTTGCACTTGTGGTTTGTGCAGGGGAATCCATGGAGTGGCAGTGGCTAGGCAGTTATTCAGGAATTGTGAAAGACGCAGAGTTCATTTTTGGTGTACTAAGGGCTATTTCCCTGAATATGATAAGCTATCGTCGATATCGTCACTGAAAATAAATCAACTTAACGTCAGATGCATCAGCTATGTTAAGTAGTACATGATCAGAGCAATCCATAGAAGGCAGTTTAGGCCTTTACCCTGAAACTAGCCACCCTTAGATGAACAGTGTGTTAATGATATTCTTCGTTTCGTCAGACAAATGTACATTTAGAGCTACGGCTCTTCCAAGTTGTGGACTACTTCGGAGATGTATTTCTTGCTTCTGGTAGGCTCAATACGATTTGACACTGGAGCAAAGCTATTTATTCTTGCGTATGAACTTTCGAATCTAAGTGGCGTGATTGCCAATTATCTTTCGGATGTTTAAGTGCACTTTTGTTTACAGTTTTGTCCGCATATGGGACAACGACGTTAAAGATGACTTCTGTTGTACTGTCTCTAGCAGACCCCACAGAGGCGTCAAGATAACCATCAGGGGCACCGATATGGCTTAAAACATGTTTTCAACCCTAGTTCTCTAAACTTGGCGACTGAGTAGACTAGTAAGGCATCACTTTTAACGCGCATTTCTCTTTCTAGTGGAGTTGGATCCGCTCTGATCACAACGCTTTTGAATACAGTTGTCACTATACTAATTGGCCCCTTGTCCATGAATGAGATTGCGGCAGACATTGTGGTGCATTTCAAGAGTAACGGACTATCGTGTTTTATAAATTTTTACGAACATGCATGGTAGTACATTCTCCATCACTGAGGAAAGCAACTGATAAAAGCATGCGCTTCAGTTTCTCAATTGTGTACTTGTCAAATATACAGACTTCGACATTTAATGAACATTTGCTTACTGATTGCTGGTTGGAAGCAGCAAGTAGAGTTTGCCCTGTGTGGCTGCATCTAAAGTCACTCAGGGACTAAGACCCGTTCTCTTGTGTTGCGCTCAATATATTTTGCGGCAAAGTGTTTTTCCCGGAACTTCTTAAATTCCGACACCGACTTTGCCTCAACTACGTGCTGCGGCAGGTCGTTCCATACATTCACCACCCTCCGTTCGAAACAGAGTTGCTGAGCGACCCGCTTCAAATCCGGTACGATAAGTTTATACCGGTGTCCTCGCGTGCAGCTTGATGTGTGCAGATGAAGCAGCGGTCTCAACATGGGGTAATCACTCAGATGTAATGTCCGGTGCGTCATGAGGAGATCAACCCTCAGTCGACGATAAGCTAGGGTGTACAGCCCTAGTTTCTTACACGGGTCTTCGTACGGCACACCTCGTAAGTTGGGAATCAGCCTGGTGGCTACAGGCTGCACTCGCCCAATCTGTTCTACCTCGCGCCGATTGATAGGACAATCCTTGGGAGAGCCATACGCTAGCATTGGTCGTATTATTGAGACGAAGAGGCGAGTGGTAAACTCTTCGGACCAAGTGCTGAAGCTGCGCCTGAGGGCACAAAGCATACGAAGGCTGTTTTGGTAAAGCCTATTCGTATTGTCAATGGACTTTGGGTAGTAGCATAAGAGTACACCGAGGTCGCACACGGAAGGCGCGGGATGCAACGGTTGACCAGCCACCGTGTAGGTTCGACTGTGCTCACACTTACCCAGCCTCATTAATTGCGACTTGACCGGGTTGATCGGAAGATTGACCTCTGCAGACCACGAGGAGAGGCGGTCGAGGTCCTGATGAAACAAGTCACAATCATTGAGTGTGCGGATTACTCTCTACACCTTCAAGTCATCTGCGAACAACGCACAAGGTGATTGGAGTAGCTGAGGCACATCGTTTACATGGATCAGAAACGAAATCGGCTCCAGTACAGTGCCTTGGGGCACGCCGCAGCTCGATGGATACCAGTCGGTTAAAGGGTCGTCCCGCTGAACCCTCCACTTTCGATCACCAAGGAAATTCCTAATCCATTGGTGCAGCGAGCCACCAACACCACACACCCTCAGCCTGTCGAGAAGCACTGCATGATTTACCTTGTCAAAAGCCTTTCTGAAGTCAATGTAAATGACGTCGACTGATTTGCCTTGGTTCAGCGCTTGTAACCATTCGTGCCTCGTCAACAGTAGGTTGGTGATGCACGAGCGACCTTTCACGAAACCATGTTGTGCGGACGCCAAGAGGCTTTTCGACTCGAGAAGCTGCGGAAGACTCTTCTTCACGATTTCGAGCGTCTTTGCCAAAACAGCGGTCAGGCAGATCGGCCGGCAGCTATCCACTTTGCTTGGGCTACCACCTTTCGGTATTGGCTTTACGACTGAGTATTTCCAGTCGTCCGGTAACAGTCCAGTGGATAGTGACCTGTTGAACAGCTCAGTTACAGAAGGCGCGATGATAGCCGATACACACTTGAGAATCAGTGGGTGGATTCCATCTGGCCCAGCAGGTTTCGTCCCGTCAAGACTTGCCAGAACTTTGCATACATCTTCAATACAGCAATCCAAGCTGTCTAGTTCAGCGGAAGCGGTACTCGCCGAACTCGTTACAGACACCTGGTCACTTTCAAATACGGAGGCGAAGTGCGCCGCCAATGCGAATGCACGATTTGTGCTCGAGGCTAGCAGCTGTCCATCTGAGCCTTCCAACACTGGGACATTGGCTACAGGCCTCAGGCACCGTTTCACGTATGCGAAGATCCTCTTGGGAGCAGCATTTTCGGCTGTTGCAAGCTGCTGTTCGAAGCTTTTGCGTGTTTTGGTTTTCACGTTGTTGCGAAATCTCTTTCGCTGTACCTTGTACGCTTTGTAGTCTTCATCAGAGCCAGATACCACGAATTTGTTCCATAGTCTGCTTCGTCTTTGGGCCAGTTTGCTGTACACCTTGTCGAACCAGTGTGGCTTGACTGGTCCAACTTTCCGAAATTTGAGGGGTACAAATCGGTCGCACAACAATTTTACTCCCTCTGTAATGATAGTCCAACAGGCCCCAATAGACGAATCCTGTGGTAAAGACCAGTCTATCTGGCTCACTGCTCGAGTGAGGACATTAAAGTCCGCCTTCTAATAGTTGAAAGCTGGCTCCAACGGGGGAGACTACGGCAGTGGTAGCTCCAAGCTGGCTATGATCATCGAGTGGTTACTCGCTCCCAGAGGCTCTAAGACTTGAATGTCATGCGCACGTTGCTCACAGCTAGTCAAAAACAGGTCTAAGCACGATGGGATCACGCGCGCAGTTATGCGCATCGGTTGGTTGATGTGGTGTGTGACCTCGGTTTCAAATCTCAACTCCGTAAACTTCAGCTCTACTTCACAATGGCCGGGAAGAAGTTCAGCCTCAGGCCACTGTATTCGGGGTAAGTTGAAATCACCCATGAGTAGGAACAGCTGACGACTCATGTGGTTGCGGACATGCGGCAACCAGTCCAAGCAGCGGCTCAGTGGACTGCAATATACCACGTCCACGAGCATCTCGCAGCGTCTGAGGTGAATTGAACACCATAACTGCTCACAGACTATCAGCGCTTCGGTAGACGCTCACTAGTCTCCCACACAAAGATGCCTTTGTGTAAAGCAGAATCCTACCGCGATTATTTGATGGTCCATCACAGCGGAAACATGAGTAGCCGCTGTTTTCCACTTGGGCGGTTACGTCGTAGTTTAACCATGTCTCAGCAAGGCCTACTATGTCTGGTCGCTAAGAGGTTACAAAGTCGTACAGCTCATCGCGCTTGTTCATCAGACTGCAGACGTTGGTAAAGGCTACGCGTAGACCGCGGTAGGAACCGCTGGGCGCGCCTGAAGCATCAGAAAGCTGTTGACCCGGATTCGCGGAGGAATCCGGGTGATTCCCGAAAATTTACAATACGGAGATTTCTTTCTCCATCGTCCGTGCGTCGCTTTGGTTCAATCATCGCAGACTTGAGTTTCTCTCTGTCTGCTGGGTCTAAATCAGCGCGCACGTGGATCTTTAGAACTTACAGCCTATTAAGGCGGGACAATATTAACTTGGGACTCACATGATATATAGCGTACGATCGACGTGCTATAGGTGCACTCGGGATTCGAATCCAGGCCACTCGGCTGGCAATCAGCACGGTACCGCTATACTACGCTAGTCACTGTGAAGAGAGTTATTACGTAGCAACTTATTCAAGCAAAGCATTCCCCAGACCGTAGTCAGGCAGGACAAAACACAGTACGCAGTGGAGTGCATCGGGCCAAAATCTGCGCACATGAATAACATGACACACGATTTAAAGCATGACACGAAGAGTTATTGATCGGTAAATTTGTGACAAACCAATAAGGATGCAGTGTGGTTGTCATCGACGGACGTAACATCCCCTCCTCTTTTGGAGGTCATACCCCGGGAACGAAACGTTCAACACGTTTAGGTACGCCTTGAGATCTGCGAAGTCATGGGCAGTTTGGTGTTTGCGCCGTAATCTGAGTGGTTTGTTTCAATGTCGGCTGGATTAAGTCAGATTTATTTTCCTCCTTTTCCCATGTTTTTACACAGCGCGGACGTATGTGATCTGAATGCTGCCTCAAGACGCGGCCCGTTTATTTCTAGGTCAGTCTGGGTACCATCCCTTGTGACCACCGTTGCGTGCTGCCATGATTGTTCGTGGGGAAGTCGTGTATGCACAGAAACTCCCGGTTGGAAGACAGCATCGTTATCCCTGTCCAACCAAGCTGTCTTGTTTTGTTTCGCTTCTATTTGCACTCGACGGTTAAGAAATAATAGGTGTAATCTACTACAAGTGTTTTACCGAACATCAGTTCTGCGGTGATTTACCTGTGACTTCTATCGTAGTTATTCTATAGGCAAAAGTAATCGATCCAGTCGCGTTTGTATGATACCCGATAACTGCTTTAGCAGACCTCTTTTTACCGTCTGCACCGCTCTTACGGCTAATCCATTTGACGCAGGAGGTTATGTGGCTGTGCGCACGTGATGGATGCCATTTCACTGTATAAAGCTTTAAAACTCGTCACTGATAAAACAGGACCCATTGTCTGTGCAAACAGTTTCAGGTATTCCGAAAACTGCAAACAATGATCGCATCTTTGAAATGGTCCAGTGGCGGAACTGTACGCTTTCGGGCGCTTCCCCAGGTTGCGGATCGGGGAATGCCTTCCTTGTGGAGGTAGCTGCGAATAAGTCTGGTTTGCTTTGCAGGCGAGATGAATAAGTCGTCGCAGACAATCAGCGGCAGCGTCTCAGAGCGTGGGGAGTTTTGGACTGGTTCTCCATTAACTACTACAAGTGCTTTTACGGCGCTGTGTCAAAGCCATTGTGACTGGCTATAGGGTCACTGACCATTCACTCCTGTTATAGGGTGAGTATCTAGCGGAGGGCGGATGAACAACCTCGCTGGCCACCGGCTTCTCTGTGGACTGCTTCTGAACACACTGAAGGCGAATGAGCCATTTAGCTGTCAATGGTCTTCGTGAATAACCCCGCTGCCTTGCAGCCCAAGTCTTTAGACCAAAGGCTCGGGGTGAGGTCCCTTAACGCTCTTCCTCGGCCTGGGCAACCGGGAAGCTCAATGCCCACACAACACATGGAACTTTGCTTCTATTCCTCTGACTCACTCTCTCCTTTTTGCTATTGTTACTCATGTGTTTTAGCACTCCGTCAAATACGTATTGGGCAAGTGTTATACGTATATATATATATATATATATATATATATATATATATATATATATATATATATATATATATGATTCGGCGGCGTCCGTATCCGGATTTGCCTGTCACTGTGACGTCCATGGGGACAGTCACAGGACGCCTGCGCCTACAAAGGGGACCATGGGTGGCTTGCGCTACATCACCCATGGTTCCACCCACACACCCCATATCCGGTGTAAACCCGAAGGAATAAGACCGGGAGGCATGCGGATGGGAGCCACGTTTCAACGGAGCCGGCCCACACTCCTTCAACAAGCAGAACGGAAGCATTCCGGCCTAATTGGGAAATCATACACACCAGACGTACACGAGGCGGTGGCTGGACCGTAGCCCGTTCCACACAGGATGGAACCGCTCTTTGAGCCTAGCACGGCCACAAGAACCGTGCACCCCGTCCCCTCCAGCAACGACCAACTGTCTCCTGGAGCCAGTATGAACGATGTAGTGGGTAATAGACAAGTAGGCACCTTGTCAACGTTCACATCAGGCGCATCCACACAGGGGAGCTCAAGCAACATCTACTTCTGAAATGCAAGATTATTCATCACCCAGGCAAACATACCACATACGCCGCCTTATTGGCCTGGATTAGTAAATTGAATGGGAACATACTCATGTTACTTCTATTCCGCATGCAATGATGCCTTCTCCGGCGATTGAGAAACCAGCTTTTTGAACAGTCCACGGAATTCGCATCAATCAAATTTGCCTTGGATTTGCAACACCTGAAATCAACATGAGTTTGTCATAAATTCACCTTCTTCATGTTCTGGTAATGTTATTTTAGGTTTACTCGAATGTCGTTTGACTGCACTAAGTTAGCCGTACAAAAGCGGTATGAGTATCCTCGTCGAATTCATTCGGTATACATATATGCATAGATTGTCGGCCTCCGTGTCCAATGGCAGTTCGAATACAACATATGCACATGCGTTTATCCAAACTTATGTGTGAGCTGTCACCAACTGTATAGAGACACATTAGGCATAACCATCAATGGTACGACAAACGTGTGTGAGTTTCGTTTGGAGGTTAGGCTAACAATCACTTTAGCAGGCATGAGAATAACTACCCAGTACGAACTGGTGACGTATAGATGTCACCGCGGGACCTCGTCATGATTACAGAGACATAGTTAAACCCTGAGATAACCGACTGTGAGATCAAGTTACCCGGTATGTCGCTGCTTCGGACCGATAGAACCGGAATGGGTGCCGGTGTGATTCTTTACTATAATACAAGCCCCCGATGTGAAGTTATCGATCACCCGGAAATCCGAGCTCCCGATTCGCTTTGGTGCCGCCCTTGGTTGCGAAACAAGGACACATGTCTACTAGCCGTGGTTTATCGCCCGCCAAACTCAACGTCGGAAATGGACTCCAAACTGTACCACGTTTTTCAGTTTGCTTTGAACAAGTCCTACACCCACATTCTTATCGCGGGAGACTTTAACGTGCACGACATAGAAACGCCGGCAACCGACGGTACGCAGTTTAAAGCCTGTTTGCAAGAACTTATTGCTAGCCACCCTCTTTACAACCACGTAACCTCTCCCACCAGATTTCGAACTTCTAACAAGCCGTCAATACTGGATCTTATGCTAACTAACGAAGAACTCATGGTTGGCGGGATAGTTACAAGCACACCACTGGGTCGTAGTGATCATGTCACTCTACTCTTTGATTATATATGCTATGCCGAGTACCCGGAAAAGGAGGAGGATAAAGTGCACACTGTCACGCACTACAATGTGTTGTCCAAGCTTGTTAAGGATACATCTTGGACTTTCTTAACCGAAGGCCCCCCAGATCTGGCCTGGGATATGTTTACAAGGACTTTGAGCACACTGGTAGCGCAAGCATCGGAACAGAAGTCCTTCCAACCCAAAAACCAGAGTAAGTCATTCCTGAGGAGCAGAACACGTAAATGTATGTCCCGGAGGGATTTGGCATGGCGAAATCACCAGGGTTGCCCGAATGCCGAAACCTGGACTGCATACGTGACACATCGTAACTTCTGTGTGAAACTGATCCGCGAAGACAAGGTAACGCATCAGCAGAAGTTAATGAAGCGATTCTGCACTAACCACAAACTCCTGTACAGGCACATTAACGGCCTTCGAAAGGTAAAGCGAGGGGTTCCGGCGCTAGTCACGGCTGATGGATACACGCGGTCAGCGATGGAAGCAGCTGATCTCCTACGGCTTCATTACTCCCAAACGTTCCAACAAGTGTCGAGCCCAAACATTCACCTCATTTCTAATACTCCACCATCTGGTTTAGAAAACATCACCTTCACTACGGAGGCTGTGTTGAAGAAGTTGTTATCCTTGCGTATCCACAGTTCTCCCGGAGCTGATAACATCCGACCAAAGGCTCTACAGGCAGTAGCTAGTGATCTAGCAGAACCACTGGGTGTTTTCTATCAGCGATGTCTAGAGGAAAACCTTATTCCACCAGTATGGAAGCAAGGGGTCATCACTCCTATCCATAAAGGAGGTAGCCGCACTGATCCTGCCAACTACCGTCCAATAACACTACTTCCCGTACTATCCAAAGTGATGGAATCAATCGTCGCAGACGCGCTGATGCAATATTTGGAAAGCCACAATTTAATAGCCCCAGAACAACATGGCTTTCGTCAAAAGCATTTGTGTAATACTAACCTATTAATTGCACGTAATAGCTGGACTGAAGCTGTTGATGACGGAGTTGGAGTCGATGTCATCTACCTGGACTTTTCAAAAGCGTTTGATCGTTTAGACCATCGAGTTCTCCTTCAGAAGCTTCGGAACTACGGCATTGACGATCCAATCCTGAGTTGGATTAGCAATTTTCTACAAGAACGACGGCTAGTGGTGAGAGTCCGAGAATCATTTTCTCATGCAATCGACGTGACGTGTGGAGTACCGCAAGGCTCGGTTCTTGGACCTCGTCTATTCTTGGTGTTCATTAACGATTTGGCGAGATCAATTACTTCCTATTTCTTATTTTTCGCTGATGATATCAAGATATGGCGAAGGATCAGAGGACCGGATGACCATGAACGGCTCCAGCACGATCTTAACACAGTGTCGAACTGGTCAGTTCAAAACGCTCTACCGTTCAACGTAGACAAATGTCGCGTAGTACAATTACGCCATAGACATAACTACACCTACATACTTGGGACAAACGAATTGCAGAATAGCTCCCAGGAACGTGATCTTGGTGTGATCGTACAGAGCGACCTCAACTGTTCAAAACAGGCTGAGGTAGCTGCGAAAAGAGGCAACCAGCATGTCGGCGTGCTGCGAAGGGCATTCGGGAGATTTGACCCATCAATCTTCCCATTGTTGCTCAATTCCTACGTGCGCCCGCATGTTGAGTACGCAATCCAAGCTTGGCAACCTTGGTTGAAACGCGACCTAGAAGCGATAGAGGCACCACAACGAAGAGCAACAAAGAACGTGAAGGGCCTGCGGTATCACTCTTACCACCGAAGGCTGAAGTTGCTGGGAATTTTCAGCGGACGTTATCGAAGGCTGCGCGGTGATCTCATATTAGCGTATCAGATATTGTGTGACCCCAACCACGTATGCCGCCATTTGCTGAAACTTAGCCACAACACGCAGCTCAGGGGTAACTGCTTAAAGTTGAAGGAACAATATAGCCGTCTAGAGTGTCGACGGAATTACTTTTCCCTTCGGGTTTGCAAACCATGGAACGCACTCCCAGACTCAGTAGTATCCTCTCCTACACTGGATGTTTTCAAAAAACGATTAGATGTTGCTCTCAGCTCCCAACATTTTGTTACCTAAGCTCTTCTGTTGTGGATTACGCCAAGCATGTTTTCAACAGGACTAATGTATCAAATGGACCTAAGTGAGCGACCATATTTTATTTTCTCACTCCTTACCTTAACTATCACTGCGCCCCAGTGTCTTTCTGAATGTTTACGCGCGATATTTCTTTTTCATTTTGCACTGATGTTAATTATCAAGGTATTCATCCCGGCAGACGTTCGATAGATGACCCAGACATATTTTAATTGCATCATATTCACCGCTACCATCCTACGGGACGTGTCAAGCACTTGCTTTTATCCCGTGATAAATCATTGTTCATCCATATTTGAATGAACCCGATGTAGCAATAGTGAAGCAACTGCTAAGTAGAATGATGACTAGACTACTGGTACAGTGAAATAGTGTGCACTTAGATGTTGCCCTCTACATGTACAGTCTGGTTTGAGTAGCTGATGGGTGAGATCACACAGCATGCGAATTGGATGCAGTGTCCACTTCTGGCTCTCTGTGTCTCCGACCGGGTCGGTCATGTGCTACCCGAGGTATGTGTACCTGCTCAAAGAACGATTGATGCGCAACCTGCCAAACGTGCGCCTTTCCAAATAGTGTTCGCATTTATTGTGCAAATGTCCAAGTAATCAACCGTTTATACCTACCGACCTGTACTCTAATGTGGCCATAAGCTATTTGCTAACGGTCTATATTGTACGTTCCGGGTGCAGCCATTCGGTACTCATAAAATCACTGTCGCTGTGCGCCGATTAATTTCCGATGTTATTTATATACTAACACACTGACCTACCATTCCCGTTAGATGCAACCTTTTACTTAATCCATCCAAAAGATTGGCCATGTGCAATGCAATTTCTGGTATGCGTCTCTGCACGCCTGCCTTCCATCCGGTGGTGAGTTCGTGGGATTTAATAAGCCCCGGTAAATTCAGTATGGCTGAGGGATAACTGGAACTATAACTATACTCACTCGCATCAATAGCCTGCGGAGTGGAACATGAAATGGCGACATCGTGATAATCGCTAGTCGGTTAATTGTCGGGATTGTTCACTTGACACAGAATTTCCAGGGAAATTTCTCTTTGAATGCATAATCCAATGTGGTCACACGAAGGACAATCGTTGAGCATTGTGTTCCAAATATCAAATTTGACATTTCATGCGTACCGTAAACGGCCAAGCGATAATAACCGTTTGATTCAAACGTATCCATCGAACTAGAAATATACACAATAATTTGCCACCCTAGCAATGATCCGTAGCAAGCACACAAATCGCTCGGAAACACCGCGCGCACGTCAATTACGAATGAGCTCATGGATGATCTGAACCATTATTCTGCGATGTACCGGCTCTCTAAGCGTCATGCAAGTTAGCATTGATCAGCTGGTCAAGCTACGGTTATGGTGAGTAATACCATGGAGCTTACATAGTGATGTGAATCACGGCCGAATAATAATAAGAAGAGAAAGATGCCAAAGCTCACTCTCGGTATGTAACCATACTAAATTCCGCTTGAGAAGGTAGTAAGAATAGCATAGCATAGATCATGATAAGTACAATATCGTAATGGGCAACACATATGAAGTCGTCGCCAAATACAACCGAGTTAAATAAGCCTAAAAAGTTACGTTACCTGTGGCTCATCCGTTCTAAGCAGGTGCAATAAAGATACCGCATTGAACCAAGTCAGTAGTTACTCATTCTAGAATGCTATATATATATATATATATATATATATATATATATATATATATATATATATATATATATATATATATATATATATGGGTTGTTGGTGCAACGCAAGTCATCCATGGTCCCTCTATAGGCACAGGCATCCTGTGGCTTGCCACAGTGACAGTCAAATCCGAAACCGGATGCCGCCAACCATGTATGTATGTGTGCCCCATGCTGAGGCTGATGTTACATTCGTGAAGCTTCTTCACCGCAGTTGAGCTAAATCAATTTACACTTAAACTAGGTTTTTTTTAATGTGGATAAAATTCGTTACACTTTATTTGGTTTGTTCTGCGTACTTGAAAATCTTCTCCCAACTTGCACACGTCGCTCATACAAATTGTGGTAAACTTGCGTAATTGTATCGCGTGGTATCTTTTAACTAACTCGGACATTTTGTACGTATCACGGATTCGCTTATAACCAATTTCTTCTATATGCTCATTTAGCGAGTATTCATGTCGTCATATGCGTTTACTTTATTCGATATCGGCAATTTGAGTGATTGGCTGTTGTTGACATCCAGGTGTGGCTGCGCTTGATGTGCATGTTGACAAGGTGCCTACCTGTCTATTACCCACTACCTCGTCCATACTGGCTCCAGGAGACAGTTGGTCGTTGCTGGAGGGGACGTGGTGCACGGTCGTTGTGGCCGTGTTCGGATCAAAGAGTGGTTCAATGAAATCAGTGTGTAGCAGACTGCGGTCCAGCCACCGCCTTGTATGCACTTGATTCCTCAAATACAGCGTGCTTGTGTTTGCCTGTGAAGGAGTGTGGGCCGGCTCCGTTGATGAAACGTGGCTCCCATCCACATGACTCCCGGTCTTACTCCTTTGGATTTACACTGGATATGGGGTATGTGGATGGAGCTGTGGGTGGTGCAGCGCAAGCCATCCATGGTCTCTCTGTAGGCGCACGCGTTCTGTGGCTGGCCACAGTGAGAAGTAAATCCAAAACCGGATGCCGCCAATCATATATATATATATATATATATATATATATATATATATATATATATATATATATATATATATATATATATATATATATATATATATATATATATATATATATATATATATATATATATATATGGAGCTGGCGTGTTATCACATCGATCTTGCGGCGCTCAGTGAGACTCGACTCGCTGAGCAAGGTAAGTTGCATGAGGCAAGTGCTCGCTACACATTCTACTAGGTGGGCAACGCCGCCTCAGCGCCACTTGATCATGGGGTCGAATTTGAAATATCCGATGGCCTCCCTAGCCAGCTGGTGGGTAAACCAACAGGCATCAGCGCGCGACTGCTGACTGTCCGCCTACGACTCGGAAAAGGTAAGTTCGCCACCTTTATAAGCACGTACGGTCCGACCATGTGTTATCCTGACGACACGCGTGATCAATTCTACACTGAGCTATCCTCCGTGATACGATCTGTGCCGAGGAGCGACCGACTATTTCTGCTGGGTGATTTCAACGCGCGTTAGGTGTGCTGCATCGGTGTGGAGATGTTATCGGTTCGCATGGCATTGGTTCAGCGAATGCGAACGCTGACATGTCGCTCTCTTTGTGCCACTCGCGGCCTGATGATCACGAACACTCGGTTTGCACTGAGTGCGAGTGATATAGCAAATTGCACGCACCCATGGAGTTGTCATGCTCACCTGTTCGACTATGTCATCGTACGTCAGCGGGATATGCGTGAAGTGTGCATGGCATGTGTACCGCGTGCAGCTGAGTATGGTACTGATCACAAATTGGTGCGCACCAATCTGTACATATATTTTCGTAAATCAATGTATTACACTTCTGCCGTGAATCGGCATAAAGTTAACATTCTCTTCCTCGGTACTGTGGCGAAACCTATTGAGCTGGAGAAGGTGATGGCTGCATGCCTGTGTGATGTGGACTGCATAGAAACATTGGGCGACCTGTGGTACCACATACGCGATCAGGTGACAGCTGATGCCGATGAGACCATCGGGCGCGCAAACTGTAAGCGGCCCGATTGGTTTGATGACAACAATGCGACGATTGGCACATTGTTGTCGGGGAAGAATGCAGCATTTGCTGCACATGTGGCAGACCCCAGTGACTTAGGGAAGAAGAGTCAGTTTCGCAAACTTCGACGGTGACTGACCCGAGAGCTCCGTCGCATTAAAAATGCATGGTGGACGGAGAAGGCGACACAGATGGAATGCTACGGCAAACGCCGTCAACACAAGGAATTCTTTGACTCCTTGAAGGCGGTGTATGGACTGAGATTCTAGCCCCTGAGGACGCTGGTCGATGGTAGTTCAGGCGCTACCTGCACACAGGCTGCAGACGTAATGCAGATCTGGCGGAAAAACTTTGACTGTCTCTTGAACAACCGTTCAGAGATCGACTGGCCTACATTGAACGACCTCAAGCAGCACGGTGTGAAGACGAGTCTGGCAGATACGCCGACACTGAGTGAGACGCAGAGAGCACTTGCTCAGTTGCGAAATGACAAGTGTGCTGGGGCCGACGGGATCCCACCTGAAGTATCGAAACACGGCGGACCCGCGTTGTTAACTACGCTGCACCACTTGGTGCAACGCGTATGGATTGAGGAGGAGGTGCCTCCTTAGTTGAAGGATGCCCTTGTGCCACTACTGTACAGGGGCAAAGGGAGCAAGCAATGTTGCACGAATTATCGTGGCATCAACTTGCTGAGTTGTGTGGGCAAGGTGATTGACCGAATCCAGCTCAGCCGCCTCGTCAGTCAGGTTGTGGGACCTAACGTTGCGGAAAAGCAGTGTGGATTCCGTTCGGGTCGCAGCACTATAGATATGGTGTTTGCGGCTCGTCAGTTGCAGGAGAAGTGCAGAGAACGACACCAGCCGTTGTACTAGCTTTTTGTTGCTTTCACCAAGGCATTTAGTACGGTGAACCTCGAAGCATGGTGGCTGGTGTTGTGTAAGTTTGGTTGCCCGCGTAAGTTTGTAAGTTTAATTGAATGTCTGCACAGTGGTATGCGGGCGAGATTGCAGCTGAGTGGAGAGACCTCGGATGACTTTGCAGTTGTCTCTGGTGTGAAGCAAGGCTGTGTCTTAGCTCCCGCCCGGTTTAATATATATCTTCATGCAATGATGTCCTGTGCTTTTGATGCGGCTTGTGCTTACAGTGTTCGTGTTTAGCACCGTATTGATGGTGGGTTGCTGAACATCCGTCGTTTCGGTGCGAGAACTCTAGTCTTTGAGACAACTATCCGTAGGTTATTGTTTGCTGACGACTGTGCGTTGTTTGCACACAACGCGGATGAGTTGCAGCGCATGACTAATACTCTGGCTTCGGTAGCGACCAAATTCGGCCTCACCATCAACACAAACAAAACTGTCTGTCTCTTTCAGCCTTCACCGGAGGTGCAATCTTCAATATTGCCGCGAATCAGCATTGGTGCTGGTATTGGGAACCACCTTCCGCTTCTGCTACCTTAGGAGTGTGATGTCGACTGACCAGAAGCTACACAGTGACCTGCGTATTCGCGTGTCGAAGGCAGCGGCGACGTTCGGGAAGTCAGAGTACCGAGTGTAGAACAGTCATCAGCTTACCATTGGCACGAAGCTGATGGTGTACAAATCCATGGTGCTGTCCGTTCTTCTATACGACAGCGAAAAGTGGACGATGTATCGACGGGATGTGCGGTATCTCGAGCGGTCCCATCAGCAGTGTTTGCGACGGATTTTGCGCATCGGTTGGGTCGACAGCGTTACAGACACGGAAGTGTTGCGCCGAAGTGGAATGTATGCAGTGGACTGCATACTTTTGCTCAGACACTCGAGGTGGCTCAGTCATGTGAGCCGTATGAATTCGACGCGGATACCGAAATAACTATTATACGGTCAGCTGCGTATTGGTAAGCGGCATGTGGGGTAACCAAAGTTACGTTACCAGGACATGATCAAAGTGAGCCTCTCACGTTCTAATTTTGATTGCAGGTCATGGGAATCAAAGGCGGTTGATCGATGTGCACGATGTGATCTGATCACGAAGGCAGTTGCTGAAGTGCGGGAGAAAGACCTCATGCATGCAGAGAAGAAGCGGCAAACACCGATGGGTTCTACACCATCGACATCGAGTGCATGGTGCTGTAGAACATGCGGTCGCGAGTGCCTGAGTCAGGCAGGCCTAGTGAGCCATGAGCGAGGCCACTCGGGACCACTATCGAAGCGAAGACGGGTCCTGCAGAGAATGTAGGCAGAATCTGAGCATCGTTTGTAGGTACGCTGGTTATGAATTACTAACCGCGTGCTTTTATGCTAAGTCTATTTATTTCAGATGGTGGGTTATCAATTTTGTACTAATGTTTTTCTTTCTAATATAAATGTCTACCTGTACTCTCTTCTATAAACTTGCACACGTCACTTAAGCCAATTGTAGTTGATTTCGATAACATTTTTGTGTTTGTGGCATTTCCGTAAAATATACATTCTGACCTCGTGAACTTATCTCGGATTCTTTGGTAAACAACTTAGTTCATATGGTCATTAATTTAATATTTGTGTCATCGTTCCTTGTGCACTACTCGATGTATGTCATTAGTTATCTTTCTCTCAAGTTCCTGGCTGTTGCTTGATATCCCCGGTGTGGCTGCGCTTGATGTGCATGTTGACAAGGTGCCTACCTGTCTATTACCCACTACCTCGTCCATACTGGCTCCAGGAGACAGTTGGTCGTTGCTGGAGGGGACGTGGTGCACGGTCCTTGTGGCCGTGTTCGGATCAAAGAGTGGTTCCATGAAATCAGTGTGTAGCAGACTGCGGTCCAGCCACCGCCTTGTGTGCACTTGATTCCTCAAATACAGCGTGCTTGTGTTTGCCTGTGAAGGAGTGTGGGCCGGCTCCGTTGATGAAACGTGGCTCCCATCCACATGACTCCTGGTCTTACTCCTTTGGATTTACACTGGATATGGGGTATGTGGATGGAGCTGTGGGTGGTGCAGCGCAAGCCATCCATGGTCTCTCTGTAGGCGCACGCGTTCTGTGGCTGGCCACAGTGAGAAGTAAATCCGAAACGGGATACCGCCAACCATATATATATATATATATATATATATATATATATATATATATATATATATATATTAATGGTTGTTTCAGCCTTTGGATGAGACACTGGATATACATCGATCCATTTCGGATAGGCATGGACTATCAACAAGGAAAATGTTCCGTTCAAAAAACCGATATTCTACACGGATACGCTGCCAAGGCTTTTCAGACCAATGCCAAGGGTGTATTGGACCTGGAGGTTTATTCGATTGATATTGTTGTCAGAGATTTCACGCTTTCGGGAAGTTTTTAATGTCAGAGTCTAAGCCGAGCCGCTAGTAATAAACGCTTGCAAGCTTTTTCATTCGGGTAACATACGGATTTTCGTTGTGAAGTTCACTTCGAATAGATAAGTGAGCCTTCAACAGTGGAACCAAACGTGAGTCCCAAAATAGGCAACCACAGTATACATTCAGTTCATTTTCGCAAAGCCCAAAAGCATTCAAATCAGCCGGAATTCTACTAGGCCTGCCCATTTTGGTGAAAGAAATCACGGAGGCTAATTTTGGATCCCGATCGACAAATGACGTCACTTGTCAAAGCGGTAGTGTCAATGTACCACATCAAATGAGCTAACTCCACTAGTTCCTCTACTGGCCCTTCCGGGGGTCGTGTGCGGTAAACGGCTCAGAGTGTCCGCCGTACAATTGTTAGAACCTGGTTGTTGTAGCACTTTGATATAGAGGTTGAACAACCCAATTGTAATTTCGAGTTACGCGGTCAATGTTATCCCGTGTCACAGGTAGTAAAACCTAAGAAATGTCAAGTATTACAATATTTACAAATACTACATGCATCGCAGCTCGAATGCAACTCGGGAGTTCTGCAATTTTTCCGTGGCTTATCTTGAAGTGTTTGTGCTCCTCTAAGTCCATTCTCATCTTCAGTATCTGGAAAAGGTACATTAGTATCGATCTCAGAAGCATTGGAACGTTCTCTCGACTGACATGGGTCTCTGTACTGTACCTGTTCCACATGCAATTGTGCATAGTCAACTCATCTAGGTCCAATATCCGTACCATACGTTTACCGAGATTATTCACAACAATTTCAGAGCCTGGGTCGGAAATCATTGCCCCTGAAATAGGATACCTCGACAGTGCTCAACCCGAGTAAATTAAAACGAAGTGTTCGGGATTTGCACATTTAGCAGGTGGCAAAATGAACACAATTACGATACTGAAGAAAAAGTTATCAACGAATCGATCGACTTCATCAAATGTTGAAGCACATGAAGTAATTGCACGTTTCCAAGTACCAACGAAGTTTTCACCTAATCCGTTGGAGCAAGTATGTCTATAGGCAGCAAACAGATGAGGACAACCAAGGCTCCGTAACCAAACAGTAACAACGATGCAATGAAATATGAACCGTTATCACTCCCAGTAGCCAAAGGCACACCTTCCCGACTAAACACTTTTCTTAGGACACAAATAGTAAATTTTACATTTGGTTTATCCGTCATGAATACTTCAGGCCACTGAGTAAGAATCAATGATAAGAATCAATGATAATACGTCCGAGGGAATGGACCACAGAAACCAATGTGAGCACGCTGCCAGACTTCACACGCCAGTGGCCTTGGTGTCAATTTAGATGGCTGTCTTCTTACCTTGTGTCGTCAGCCTTCACACTTTGAAGCAGTCTGTCGAAGATCAGCTCCAATCTCAAGCCACCAACACAGACATCGGACCATAGATTTTATCTTTTCAATGTCTAGAATGCAGACCAATCAGAACTGCAACTCGCAAAAGCGAGGAATCCCAATAGGATCACTGACACACAATATGCCTTTAGGAGTAACACATAATTCATCACGGCGTTGGTAAGACTGGGCAAACTTCCGCTTCAAAAGAGGCGACCAGCCTCACTTTAGAGCAGATGGTATTGAGCCAACGCATTTCCTTGTTTCATTAACCAGGGCCGCACGAGATATAGGAAGTGGCTGGGCAACTAGACATAAGGAACACCCTACCGTGCGGCCGCACTGTAACTCGTCTCTCGCTTTGCCCTTTGTGGCCACTCCAATTCTCCTCACAAAATATTGTGCGTGCGCTCGTTCGAACCAGTTCGACGACCTCTACTCAGTGCTTCCCAACTCTTGGATCTAACCGGTGTGGATTATACTCTTTCTCCAGTTCCCAGTTTTCGGCATATTCTTTGCCGAATTTCACTTGTGTAACTACATCAGACCGGTCTTTCGGAAAAGATTTTGGTCTCATTCGGAAGAAGAAGCTGAGGGCTCCCAAACTACGCGGCAACCATCCCTACAAGTTGCAGCATAACAAAGTTAGAGCCTTTTTGCTCCGCTCATCAACTGAGCAGCTCTCAGGACGCTTATCAGCGCTCCACCTGCATCGTCGCTTAAGGCAGGCCGATTAACACACGCTGCCGCTTTGTTTGTGTGTGTACCACTGCAAGTCTATTGATCGCTGAATCCGACAGTCTGCGCGTTACGACCCCCATCTGCCTCTACGCCTGACCTTGGTGCGGTTGAACAACTCTCATTTCGTGTGCGTGTTCTGACCTATTCGTGCGTCACCCCTAGCGCAAAATACACTCACCAAGGCTTTGTTGTAAACAACAAGAGGACAACTAGCATTCCTATGGTTCAGCGTCGCCTATGTTGTGCAGACAACTGCAGTAAAGTGCTTAAGATCAGTATTACCTGTTCCAGCTGCATTAAATCGTACTGCCCGCAATGTGCAGGCAAATCTGTCCAAGAAGTGAGACAGACAAACCAAGTTGCTGACACAGTTTGGTTTTGCCCATCATGTCAAGTGATTCCAGTTGTCAACTGTTTATCATTGCTAATGAAAAAATGCGATAGGATGACTGAAATAATCGCGCAATTTGTAAATACTAAGGTCGCTCCCTCGGAGGTAAATATGGCCACGAAAACACCTCTCCCGGCCAAAGTGAGCTCTGAGTCTAAACCGAAGAAAAGAGCTAGACGCTCCAACCGCACTGCAGCGTCTGTGACTCTAAATCTACTGGGTCACCTCACTCCCATAAGTGGGCAAGCCTCGAACATGCTTGCTTCCACTTTTCCAACCATAGGGGCTTCACTTGGAGATTCATCCATGACACCGATAGCTCACAGCTGAAGGAAATCCGATGCAGATAACAAGCAGGTAACGGACGCATCGATTGCCTCGACAAACACACCGGGAGCGACACACATAAGTTCATCTTCAGTACCGAGCACGCGTGGCGCAAAGCAGCTTTCACCGTCAACTCCAGTGGTGCCCTCTAAACAACTTGAATTGCCGGCAAAAAGTATAAAGCCAACACTCGCTAGACAAAACCACGCTGCGCTAACTCTCGTGTGCACCAATGTTCCCGAATCCAAATCTGGCACAATAAAAGGCAAGTTGCAAGACGATCGCAACCAGTGGAGTTCCATCTGCGAGGCGATTGGCATTCGGGTTGAGCCTGCAATGCTGCAACGCGTAGCACGTCACCCGACCTCAGTGCACTCTGGTGAACCTCGAATTCTTCGAGTAACACTAGACTCAGCAGATGAGACAGAGGCTGTCCTGCTCTCAGCAGTTCGTCTTCGCAACTCACCGAGCGGAGTGCGCATATTACCTGATCTACCTTGGAAAGACCGCGCAAAAGAAGCAGTGGAGCAACGCGGTATTGCTACTAGGGATAGCAAGAAAACAATATTTGTTCATGGTGTTCCCGAGCTCCTGCATGCTTTTGATCACGATGCACAAACACATGACCGAGAGCAGTGGTGCTACATCCGCGAAGCACTCTATGTAGACAATGTTATTGCCAAATCCCTAACAAGAGTTCCGTTATCACCTAACTACAAGGGCTGCGGTCCAAGGCTAATGAAAGTAATACTACACTCCGAGGGAATGACGCAAGTTCTGTTGGATAGCTGGTTAAAGTTTCGAGCTAGGTTGCCAACAGAAATACGGCTAAAGGCAGCAGGCGAACGACCAAAAGTCGGAAGAAATTCGATGGAACTTGCAAACGCTGCAAATTCTTTATTTGCACAGTCCTTCGGAGAGACCAACACAACAGCGCCCACGTCACACAGGAGGACCGAGCACAGCACGAGTGAACCATCAGTTCAGGAACGCTCAATAATGTCATGTAACACGACTGAAATACACAAACCAAAAAACGATTAATTGCCGGCCACCTAACGGCCGGCTTAACAACGAACACAAACTTGACATCTATCAATGAACTCCTAACAACAAAAGTCCTATCTTGCATGTACACAAACGCTAAAGGCCTTCGAAGCAAGTTGGCCGAACTTAGAGAACTCCATGCCTCCCAACCGCGGGACCTCGTCATGATTACAGAGACATGGCTAAACCCTGAGATAACCGACTGTGAGATCAAGTTACCCGGTATGTCGCTGCTTCGGACCGATAGAACCGGAATGGGTGGCGGTGTGATTCTTTACTATAATACAAGCCTCCGATGTGAAGTTATCGATCACCCGGAAATCCGAGCTCCCGATTCGCTTTGGTGCCGCCCTTGGTTGCGAAACAAGGACACATGTCTACTAGCCGTGGTTTATCGCCCGCCAAACTCAACGTCGGAAATGGACTCCAAACTGTACCACGTTTTTCAGTTTGCTTTGAACAAGTCCTACACCCACATTCTTATCGCGGGAGACTTTAACGTGCACGACATAGAAACGCCGGCAACCGACGGTACGCAGTTTAAAGCCTGTTTGCAAGAACTTATTGCTAGCCACCCTCTTTACAACCACGTAACCTCTCCCACCAGATTTCGAACTTCTAACAAGCCGTCAATACTGGATCTTATGCTAACTAACGAAGAACTCATGGTTGGCGGGATAGTTACAAGCACACCACTGGGTCGTAGTGATCATGTCACTCTACTACTTCGATTTCCTATTTTTCGCTGATGATATTAAGATATGGCGAAAGATCAGAGGACCGGATGACCATGAACGTCTCCAGCACGATCTTAACACAGTGTCGAACTGGTCAGTTCCAAACGCTCTACCGTTCAACGTAGACAAATGTCGCGTAGTACCATTACGCCATAGACATAACTACACCTACATACTTGGGACAAACGAATTGCAGAATAGCTCCCAGGAACGTGCTCTTGGTGTGATCGTACAGAGCGACCTCAACTGTTCAAAACAGGCTGAGGTAGCTGCGAAAAGAGGCAACCAGCATGTCGGCATGCTGCGAAGGGCATTCGGGAGATTTGACCCATCAATCTTCCCATTGTTGCTCAATTCCTACGTGCGCCCGCATGTTGAGTACGCAATCCAAGCTTGACAACCTTGGTTGAAACGCGACCTAGAAGCGATAGAGGCACCACAACGAAGAGCAACAAAGAACGTGAAGGGCCTGCGGTATCACTCTTACCACCGAAGGCTGAAGTTGCTGGGAATTTTCAGCGGACGTTATCGAAGGCTGCGCGGTGATCTCATATTAGCGTATCAGATATTGTGTGACCCCAACCACGTATGCCGCCATTTGCTGAAACTTAGCCACAACACGCAGCTCAGGGGTAACTGCTTAAAGTTGAAGGAACAATATAGCCGTCTAGAGTGTCGACGGAATTACTTTTCCCTTCGGGTTTGCAAACCATGGAACGCACTCTCAGACTCAGTAGTATCCTCTCCTACACTGGATGTTTTCAAAAAACGATTAGATGTTGCTCTCAGCTCCCAACATTTTGTTACCTAAGCTCTTCTGTTGTGGACTACGCCAAGCATGTTTTCAACAGGACTAATGTATCAAATGGACCTAAGTGAGCGACCATATTTTATTTTCTCACTCCTTACCTTAACTATCACTGCGCCCCAGTGTCTTTCTGAATGTTTACGCGCGATATTTCTTTTTCATTTTGCACTGATGTTAATTATCAAGGTATTCATCCCGGCAGACGTTCGATAGATGACCCAGACATATTTTAATTGCATCATATTCGCCGCTACAATCCTACGGGACGTGTCAAGCACTTGCTTTTATCTCGTGATAAATCATTGTTCATTGTTCAATCAACTTCGGAATCAAGTTCAAACGAACAAGCATGTGGAGAGAGATAATCCACATGATGGATGTCCTTAGCACTTCTGTGTTCTATCTCATAATCGTAAGCACTGAGTGTAATACTCCACCTTTGAACCATCGCTGCAGAGAATTTTGCCAACGTGCTAAATGGATTGTACATTTACTTCAAGGCTTCATGATCAGTTACTATGGTGGACTTCAAATCAAACAGATATTTCTATAGCCGGGTCACAGTCAAGGCTTCACAATATTTATGAGTCTGCGGGAAATACAAAGAAGTGGACGACCTTCTTGTTCTAGTAGAGCACCAATACCGCTCGGAGTAGCATCGGTACTAAGTACAGGACGAATTTCAGGCGAGAAAGGTCGAAGTGCCCAGTCAGACTGGAGTGAGCTTAGTAACTTGCACAGCACTGTTTCATGCTCTGTATATATCACAAAATTTTAAGAGTGCAGTAAACTGAACAGAGGATCAACAATGAAAGCAAAATTTCTTATGAATCTTGGGTATTATTGTAAGCTTTGCATCAAAGATCTTAGTTCATGAACTTTTGTTGGTGATTTCACATCAACCAGTGGTTTAAGACGATTGACATCAAGGCTAAATCCAGAAGATGTAACGTGGGAACCTAGACAATTGATTTATTTAACTGATTACACTTTTTTGAAATTTACACTTATCTAAGCACCTTTGAGTCGTTTCAATAGTACTAGTAGGCGAGCACCATGAGCAAATTTGTCAGCGGCATGTACGATCACATCATGTTGGTACGCTTCAAGGCATTCTAAACATTTCACAAGTGAATTCATGACCTCCTGAAAATGGCTGAATATATACTAAGGCTAAAAGGAAGAAAACGATAACCATGCAACCTGAAATACATATTAATGGTAGTTAGATCACGGGTTAACTCACTAACGGGAATCTACAAATATGCATCTTTTAAGTCCAGTTTCCAGCAAAACCCAGGACCATGTAAGCGGAAAAGAATGGTTTCAGGTTTCACCGTAGTGCAGCTATGCTGACGCAGTCTCGTATTAAGGGTGTTCCGATAGTCACCACAAAATCTGGATGTCTGACCGCCTGAGTTTAGCGGGGTGACAATGGGTGTTGCCCATAGGGAGCTCTGGACTGGTAAAAGTACTCCTTTCTCACACAGAGAGTTTAACACTTTCTGGGCAAACTCCCTTAGTCCATATGGCAAAATTTGACGTTTATGAAATACAGGATTTGCAATAACCTCAAGGTCTACTGGAGGAATTTTCATACCACCACATGCTATGGAGCAGTCATGAATCAGAGAACGAATTTGAGCCTCGGTATCTGCACTCGACAAAAACGTAACAGTTAATTTGAGTACCTGCATAACTTTCAACCCAAGAATAGATGGCTCTGAACTTGTGACAAAAAAAAACAGTCAACAAGATTACTGTCTTTGTCTAATACTGATAAAATGACGTAACCTAACACTGAAAGAGTACGACCATTAAAACCTCGGATGGTAATAGAGGTTGGATGTAACTCCACATCAGGATAAAGGCGATAAAGACGGTTTAGCAATATATGATTCCACACTACTTATGTCAACAATGAACTCACACGATTTGCCATTTCCAAATTTAAGACTACCTTGCAGGCACAGCAGTCCGCTGAGCATGATTTGGGAAAATATTTTGCCGTGAACACCCATATGCCTCTCCAGGTGGAGCTAGGATAATAGGCAATATAGGGTGATGCGCACTGTCCTAAATTTCTTACTATTCTAGCCCCACCTGCTGCCTTAGTTGTAGCACATGAAAGAAACTAATGCGCGAAAGTTTGTCGAAATACACAGAAGTGATTTATTTATATGCAAGTTACATATTCGTCTCAGAAACGAGCCAGTTTTAGCGGAAGTAGGTCTACATTATCACACCCCAGTTGTATGTCCGAGAAGGACTGTCAGCGGACTCCTGACTATCCAACAACGCATTGGTAGGGTAGCGACTTCACGGCAGTTAGAGAAAACTATCGCACCAAGAACTTCCTTGTTGAAGATTAAACATCATATACTGTAAGGAAAAAGTGTATTGCGTTAAACCAGTTACAAATTCTTGACCGTCCGGCTGTGTTGGCAGGGTGCTGTACAAATGGCCATTACCATTAACAATCAACGTTATGGAATCGATATCCTCACATAGCTAGATCATGATGTCCTCAGGCGAATGCACCAACTTGTATGGTTTCGCAATCCCACCTGCATTACGAATTTGTCCAACTTTGCCACAATGGAAACACTACATTTAGGTGAGGACAAATGTAACGAGAATACAGCTTCCCATATGAGACGTACTGACCCAACCGTTTAGAAACTATGCCAGGATTACCTCCGTTCTGGTGGTTTCTCCTGAACGGATAATGGGCTCCACCTGACTTTGATAATTTGTATACCCGTCGTTTTTGTTGCTTAGCAGGTGCACTCTCTTTGGCAGAACTAAACAGGATTTGATGGTCAGAGGGTGTTTCGCACTTAGAATGATCGGAAAGGTCTTGGAAATTTGCACAAAGCAATTTCACCTCCTTGTATGTTGGCTTAGGAAGTGAAATCAGCTGACAATATAGGGTTGGGATATTAATTCCAGCGATTAAGTGATCTGAGATACTCATCCAGTTTAGCACCAAAACACATCGGGGGGCTTGCGTATGCAGCTGCAAAATACAATCACGAGCAGACTGATTTGGCTGATATTATTGCAGGACGTTAAACTTGTCAATTTCTGCCACAAGAAATATTTTGGCAACAAATGATCGACTAATAGGGTCCTAAGTTGCTCATATGAATGTTTCAACTGTAATACATGACATGCCAAATTCTTCAACATTTTATAGGCGTAATGACCGATAGTAGGGAGAAAAGGTGCAGTCTTCAATTATTCTTTTAATTCAGGCATCGCAAGCTACCAAAGCTCAAACCGGTCGAGTTTTTTTTGACAGCTTCCTGGGGGCAAGAATTCAGGCCCAGAATTTCAATACTTGTATCCATCGGGAGCTTGGCACTAACAGCGACGCCAATTGTAGTACTTATAATGTAGCCACAGAACAACGCGGCAATGAAGCACAATTTTATTGGCGCAAACACACACACTACTGTAACGGGGTTTAGGAAACCAGTCCAGTATGCTCGACCTTATCACCTAGGCGCAGATTACCGGAGTCAGCGGATCAGTTCGATCGAGAGAACGCGTGAACCCACCGGAAGTCACAGCGATGGCTGGACAGCGAATCACGAGTGACACACGTATCCAGAAACCGACAAACCGGATTGGACAATAGAACATAGAGGGCGCACTGGCAACTCGAGAATCGCCATTAACGGCAAGTTTCAGAGTGCAAAGCCAAATATGAGTGGTCCAAAAAATACTGCCAATCAAATGCCAAGCACGAAAGACGTGATCAATGCGCGAGACAGGAAGACAGCGACCGAAGAGGAATAACATAACCCAATGAAATAAAAGGGGAACGTAACCAATGAGGTGAGCCGAAAAACAGGAGACCCACTGAGAAGGCTCGAAGATTAAGTGTTTATTTCCTTTAAAGAGGCTACACTATACTGAATAAACGTCCGTTTTCCGCCCGCCGCCATCGTGCCTTTTTGATCGTGTCCGTGTCACTTAACATGGTGACAGAGGAGAAGAAGAAACCGATGTCCAAGATGCAGCATGCAGTTGGAGGTCAACCGGCGATTCCGTTTCCATCCCCTTTGCAGATGACTGAGAGTTCTCTACCAGACGGTTGGCGGATTTGGAAGAGCAAGTGGGCGGAGTTCGCAACATTGACTCAGCTGGACGCCCAGCCGATGAACTACCAACTCGCAATGTTTAGGCACGCTATTGGTGACGATGCATGGAGGGTTCTTGAAACACTGAAGTTTGGCGTTCAGAAGGCGGATCTATCCGAAGTGATGCGGACATTTGGCGAGTTCTGCGAAGCGCGTGTGAACGAGACCTACCAACGATATCTGTTTTTTTTGGACGCGATCGTTTACCGGGGGAGTCGTTAGAGAGATACATCACAGAATTGAAGCTCCTGGCACGAACTTTCAATTTCTGTGAATGCATGAAGGAGTCACTAATACGGGATCGCATCGTTAGTGGGATAAGGAACGATGAACTCACACGCCGGTTTCTGTGACAAAAGAACTTGTCACTGGAACAGTGTATCGAAATCTGCCTCAGTGAGGCCAGAACAGATCAGCAAGTCGAACATCTGCACGCCCAAAACAATACGGAGTTGTTCGCAATATCCCGAACCGAGGGACGTATCCCGGGATCACCCGATGAACAGGCAACTGATTGCCAGTTTTGCGGCCGCAGGCACCAAAAGAAGAAGGCGAGTTGTCCAGCGTGGGGTCGGATGTGCATGAAGTGCTCCAAGAAAGGTCACTTTGCTTGTTGCTGTAGATCATACAGAGTGAGTTCGGTTGCCGACGATGCCAGAGAACGGGAACAAGAATTGTTGATAAACAACATGGATGGCCGGGCGAAAAGCAAGTACGTGGTTGCAACACTTTTGGTTCGAGGACAACCGGTACGTTTTCAGCTAGACTCCGGGGCTGCGGTTAACATCTTGCCTAAAAATACTGCAAGGGAGTGCGATGTGACGAAACTCAAAAGTGTCTCAAAATGTGGAACGGCTCAAGGCTGCAACCGAAGGGCACCGTCATTTTGGAGACGGTCAATCCAAAGGAAGGAACAGAGCACCAGCTGGAGTTCCTGATTGTTTCGGAAGACCTTATGCCCATTCTGGGCATTGATTCTATCCAGCGTTTTGGTTTTGTTTCTTTTAACCACGAACATTTTGTTCATGCGTGTGACGTCGAGGCAGATATGTTCGTTAAGTACTCGAGTGTGTTTGATGGTAGAGTAGGGATGTTCCAGGGACCCGCTCACTTATCGTTAAACGAGCTAACAACACCGGTGGCGTTACCAGCTAGGAAGGTGCCAATTGCCTTGCGCGAAAAGTTCTTGAATGAGTTGCAACGTCTCTGTAGTCTGGGAGTAATATCTAAAGTTGACGAACCGACTGATTGGGTCAGCCAGGTGGCGATTATTAAAAAACTGTCAGGCGAGCTGCGTATATGCGTTGATCCGAAACCGCTTAATGCTGCACTTAAGAGAGAGTATTTTACGTTACCGACACTAGACGACATGCTGCCGGTGTTATGCAATTCTAATGTGTTCACGAAAGTCGACCTCGCCTCTGCGTTCTGGCACGTATCACTAGACGATGAGTCAAGCTACGTGACAAGTTTCGGAACACCATTCGGGCTGTTCCGTTGGCTTTGTTTACCGTTTGGACTGAAAGTGTCTAGCGAAATCTTCCAGAAGCGACTAATGCAAGCTTTGGACGATCTACAGGGAGTATTCTGCGTAGCGGACGATGTGTTGTTTTTTGGCGCTACTCGTGAAGAGCACGATCAGAACCTTCGTAGCTTTTTACAACGTTGTGTTGAAAGAAACATCAAACTGAAACGCGGAAAGATCGAATTACGCAATACAGAGGTTATATTTCATAGGCATGTGCTAAGCGCGGAAGGGCTAAAACCAGACCCTAAGAAAGTAAGAGCTATAAGAGATATGCCGTCCCCCACAGATGTGAAAGCGGTTGACAGGCTAAATGGGATGATCAATTATCTGAGCCGGTTCCTGCGCAAGTTAGCTGATGTTATGACACCGATCAGGAGGTTGACTCATAAGCACGAAAGCTGGCGTTGGGGTGCAGAACAAGAAGAGGCCTTCCAGGCAATCAAGGAACTCATCACTAACGTACCTGTTCTCGCCTACTATAATCCGCAACTCTCCCTCGAGATTCAATGCGACAGCAGTCAATTTGGTATCGGGGCCGTACTCGTGCAGAATGGGAAACCCGTCGATTTTCGCAGTAGGACGTTGACAGAGACCGAGCATCGTTACGCCCAGATAGAAAAAGAGATGCTTGCAGTGGTTTACGCCGCCGAACGTTTTAATGACTATACATTTGGCCGAAAAACTACAGTGTTTACAGATCACAAACCGTTGGTTTCCATCGCCAACAAGCCGCTACATGTTGTTCCCCGCCGCTTACAGAGAATGCTTATTCGCCTTCAAAATTACGACCTAGAGATTGTGTATCGACCTGGTCCCGAAATGCATATCGCAGACACGTTATCCAGGGCATATCTGTCAGACACACCAAAGGAAGACGAAGATTCAGATTTCGTTCATGCAGCACAACTAGTAGCGGTTACCGAGGAGCGACTGAAACAACTCCAGCAGCGCACGGAGGAAGACGGGTTATGCAAGCTACTGAGGCAGACAATACTAAGTGGCTGGCCCAAGAACAAGAAAGATCTACCAGCAGAGCTGGCCCCGTTCTTCCATTTTCGTGATGAACTCATTGTCCAAGATGGGTTGATATTCAAAGGCGATAGGATACTAATCCCCAAAGTGTTGCAGCGCGCGGTGACAGAGCTTGCCCACTATGCACATTTGGGAGCCAACAATTGTGTGGCCAGAGCGCGAGAGCTAATGTTTTGGCCGGGAATGACCAGCCAAATACGAGATTACGTCTCCAATTGTCTGGCATGCCGAACACACGACGTACGTCAGTCAAAAGAACCGATGATGCTCCGTGACGTTCCGGACAGGCCCTGGCAGATGGTTGCAGTAGACATCTTCATCCACGATGGAAAAAGTTACTTAGTGTTGGTTGATTATTTCAGTGACTACTTTGAAATCGATGCTCTTGCTACGACCAGTACAGACGCAGTGGTGAATAAGCTACGATGTCAATTTGCTCGTCACGGAATACCGGAGGTAGTAGTCTCGGACAACGGGCCGCAGTTCGTTAGCGCAGAGTTCCGAGAGTTCAGCAGAAAGTGGGATTTCCATCACCGACTTACTAGCCCATATCACAGCCAATCAAATGGAAAGGCCGAGTCGGCGGTAAAAGAAACAAAGAAGGTGCTTACCATAGCTAAGGAGACTCACGAGGACCCTTATATTATGTTGCTGGAACGCAGAAACACGCCATCAACAGAAATTAGGGCAAGTCCGGTGCAGCGACTCTTCAGCCGGAGGACAAGAACGTTGATACCAACTGCGTCATATCTGCTAACACCTGAAGTATCACCAGCGACCTCGATACACGAGCGGTTACGAAACAGAATGGTTAGGCAAAAGTAATACTACGATCGCGGGGTGAGAAAACTCCAACCTCTAGCAGTGGGAGAAGAAGTGTGGGTGCAACCAGTACCAGGATCAGAGGGACACTGGAGGAAGGGAGTTATTCAGAGCCGCAAGGGAGAGAGAAGCTACGAAGTGAAGATTGGGGGCACTACAATTAAGTGGAACCGAGTACACGTCCGGAAAGCAGGTTGTACGCGTTTTACCCAGATGGAAAACCGACAACAGCAGCCAAGACAGATACGCGTCACCCCTGCAGAAGGAAGGAAACTCACACGCAGCGGAAAGCAGTATGGGACATACTACGGCGCAATCCTAACAAAACAAAAGGAAAAGGATGTAACGGAGTTTAGGAAACCAGTCCAGTATGCTCGACCTTATCACCTAGGCGCAGATTACCGGAGTCAGCGGATCAGTTCGATCGAGAGAACGCGTGAACCCACCGGAAGTCACAGCGATGGCTGGACAGCGAATCACGAGTGACACATGTATCCAGAAACCGACAAACCGGATTGGACAATAGAACATAGAGGGCGCACTGGCAACTCGAGAATCGCCATTAACGGCAAGTTTCAGAGTGCAAAGCCAAATATGAGTGGTCCAAAAAAATACTGCCAATCAAATGCCAAGCACGAAAGACGTGATCAATGCGCGAGACAGGAAGACAGCGACCGAAGAGGAATAACATAACCCAATGAAATAAAAGGGGAACGTAACCAATGAGGTGAGCCGAAAAACAGGAGACCCACTGAGAAGGCTCGAAGATTAAGTGTTTATTTCCTTTAAAGAGGCTACACTATACTGAATAAACGTCCGTTTTCCGCCCGCCGCCATCGTGCCTTTTTGATCGCGTCCGTGTCACTAACAACTACCTCACCACTCACACGGGCACACATTAATGAGTCCGATTTCTTTCCCGCGTTGCACCATCCCTCCTGTCCTCCGCTCGTGACACTTCTATGCTCCTTCTGGGGAACAGGAACGCATCTTCTATATCTGTTTCGCCCGTGTATCTTTGCTTCCACGCCTCCAATTCTGACAAGCCCGGAGTCGTTCGATAGCGTGCGCTTTGCTTGACCGTGGGTGTATCATTCTCCCCGGGGTTGTCTCTTGAAGATGCGATACCGGCGGTTTTGTCCGATTTATTGCATCTTCAATAAATTCCCCACCTGCTTTGCTTGCCTCGGGTTCACTCACGGATGCCGCTCCTGTCCCGTTTTCGTCCCGTTCTATTGGGCCTGGGTTTCTCCAGCGAATCGCCCCCATTGCATCGGTCTCTCTATTGGTCCGCCTCCGTTTTAATGATCTAATCGTCCTTTGGGCAAACGCTGCTTTCCGCCTTCCTACACCCGCCCCTCCCCGAAGTTGGTGTTCTCTCCCATGCCACGGACGTAACATAGCGGCATTCATCCAGCTTTGTGACGCCCCATCGTGCACTTTGACATTCTCTCCTTTCCGGTCGAGTACCGTATAAGGGCCTTTCCAGTATTCATTGAAGTTCCGTGCACCCGGACCTCCAAATTCCGGACGTTCGTGATTTCGTATCGCTACTTTGTCACCTGCACTGTATGGTTGCCACTTGTGAGTCGCGTACCTGGCATCGCAGATGCGCTTATTCCTTATCTGCTGAAAATTGATTTCTCTTCTGGCGGTTGCTTCCAAGCGTTCGCGATGCGTTGGTGGGAGATCCCATCCCTGCGTTTGCGTAATGCATGCATCGATTGGAATTCTTGGCTGCCTGCCAAACAGTAATTCGAACGGGGTAACTTTTGTGGTCGACTGTTTGCTGGTTCTATACGCGAGGAGGACCCTGGACAACGCTTGCTCCCCGGTAACTTTGTACAGTTTATCCATGTTTTCATCGTCCGATTAAAGCGCTCAGTCTACCCGTTGGTCTGTGGATGATACGGTGACGTGCGTCGTCTCTAGATGTTCCACTTCTGCAATACTGCCTGAAACGCTCCGGACTCGAAACAGGGTCCTTGGTCGGTTAAAACACACTGAGGGACTCCATACCTTGCGGGTATGTTGAACTCGAATACCTGTGCCACTGTTTCACCTGTCTGATCCTTAATCGGTATGGCTTCTATCCACCGAGTGAAATGGTCAGTCCTTACTAGGACATACCTGTTTCCAGACCGACTGACAGGTAAGGGATCAAAAACGTCCAATCCCCAAAATTGAAATGGTTGGTTGACTTCGATAGATCGCATCGGGGGCCTCGTTGTATCCAAATCGCGGTTTGTTTGACAAGATGGGCATCCACGAACGTATGCCGCGACTTCTTTTCTCATGGTTGCCCAAAATACTCTCCACTGCAGCAGATCGAGGACTCTCTCGAATCCTATATGGGCGTCGTCATGGGTCACTTGCATCACCCGCTCCCGTAGATTCTGAGGGATGAAGAGTACTTTCATTCCGTTCATTGTTCCGAACAAATTGCCGTTCGCGACCTCTAGCTTATCCCAAATCCGAAGGAGCTCCTCGATTTCTCCTGACGTCACCTCCGGCTTGGTCCCGGCTTGTAAATGAGTGCATACTAACCTCACCAATTCATCCGCGCGTTGGCTTTCCAGTAAGCTTCGATCCTCAGCGGTGACTCCACCCACCGGTATGGCCGTATCCGGTACGAACTCGTCCAGAGATGGGCGCGATAACATGTCGGGCATCACGTTCTTCGTCCCATCTATGTGCTCGATCGTAAACGTGAATTTCTGGAGCCGGTACGCCCACCTTTCTAGTCGTCCCCGCAGAGCCCTCGTTGTCATTAACCATGATAGTGGCTTATGGTCGGTAACAACATGAAATTCAGTTGCTAATAAGTATGTTCTCCATTTCTCCAATGCCCACACAATGGCAAGACATTTTTCTCCGTCGTGGAGTACTTTTGCTCTGTGCTGGTCAGGACTCTGCTGGCATATTCGACCACACCGGCTGGTTGGGACAGTACAGCTCCGACTGCAACGTTGCTTGCATCGACCGCCACCGCAAATTGTTCTCCAGGGTTGGGTAGCCGTAAACACGCTGGTGCATCCGCAACGTACTGCTTAAGTTCTTTGAAGGCCCGATCTGCATCAGGAGTCCACGCGAACGATTCGTTTTTATGCAGAAGTTTTAACAAGGGACTTGTCCTCTCCGCAAAATGGGGCACGAACCTCGAGTCATACGTTACCATACCGAGGAACGACCAAAGCTGACGCTTCGATTTCGGGGCTGCGAAATTTTTGATTGCTTCGCGTTTCTCTGGAAGTGGCTGAACCTGGCCATTCCCGACAATGTGGCCCAAACATACACTAGACTTTTGAGCAATCTGTGACTTTTTGCGACTGAGCTTCAATCCGGCTTCCTCCAGTCTTTGTAACAACTCACAGTCTGTGTGCTTCTCTCGTCAACAACAACAAAGAAAACAAGAAAGAAATCGGGAAAAAAAAAAAAAAAGGTAATGAGAAACAAACGAAGCAAAAATAAAACACACAAAAGAGAAAAATAAGAAAAAAACAAAATACCCCCCGCCCCCCCCCCCCCCCCCCCCCCCCCCCCCCCCCCCCCCCCCCCCCCCCCCCCCCCCCCCCCCCCCCCCCCCCCCCCCCCCCCCCCCCCCCCCCCCCCCCCCCCCCCCCCCCCCCCCCCCCCCCCCCCCCCCCCCCCCCCCCCCCCCCCCCCCCCCCCCCCCCCCCCCCCCCCCCCCCCCCCCCCCCCCCCCCCCCCCCCCCCCCCCCCCCCCCCCCCCCCCCCCCCCCCCCCCCCCCCCCCCCCCCCCCCCCCCCCCCCCCCCCCCCCCCCCCCCCCCACCCCCCCCCCCACCCCCCCCCCCCCCCCCCCCCCCCCCCCCCCCCCCCCCCCCCACCCCCCCCCCCCCCCCCCCCCCCACCCCCCCCCCCCCCCCCCCCCCCCCCCCCCACCCCCCCCCCCCCCCCCCCCCCCCCCCCCCCCCTCCCCCCCCCCCCCCCCCCCCCCCCCCCCCCCCCCCCCCCCCCCCCCCCCCCCGCCCCCCCCCCCCCCCCCCCCCCCCCCCCCCCCCCCCACCCCCCCCCCCCCCCCCCCCCCCCCCCCCCCCCCCCCCCCCCCCCCCCCCCCCCCCCCCCCCCCCCCCCCCCCCCCCCCCCCCCCCCCCCCCCCCCCCCCCCCCCCCCCCCCCCCCCCCCCCCCCCCCCCCCCCCCCCCCCCCCCCCCCCCCCCCCCCCCCCCCCCCCACCCCCCCCCCCCCCCCCCCCCCCCCCCCCCCCACCCCCCCCCCCCCCCCCCCCCACCCCCCCCCCCCCCCCCCCCCCCCCCCCCCCCCCCCCCCCCCCCCCCCCCCCCCCCCCCCCCCCCCCCCCCCCCCCCCCCCCCCCCCCCCCCCCCCCCCCCCCCCCCCCCCCCCACCCCCCCCCCCCCCCCCCCCCCCCCCCCCCCCCCCCCCCCCCCCCCCCCCCCCCCCCCCCCCCCCCCCCCACCCCCCCCCCCCCCCCCCCCCCCCCCCCCCCCCCCCCCCCCCCCCCCCCCCCCCCCCCCCCCCCCCCCCCCCCCCCCCCCCCCACCCCCCCCCCCCCCCCCCCCCCCCCCCCCCCCCCCCACCCCCCCCCCCCCCCCCCCCCCCCCCCCCCCCCCCCCCCCCCCCCCCCCCCGCCCCCCCCCCCCCCCCCCCCCCCCCCCCCCCCCCCCCCCCCCCCCCCCCCCGCCCCCCCCCCCCCCCCCCCCCCCCCCCCCCCCCCCCCCCCCCCCCCCCCCCCCCCCCCCCCCCCCCCCCCCCCACCCCCCCCCCCCCCCCCCCCCCCCCCCCCCCCCCCCCCCCCCCCCCCCCCCCCCCCCCCCCCCCCCCCCCCCCCCCCCCCCCCCCCCCCCCCCCCCCCCCCCCCCCCCCCCCCCCCCCCCCCCCCCCCCCCCCCCCCCCCCCCCCCCCCCCCCCCCCCCCCCCCCCCCCCCACCCCCCCCCCCCCCCCCCCCCCCCCCCCCCCCCCCCCCCCCCTCCCCCCCCCCCCCCCCCCCCCCCCCCCCCCCCCCCCCCCCCCCCCCCCCCCCCCCCCCCCCCCCCCCCCCCCCCCCCCCCCCCCCCCCCCCCCCCCCCCCCCCCCCCCCCCCACCCCCCCCCCCCCCCCCCCCCACCCCCCCCCCCCCCCCCCCCCCCCCCCCCCCCCCCCCCCCCCCCCCCCCCCCCCCCCACCCCCCCCCCCCCCCCCCCCCCCCCCCCCCCCCCCCCCCCCCCCCCCCCCCCCCCCCCCCCCCCCCCCCCCCCCCCCCCCCCCCCCCCCCCCCCCCCCCCCCCCCCCCCCCCCCCCCCCCCCCCCCCCCCCCCCCCCCCCCCCCCCCCCCCCCCCCCCCCCCCCCCCCCCCCCCCCCCCCCCCCCCCCCCCCCCCCCCCCCCCCCCCCCCCCCCCCCCCCCCCCCCCCCCCCCCCCCCCCCCCCCCCCCCCCCCCCCCCCCCCCCCCCCCCCCCCCCCCCCCCCCCCCCCCCCCCCCCCCCCCCCCCCCCCCCCCCCCCCCCCCCCCCCCCCCCCCCCCCCCCCCCCCCCCCCCCCCCCCCCCCCCCCCCCCCCCCCCCCCCCCCCCCCCCCCCCCCCCCCCCCCCCCCCCCCCCCCCCCCCCCCCCCCCCCCCCCCCCCCCCCCCCCCCCCCCCCCCCCCCCCCCCCCCCCCCCCCCCCCCCCCCCCCCCCCCCCCCCCCCCCCCCCCCCCCCCCCCCCCCCCCCCCCCCCCCCCCCCCCCCCCCCCCCCCCCCCCCCCCCCCCCCCCCCCCCCACCCCCCCCCCCCCCCCCCCCCCCCCCCCCCCCCCCCCCCCCCCCCCCCCCCCCCCCCCCCCCCCCCCCCCCCCCCCCCCCCCCCCCCCCCCCCCCCCCCCCCCCCCCCCCCCCCCCCCCCCCCCCCCCCCACCCCCCCCCCCCCCCCCCCCCCCCCCCCCCCCCCCCCCCCCCCCCCCCCCCCCCCCCCCCCCCCCCCCCCCCCCCCCCCCCCCCCCCCCCCCCCCCACCCCCCCCCCCCCCCCCCCCCCCCCCCCCCCCCCCCCCCCCCCCCCCCCCCCCCCCCCCCCCCCCCCCCCCCCCCCCCCCCCCCCCCCCCCCCCCCCCCCCCCCCCCCCCCCCCCCCCCCCCCCCCCCCCCCCCCCCCCCCCCCCCCCCCCCCCCCCCCCCCCCCCCCCCCCCCCCCCCCCCCCCCCCCCCCCCCCCCCCCCCCCCCCCCCCCCCCCCCCCCCCCCCCCCCCCCCCCCCCCCCCCCCCCCCCCCCCCCCCCCCCCCCCCCCCCCCCCCCCCCCCCCCCCCCCCCCCCCCCCCCCCCCCCCCCCCCCCCCCCCCCCCCCCCCCCCCCCCCCCCCCCCCCCCCCCCCCCCCCCCCCCCCCCCCCCCCCCCCCCCCCCCCCCCCCCCCCCCCCCCCCCCCCCCCCCCCCCCCCCCCCCCCCCCCCCCCCCCCCCCCCCCCCCCCCCCCCCCCCCCCCCCCCCCCCCCCCCCCCCCCCCCCCCCCCCCCCCCCCCCACCCCCCCCCCCCCCCCCCCCCCCCCCCCCCCCCCCCCCCCCCCCCCCCCCCCCCCCCCCCCCCCCCCCCCCCCCCCCCCCCCCCCACCCCCCCCCCCCCCCCCCCCCCCCCCCCCCCCCCCCCCCCCCCCCCCCCCCCCCCCCCCCCCCCCCCCCCCCCCCCCCCCCCCCCCCCCACCCCCCCCCCCCCCCCCCCCCCCCCCCCCCCCCCCCCCCCCCCCCCCCCCCCCCCCCCCCCCCCCCCCCCCCCCCCCCCCCCCCCCCCCCACCCCCCCCCCCCCCCCCCCCCCCCCCCCCCCCCCCCCCCCCCCCCCCCCCCCCCCCCCCCCCCCCCCCCCCCCCCCCCCCCCCCCCCCCACCCCCCCCCCCCCCCCCCCCCCCCCCCCCCCCCCCCCCCCCCCCCCCCCCCCCCCCCCCCCCCCCCCCCCCCCCACCCCCCCCCCCCCCCCCCCCCCCCCCCCCCCCCCCCCCCCCCCCCCCCCCCCCCCCCCCCCCCCCCCCCCCCCCCCCCCCCCCTCCCCCCCCCCCCCACCCCCCCCCCCCCCCCCCCCCCCCCCCCCCCCCCCCCCCCCCCCCCCCCCCCCCCCCTCCCCCCCCCCCCCCCCCCCCCCCCCCCCCCCCCCCCCCCCCACCCCCCCCCCCCCCCCCCCCCCCCCCCCCCCCCCCCCCCCCCCCCCCCCCCCCCCCCCCCCCCCCCCCCCCCCCCCACCCCCCCCCCCCCCCCCCCCCCCCCCCCCCCCCCCCCCCCCCCCCCCCCCCCCCCCCCCCCCCCCCCCCCCCCCCCCCCACCCCCCCCCCCCCCCCCCCCCCCACCCCCCCCCCCCCCCCCCCCCCCCCCCCCCCCCCCCCCCCCCCCCCCCCCCCCCCCCCCCCCCCCCCCCCCCCCCCCCCACCCCCCCCCCCCCCCCCCCCCCCCCCCCCCCCCCCCCCCCCCCCCCCCCGCCCCCCCCCCCCCCCCCCCCCACCCCCCCCCCCCCCCCCCCCCCCCCCCCCCCCCCCCCCCCCCCCCCCCCCCCCCTCCCCCCCCCCCCCCCCCCCCCCCCCCCCCCCCCCCCCCCCCCCCCCCCCCCCCCCCCCCCCCCCCCCCCCCCCCCCCCCCCCCCCCCACCCCCCCCCCCACCCCCCCCCCCCCCCCCCCCCCCCCCCCCCCCCCCCCCCCCCCCCCCCCCCCCACCCCCCCCCCCCCCCCCCCCCCCCCCCCCCCCCCCCCCCCCCCCCCCCCCCCCCCCCCCCCCCCCCCCCCCCCCCCCCCCCCCCCCCCCCCCCCCCCCCCCCCCCCCCCCCCACCCCCCCCCCCCCCACCCCCCCCCCCCCCCCCCCCCCCCCCCCCCCCCCCCCCCCCCCCCCCCCCCCCCCCCCCCCCCCTCCCCCCCCCCCCCCCCCCCCCCCCCCCCCCCCCCCCCCCCCCCCACCCCCCCCCCCCCCCCCCCCCCCCCCCCCCCCCCCCCCCCCCCCCCCCCCCCCCCCCCCCCCCACCCCCCCCCCCCCCCCCCCCCCCCCCCCCCCCCCCCCCCCACCCCCCCCCCCCCCCCCCCCCCCCCCCGCCAATAGGACCTAAAATAACGCAAAGCATCACCCGAAACTAGCTTCGATATAAAGAACAAACAAATTGTGATTTCGATTTACGCAGTTAAGCTTATTCCGTATCTTTGGTAATACAACATAGGAAATGTCAAGTATTACAATATTTACAATCACTACAGTTGTATGAGATTTTGTATTCACACGCACAGGATTAATGCCCATCGTTACATTCTAGGTGAAAACATTTGATCGATCCCCTTGGATTCCTCCAGTAAGGAACTAAATAAATAAACATGTGGTATATTCGTTGGCGATGCGAGGTGCAGTCCAACTATGTGGTCTGATCATTGTGCACAGCAGGATCGCACAAAATAATCAATTGTTCATGCTTTATAGAATGGATCCAGCACGGGTATAAACTAATTATCAGGTTTAAGGTATTAAAGAACTTAAAAAGCCAGGAACAATAACATATGCAGATTTAAGCACATGTTCAGGTAAAGTAATACAGCCACTCGTGCACCCGTCCCCAGGGTACCTACTTCCATGCAAAGTATTCCCTCGAAAGGTTTTGCCCGCACTTCCATGCAATACCTGGCCGCGTGCCCGTGTGGCGTATTAGCATATGAGCCATCACCTGTTTATCAGTGTTGTGTTCTTTTTAGGGCTGCCTTTATACATATATTATGGGCAATGAAGCCTCAGCCCAGTCCGCCATGCGGATCAATTATGGCACACCTTTTGTACGCCAGTCATTTGGTGGCAATGTGCCTTGTATAGGTAAATTCTTTTGTGATCTGAAAGCTATAATCCATCACTTCAGGAGATCAGCCCAGTCGTGTTCAACAATGAAATAAGGAAGAATGTAAAAGAAGAAAAATTGTGTGAAAGAGGTCTTATATCGTTAGTGCCAAAAATAAGTAGGTGTGCTTTACATCAGCATAAAAATGGATCGAGCAGATCATACGACGGAATAGTGCGGCGTGACAAACGGAGACAGATAACTGCACGACTTGTCCATAGGCAAAAAGTCAAATAGGGAATCCGTTATTACCATCACTGAATTCCAGTATCTGTTTCTGGACTGTTAACTCCAGAAAAGAATGGGGAATTGTTAGCATTACAGAACAAATGTAGCGAAGGGAATCGCAGAACAAATCTTACCTATTAGTCAATTTGAGGTGGGGAATACGAAGGCAGTTTCTGATCCCATTCAAGTAAACAATTTTACTCCCGGTTTTAGATCAGAAGCCGGTTGGTATGATTTAAATTTGCAAGGAGTAAAACCGCATAGGGGGTTGCCTTAAAGAAGAGCCTAAAAAGCGGTTGTAATGGATCACCATAGATGATCATTTTTGCTCTGGTGCATTTGTTGGATATGTTTCGAGTCGATGTTCTCCGTTATCATACATGATCCGACTCTTCTTCATACAGCTTTTTCTTCATCAAATTGAATTTTCAAGATCCATTTGACTTCATCAGTTGACAGACAAATCTTTATCATGTTCTTGAACATGCAAAATTCAGTACATCTAATCTCTTTTAGCAGCTTATTCCATATGGAGCCATACCTAAGAAGGTAGAAATTTCTCCTTAGGTTGGTCTTGAATTTAGGTAAAGACAATATACATTCACTACCTCGCAGTTCATAAATGGTATTATCCCGAAAGTACAATTGATACGTTTCAACATATCTTTTCCGCCACGTGAGTTTGTGGAGGAAGCACGGATTTAATTCATTCTTCATAATCACAGAGGTTCAAGATTCAGCTGCTTGCACCTATCTCTGTATGAAAGAGCGGTTGAATAACCGAATATGTGCTTAGTAAAGGCGCGCTGAACGTTTTCAATGGCTCTCAAGCCACAGTTTCTCAAGTTACAGTAAGTAACACAGCAATATTCAAGCGAAGGCCTGATACTCATTTTGAAAGCAATTAGTCTGGTTTCTTTCAAGGTTAGCAGGTGGCATATGAGCCCGATCGACTGCTTAGCCTTTTTCACGATATGCTTTGTAGGTGCTAAAGTTTAACGAATTAGAGTATCTCAAAACTAAGTTACGAACAAACTGCCTGCTGGGAATGACTTCGTAATGAAGCCTGAACAATTCTGCCGCTATCTGACATCCATATGCCAGAATACAACGCTTCGATGTTGCAAACGTCATCTGCCACATATCAGCCCATCTCTAAATGACTTCCAAATCGCTTTGGATATTGTTAAGTTCAGCGGTACGCTGAGAACCTGGGAGGTGTAAACCACTTTTAAATCATCAGCAAACAAATAAGGCTTCCCAAAGTTAATAACAGAAACCAGATCACTTATATACAGTAGGAAGAGTAACGGACCTAAGACACTGCCCTGTACCACTCCACTGATGACCAGACGAGGTGAAGAGACGTAACCATTGATATCCACCACTTGCGACCGTCCTATTGGGTACGATTAGATCCAAAAGTGAAGCGGATTTGTAACACCGTACTTATTTAATTTATATAGCAGCTTCTTGTGTGGGGCTGTCAAACGCTTTTCGCATGTCCAGGAAGATGACAATGCACTGAAGACCTGAGTCAATTGCTTCCGTTAGATGGTTAAGGAAGTCAACTTGACAGGAAACACACGAGCGGGACTTCAGAAAGCCATGCTGTGAAGGTGAGAGAAGTTTGTGTGATAACAGGAACGAAACCAAACGTTCATTAACAATTATCTCTAGCATGCGTGAGAGAAAGGCAATGTGGCTAACGGGGCAGCAGTGCCGGATATCACTTTTCGACCCGGACTTATGTCTCGGTACGACCGTAGCCGTTTTCCAACCTTCGAGATTTTCACCAGACTGTAGTGACGAAGAGAAGACATTCACTACTATAAGTAGGATACTATCTTCATCGTATTTGACTAAAACACAAGAGATCCCATTGGGGCCAGGTCTGTAGGATGGTCGTAGACAGGCAATCATACGTTTTATCATAGCGACACTAAGCTCGATCGCTGAAACTTGCTCAGAGAAGTTAAACGAGGTTGACAATTTCAGGGCTTCTCTTTCAACATTAAAGGATCTAGCAAAGTATGAGTTAAAGGCTTCCGCCATGGCAATTGGGGAATCAATGCATTCGCCTTCAGGCATGACGATGCGGGAGGGTAGGTCAGTTTTGCAGCCTCTCCTTCTTCTCAATAATGCAGTCAACAGTTGCCTTGTATTACTACTATTTACAGCCCGTTGTTCTTCCTGCATGAGACGGGTGTGGTGTATCATGTCCGTTTCAATTATAAGGCGTTGGAGTCTCAGTAATACGCTGAAGTCGTGAGTAGGTTCATATGTTCTAGTTAGCACTCGTATTTTTCGCTTGTCCTTTGCGTTGTTGGCGTACTTAGAAGAGGCCCTCGTATTATCACGAGAGGCAAGTACGCCTAAGAACATAGTCACATTGTCATAGCAGATGTGAGAAGCCCCCTTAATATCAGACGAAAGAAAGAAATGGTCCCAATTTTGGACCACAAGCAGAGCTGAGGAATCTACCCAATTGACATTTTGCAGGAAGTGTGAAAACACCGCTGACCTCACATGCGACAACTCAGCCATAATTTTACATCCGGCTATTTTGTGATTACATCCATGGAGACCATCAATTACATCAGTAGCTATCGGGGAGGTGTCTGGAGTAAAAAGTAGGTTTAGTATATTTTTACCCCTGGTAGCCACGGGAACATGTTGTTCCCAATCACCAGTGATGGCGGAGATTATGAACTCAGCACGTTTCGCGTTTGTTTGATCAACGTATATCTGGTAGGTTGATATCTCTACCTATGACTTTATCAAAAGAACTAACTTCCGACATATAACTGAAAATGTCAACCAACTGGTTCTCATCACTGAAGCTGGTCCTGGGTGAGCGGTATATACAGCCTACAAGAGTTCACTTAGTACTGAACGACAAGAGTAACCAACCGGAATCAGTAGTGGGGCATATAACTAAAATTGTGAATGCAGAGACAAGGAGGTTTTGTGAGTAGTTAAATATGCAACCACCTCCTCTACCTTGCTTTCGATCACTTCTACTAAGCTTGTAACCTTCGATAGAAAGCAGTTGGCTGGGCACAGAATCATGGCACCAGGTTTCAGTGAGTAAAATCATATCAGGTTTATTCAGACATATGAAGGAGCGGAATAAATGAAACTTATTCAACAGAGAAAGGATATTAAGTATCATCAGTCTTACAAAGTTGTGGCGGTGTTCATCATTCCACCCAGTATTTACTTTTGCATTCCCATTAGTTCTAGAGCCTTCCGCAGCAAATCTCTTACCGTGAGATTCGTCGTTCCTATCGGGTTTAGAGGGAGTGGGGGAATGCAAAAAGAATGCTGTGGTAATTTGGAGCGATTAAGTGGATAGGGTGTTTTGCCGAAGGGCTCGTAGAAGGCATTGTGAGAGAAAGAGGCGGAAGATAGTATAGAGAGAGGCGTAAATAAGTGGTCTGTGTTTCAGTAAAGCCATGTACAGGCCTGCTAAGCGAACAGCCTTGGCACATCGCCGGAACAATGGGGAAGTGTGGCTTGCCACTCCGTGTAGCAGCATTATTATTCACGACTGTCATTGGGACACGGGGAGTCACCTTTCCAGCATGAAGGCCCCTGTTTGCTCTAAGACGTTTAGGGCGTGGGCCACGACCATTGCTACTATATGTAGTCATAATGTCAATTTGCCATGATGTGGCCATAGAGTGGCCTAACCAATAATATCCGCGTTTTTAGAGAGGGAGAACCAAACACTGTTGAATGACCTCCTTCTTGGCACTCCAGGACGGGCGCATGAAGGATGGCTCTGCTTCGGCTCAGGCGAGACATTAGTTGCACTCATATGTTGAAGTGCACGTTTCACAGGTGACCTATCTTCGAATAGAATAACTTTGCAAAATTTCGGAACAGATCTTAAAGTATTTTGGCTTTTGATGAACGCACTTGCGAGACTTTCGCTACGAAAGCTAAACAGAGTCGGACAAAGAAACCGTAAACATAATTTCCTCAATCTTCCGCAAATGATATCGGTCTCAGCAATATTGCACGCCCTCGAAACAGTATGTCTAATGTTGTTAAGCATGATATTATCAGCTATGTTAAGGGCGATGCGTTTTTTCCCCTTCTGCATCTTTGGGTAACCTTAGAGGTGACTGCATTTAGGAAGTGTACTGCTCCTGAAAATGATTGCCACAAATATACTGTTGAACTTTCTTGATGCCAAAGATAACTGATCCAGTTCTGAGTAATTGTTCAGATTGTAAAACTCACGAAGCGAAAGTAACCGGATGGATTGCACTATTCTGCATTTCATGTCCCAAAGCCGCTCCAAATCGATATGAAGAAGTATCACGCTGAATGATCAAAGGCTTTTTGTTATCGTGGTGAACTAGAACCGGCTCTGATGCAAGACAGATTTTAGCACAAATGAAAGCGGACTGCTGCTTTCATTCCACAACCACGGAGCTTTTCTATCTAGCAGTGCATTCAAAGGTGCTAAAATAATTGACGCTCCCGGTAAAAATGACGGTAGTATGATAACATTTCTAAGACTTATCGGACTTCAACAGCATTCCTAGGCTGCAGTGCCTGCATAATTGGAGATACTTTACCCTGCAAAATATGCAACCTCCTTTTATCAACTTTGTAGCCAAAATAACAAAGAGATTCAGACAAAAACTCACATTTATACTTCTTTATTCTCAATCCATTTGTTTCCAAACGTTTAAACACCGTCAGAAGTGTCTTTAGGTATTCAACATCACGGCGGCGGATATCATCGAAATAAGCACAAGGGTGTATTCCTCAGGATGTCGTCCACAATTCACAAGAAGATGCGGGGGGCTGTTTATTTTGATAATAAGACGGGTATATTGAAATGATCCAAGATGTGTAGTTATGGTGGTTAATTCGCATGCGTCCTCATCAAGTTCCAGTTGAGAATATGCGTGACTAAGATCAAGCTTAGAAAATTTTTGACCATCGGATAACGTAGCCTACAAATCTTCGACGCGTGGCAAGGAATACCTTTCTACCTTGGAAGCTTGATAGACAGTTAACTTAGTCTCCATAGATGCAAATGGTACCGTCGGGTTTGAGCAAAGGAACAATTGGGCTACCCCAATCCGAGCATGATTATGCCTTTGTAGTTTTACTTCAAATTTGGATGCATAGCGTACGGCAAGGTTTGTGCTTTGTAAAACTTGGCATTTGGTGTTCTCCCGTAGATTGATGGAAGCTTTGAAATGTTTCAGCTTTTCCAACCTATTTTCGAGTAAGAAAGAAAATTGGTTCAACAGATTGTTTAGACTACTGTCACTAATCACGACCTCATTAATCTGCATCGTTTCTAGGAAGTCTCGGACCAAATTGCTGCCCAAGAGACTTGGTCTTTTCCCAGGTACCACAATCAAAGTTAGTTAATTCCCGCTCGTCGTGCCTGACTTTAACCCTGCGCATTTCCAATACCCTAAAAAGATCCCCAATGTAGTTCAACAGTTCAATAGTGTATGATGGGATAAAAAGCATTGGCTTTACAAGACCCATAGGATGGTAAATGCAAAATAAATAAAAATCATTAGATTCTGACATGGAACTGAAATGCCAATAGTCTAAACCTAATACATCACACCACAATATGTTGTTTGTCGCTCAGATGAATGTCTAACAATTTTTTGAAGGCTGTAATGTTCGGAGCGTTTACCACATGCGTTGATAAATCATTCCATTGTGAACAGATTCTAAGAGAGTAAAAATATTTTCTACAGTCTAATCGGGAGTGTTGGGTTATCAGCTTGAGGTTATGACCTCTCGATCGCTTATATGAGGCTAGGGTGAGCAGCGATTTGCACGGGTGATCGCTTTCCGTTAATATCCGGTATGCGAGAATGAGATCTCCGCGTAATCGTCGGTATTCGGAGGAAAACATTCCGATTAAACTGAGACGCACTTCATAATTGAGACCAGATAATCCGCGTGTTGCCTTCGTAGCTCTTCGTTGGGGCTGCTCTAAGAGGTGAATGTCCCGTTTTAACCATGGGCACCAAGCCTGGACGGCATATTCGACGTGGGGACGGATATAGGAGTTGACAAGCATGGGTACCAACTGTCGTTCAAAAACACCCAAAACTCGCCTTAAAAGTCTCAGATTCATGTTCGCCACGTTTGCGCTTTCGAACATTGGAGCGAATTCCCCATACTTTCTTGCACAATGATACCTAAGTCTCTTTCTGTGGTCACGCGCCGTAAAACCTACTGCCCCAAGAGGTACGTGTTGGTAAGATTGCTGCGCAATGACAGTAGGTGACACCTGGCAGGATTCAGGGGGAGGTGGTTTATATCTGACCATTTGTTGATTCGATCCAAATCATTCTGGAGGAGGTCACAGTCTGATGTTGAGCGAATAACCAGATTTTTGCGTCATCTGCAAAGATTTGCATCGAGGATTGAATATTATCCGGGAGGTCGTTAATGTAGACCAGAAAAAGAAGGGGATCAAGGACGGATCCTTGAGGAACACCGCTGGAGATGCAGAGGGTTTCCGAGAGGGCATCGGCGACTCTGACCTTGATCGTTCTGTCATGCAAATATGCTGCTAGACAGGTGAGTAGGGAACCATGGATGCCGTAGGCACGAAGCTTATGAAGCAGAGCTAAGTGATTGACTCCGTCGAATGTCTTCGAAAAGTCTAGGTAAATCACATCAAGGGGGATCCTTCATCAAGCGCTTTGGTCCATGAATCCCGAGCAAGAAGCAGATTTGTGAGGCAAGATCGTTTGCGCCTAAAGCCGTATTGGAGGTGAGAAATTAGCTTCAGACTCTCAAAATATCGTGTAATTGCATCTGCAACTAACGATTCCATTACTTTTGATAACACAGGGAGGAGAGTAATGGGTCGGTAGTTGGCAGGATCCGATCGCTTACCTCCTTTGTATATCGGAGTGACTATCCCGCTTTTCCACTCAGACGGAAGTGTTTGGGAATTGAGTAGACTTTGGAAAAAGCTTGCGAGGTGTGCTGCTATGGTGGGAGCAAGTGTTTTAAGAACTTTGGGTCTGATCTTGTCGACTACCGGAGCGCTATTTTCTCTTAGAGACCGTAATTTGCTAGCGACAGCTGCTGAAGTAAAACTGACAGTTGATATGCCGACCACGTTGGGTGAATGCTGGTTTGGCAAAGGTTCTATGGCGTTTGCAGTCACTGTGCCAAACTGCAGAAGTAATGCGTTCGCAGCATCCACAGCAGTAGTCGTCAGGCCACCATCCGTCTTGAGTGGTGGTATTCCTGTTTTAACTTTCCTTCTGCTGTTCACGTACCTGTACAGCAGTTTTGTTTTGTTCGTGAATTTAAGTACCATGTTTTTTGCCATTCGTACTTATGGGCTCTAATCAGTAATGTGCAATAGTTCCTCACTATTTTGTAATTCTCCCAGGTGGCGTCGCAATTGTTCAGCGCGTATTGTCTCCATATCTCGTCTCTGGTGCTAATCCATTTACGCGTTCTGCTTCGGATCCAGGTGTTGGTCCGGCGCGGCACTCGTAACGGTATGACTTTAGAGGCTGCTTGCGTGACACAGCTAATTTTGTCTTTTAGTTCGTTCCACGCGCCGTCTGCCGTGCTCCACAGATTGAGGTCCCAGTTGACTGTTGTCGCTAGGCTGTGAAGCACGGAATAGTTGGTTATAGTTCGTCGGTTTTCATGTCTGATTTCAGTAGTATTGGTGTAACACACATAGGCAAAATTTAACACTAAGTGGTCACTGTTGCCTAATGGTGGGTCGTATGAAATTGTCTCAATCATCAACTCTTCGTTGGCTAGGATTAAATCCAGAAGCGATGGCTTATTTGAACTGCGGTGTCTAGTTGGTCGGTGCACGTGGTTGTACAGAGCTGCTGTATCCATAAACTCGAGAATCTTTGATTTGAAGTAAGGACCACTAGAAGTCGCTGAGACAATTGAGGTTACATTAAAATCGCCCATGATTAGACAATGTGAGTACTTTTGAGAAACTGCATAATGAAGCGCGTTTAACAGAATGTCATCTCGGTCTGCGGTGGAGTTCGGTGGCCTGTAGACAACTGCCAACAGACAAGCATCCCACGTCTTCTTCGAAAGTTCACCACCTCGGCCATTTAGCTGCATTCGGCAAAACAAAGCGTCGGAGACAGCAAGGTGACGTGCGTTGATAGCCTCACATCTCAGACAATTCCGATAGTACAGAGCAACGCCGCCACCGCGAGATGGACGATCATTGCGAATAACTGACATATCACTGATTTCGATTTCCGTGTCGAGCATGTCATTGGAGAGCCAGGTTTCAGTTACAGCTTTGATATCCCAATTGATTGTGTTATGTCGATGGCGCAATTCAGGTAGCTTAGAGTTGAGCCCCTGAGCGTTTGTGTAGCGGCACTGTATCTGTTGACACATTAGGAGCTCGGTTCGTTGTGGTTGACCGGCACGGATTGTGCCGGTCTGCGTGCGTTTTTTGTCAGAGGCGTTTGCACATTTGTCTGACCTGAGTTAGGAACAACCGAGTCCGGTTCGTCTGTATCTGTAGCCCGTACTTTGTTTAGGAACGGTCTTAAACGTCCTTCAGGTGGCCCACGTTTTCTGTTGTCGTGCCACGCTTGGACGGCCGTTGATACCATCTCAGGTGTAGCTACGGTGACTTTCAAAATTTTTGGCCCGTTACCCTGATATTTTAAGGAGGCCGCTAGACGGGTGACATCGAAAGTCACGATATTTTGTATGTTCTAGAGCTCCGTTATGTACTTTCACTCTTCTATCTCGTGCTTCTGATGTTCATCTATATCGCCATGCTTAAGTTCTGGAACACCGTGGACCAGCACTACTTTCTTCGTCGCACCATGTCGTGCCTCGACTGGATCGGATTTCCATTTTTGCCTTTCTATCCATGGTTTATCTGGGAAAATGCGGGCGCTGAGAGAGGAATTCGTTAGCTTGTGACCTGTCAGGAGCACATCCTCCAGGTCGCGTGTGTTACCAAATGTTACTCGTAATAACCGAGGTTGTCCTAAATGCGGCGAGGATGAATTTCGGGAAATGCGCATAAGACTAGTTGGAGGAACGTTAATTTCGAGAGCACAGCATATCTCTGCCCAGCGGTTTTGTTCTTCCACTTGTCTACCTTTTAACGACTCGCTTGTGAGCTCTGGTACATTTGAACACATAAATGTCAGAGCTTTTTTGTTGTACACTAACTGCTTATCCTGAGAGTTGTTACTGGTGGACATTTGTCAAGTTTGAGTACTCATCTTGTCCCTTGTGCAAGGAGAGCATGCGCTGCTACATGACTGCATACGCGGAACGCCGTTTGTTGTGCTGTTTGTGGGGGTCAAATGTTGCTGTCCAACCGGTGACAGGGTTGAGCGTGCAGTTTTTACATAGCTGTTTAAGCCTTGAGACACTTCACAAAACTTGGGAGGTCGTTCGACAGGCCTGTCTTCGCTGGCGTCCATCAACAATGGTGTGCTATTTTCACGGTACTGTGTGGCTTCTTTACTAAATGGCTCTCGCCTTTTGACAGGTCTAGGATTCGGGCTACTTAATACACTAATCTGCGACTCAAGTTCAGTGGGTTTTTTTACCAAGCTAGTAGTCAATTCCTTTTGTTCTGTGACCGTTAGGGCTAAACTTTTACATTTCGCCATAAGCGCTTGAATGAGCCTGGCCAACGGTTTGGTTGAACATGCGTCACACACACACACACAAGCCGTCGATCGACATAGTGTTTTGTAGCCCCATCGAAGGAATTGGAACAAAGCGAGCATGTGGTGACCGACGTGTCTGGACCACTATTGACCTGGATTTGTTGTTCATTTGCGTAGCTGAGACACTGCGTCGGCCCATCATGTGTGCACGGTGAACAGTGGGCTTTGCGTGGCAAAACGCGCTAAGGGAGTTACAGCGGTAATTGCGTGATCACAAAATAGCCTCTATTTGTGGTATCTAGAGGTGCACTGCAATAAGTAATGTGTTGTCTAGTAGCCTTAAAAAGCTCCGTCGAATGGTATCCCAATGTAGTGGGAAAAATTGAAAAAACAACGCAGTTTCACAAGCAGGTCTTACCGAATGAACTGTCAAAGAGGGTGTTCAGGATTTACCAGTGTGTCGTTAGTAGTACTGCAGAAAGACTGAATCCGTTGGATAGGTCTCGACGATCAGAGTCGATTGAGTGTACTTCCGAAGATGTGGCACAAAATGGAAGGCGGATAGAGAGAAGTAATACAATTATCCAGGAGCGCGCGTCACGCGTGTTGACCTTGACAGTTGATTAGTCAAGGTTACAAGGGCGACAGGCTTGATTGAATCACTGTTTATGATGGCATATGCAGCCAACTTATCCAGTTCCAAATCGATCAGTTCATTCTCGATTATCAAACAACTCGTGTATGGTGGACACTTGTTAGGTGACACAGTATGCAAGTAAAGGAAAAGTTAGATCGTTGTCTGGGTCTTCCCGAACGTTTTCATCCGCAAGTGACCTTTTATATGGGACCCGAAAATGCAGTTGTTCTTAGTAATTACAAACTGATTTCTTCCACCCCATCCAGTTTGATAAGGTCAATTTGTCCTCAGAAAAAGACCGAAAGTTAGCAGGTGTACTAATAATACCGTTCTTTTGGACCCACCGCCAATATTACGTAGTAACGAAGTCAAGGAAAGCACCCCACCCCCGGACCGTAGTCAGGCAGGATAAGACGCAGTAAGAAGCGGAGTGTATCGACCTAAAATCTGCTCACATAAATCACAAAACACACGATTTAAAGGATGACACGAAGAGTTATTGCTTGACCAATGTGAGGCAAACCAATAAGGACACAGCGTGGCTGAGATAACTAATCAATATCATCGACAGACGTAAATGGTATATAGTTAAAATTCCTTACAAGCTGTTCATTACATAGGGGTATCCTGGGTTCCAGAATCTAAGCTAGTGCTGTCAGATGTTTTAAGTGCTTGAAAGATATTCCTCTGAATTTTAAGTTGTTTTTAACTCGGTCTCCACAGATTGTTTTGCTACGCATCTCAGCTACACTGTCACTAGTATTTCACAGACATCCGACGTTTTGGTTGTTGTTGGTTAGGAAGTACTATTAATTCCAGGTCTCTCCCATAGATGAGTGCGCCCTGCAGAGGCAAAAGCTTTGGGAGTCATTTCACACATGTAAATCAGCGCAACCAAGAAGTGGCTTTGTGTCGTGTTTATAACCTACTCGGTAGGAGCAGAGGGATAACAACTGTTCGGCGAAGGACTACTCAGATGAACGGTGCATGTAAGACCGTATTTGAAGTTGGTGCTGGCTATGCGTTCTACTGGCTGTGAAATACCACCTCAGAACCCCGTGAACACGGGTCGGATTCGCACTATCCGACCGCCTCCATGGCCAGCTCGTGGGTGGACCAACAGGCATCAGCGCGCGAATGATGATTGTTCGTCTACGATTCGGAAGAGGTAAGTTTGCCACCTTTATAAGCACGCACGGTCGGACCATGTGTTATCCTGATGACACGCGTGATCAATCTTACACTCAGCTATCCTCCGTGATACGGCCCGTGCCGAGGAGCGACCGACCATTTCTGCTAGGTGAGTTCAACGCGCGCGTTGGGCGTGATGCATCGGTGTGGACAGATGCTGTCCGTCCGCATGCCATTTGTTCAGCGAATGCGAACGGTGACAGCCTACTCTCATTGTGTGCTACTCAAAGCCTAACGCTCATGAACGCTCGGTTTGCACTGAGTGCGAGTTGTATAGCAACTTGGATGCACCCACGGAGTGGTCCCGCTCACTTACTCGACTATGTCATCGTAAGTCAGCGTGATATGCGTGAAGTGTGCATGACACGTGTATTGCGTAGAGCTGGGTGTGGCACTGTGCACCAATTGGTGCGGACCAAATTGCAACACTACTTGCGTAAATGTACATACACTGTGCCTGCCGTGAACTGGAGGCGGAAATTTAACCTTGTCTCCCTCGGTGCTGTGGAGAAACGTATTGAGCTGGAGATGTAGTTGGATGGATACCTATGTGATGTGGAATGTATAATCACAGTGGGTGACTTACGGCACCATATTCACGACCAGGTGACAGTTGCTGCCGTGAGGACCTTCGGGCGCCAAAATTGTAAGCGACCTAGTTGGTTTGGTGAGAAAACTCCGACAATTAGCGCATTGGTGTCAGCGAAGGATGAACATTGATTTTATACTTGTCAAGAAGCATTGCTTTACAAGCTTTGTTGAGTTGTCTGCTAAGTTGGCAAACAACGTTCAGTAAAGAGTAGCTAGTAGTTTTACTGTCAAAAAATCAACTTATTATTTGGGATTCAGTAGGCCTGCACTCCGTGCATTTCCATAGCTTCAGTAAGCGAAAAAAGTAAATGCAATATATTTCCCGTTAGTAGGATGGAGAGTAACGTCAAGTAGCAAAATATAAGTGGCGGAGTGCGTCATCCAACCGACTTTTAAATGCGGCTAACATGCGTGCTGAAACAACGGATTCGGGAAGAGCATTCCATGCTTGACACACACGAATGGAAATGAAATTGCTACGGCTTGTCAGGCGGCAGTACTTTTCTGTTAATTTCAAGGATTGACTTCTAAGTTTGGTGTTACTCTTGAGTTGCAGTAGAGAGCGACGTTCATGATTTGGATTGCGTAAAAGGTCGGGTTTTTAGCTAGGACTGCTAGGCTTCGATTGCATATTCGACATGGGGACGGACATGTGTATTCAACATCTGTCTAAAAATAATGGTATTTACTTGTCCAAACGAACGTCGTAGCAAGTCGACTCGCTGGTTACCAGTTTTCGTGGCCTTTTCGGATTTTTTGGAACAATCCAAGTTATCCTAAACAAGGACGCCAAGGTCTCGTTTGACGGATGACCGCTGCAGTACTTGCGTTCCTAGTTTTCAGGAACAGGTACTCTGGTGTCGTATGGAGAGTACTTTGCATTTGTCCACATTGAACTGTAGCAGATTTCGGTTTGAGCAATCATGTATCGTATCCAGGCCACACTGAAATAACCTGATCGGCATCCGCCTGTATCCGGCGCCATATCTTGACATCGTCAGCAAGCAGCAAGAAAGTTGAAGCGAAGTTCATTGATGAATACCAAAAAACAAACGTGGACCTAGAACTGGGCCCTGGGGCACACTAGACTCGACTGGTATGGGTTCATACAGGGAACTCCGGTCTCACACTACTAGTTGCCGTTGCAGGAGAAAGATGGCGATCCAGTTCTGTCAAGGGTCACCAATCCCCCAATGTTGCAGTTTGTAAAGGTGAACCCTATGATCTAAACGATCGAATACCTTCGAAAAATCCAAGTAGATTACAGCAATGGCATCAGTGTCAACTGATTCGGTTCAACTACTCCGTGCGATTAATAAATTCGTCGTGCGTGATCGCTGTCGACAAAAGCCGTGTTGCTCGGGAGGAATAATGTTACCTTTTTATAGACAACACACTAACGCATCGGCTACGATAGCTTCCATAACGTTGGATGATACAGGGAGAAGGGACACTGGGCGGTAGTTTAGTGACTCAGTTCTGCTGCAGCAGGACATACTTGTGCAGCAGTTTGTGGTTAGAGCTGGAATTTTCGCCATATTCTGCTGTTATGCCACTTTGTCATCCCTGAGCAGTAGAGTGCAGTGGTTACGATGAGCTACGTAGTTGTCCCAATTATCTGAAGTTGCTGATGATCTGTACTCTCGCCAGGCTGCTTTGCGTATAGTCATCCATTTGCTAGTTCTGCTCTTCACGAAAGAAACGGTTTTGGGCCCATTGAAAACCCTTGTCTCCGAGGCACCCGTAACCAGTTGATTGAATTTGCTGACGAAACCAAGCCAAGCGACTTCCGGATGGCCTTCAGCGAGGAACGACCAGATTGTAGCACTGAGGAGCTGGGCTAAGCGGTCATAGCGCCTAATGGCGCAAACCAACTCAGCGTTCCGGTTGTGATATTCCGCACAGCAGATAAAGTTGAAACTGAAGAGTGCATAATCACTGCGACGCAAATGGCATTCTACGACCAATACATCAATCATATGTTCCTCGTTGGTAAAAACAAGATCCAGCAAAGAAGTTCTATTACCTGTTCTGAAATGAGTGTCTGTAATGAAGTGACTGTGAAGTGGAACACTGGTTATAAGCTCTTGCAGTTCTGCTTTGAATGGCTCTTCGATTGTGCCGGGAGTTTCTAAATAGTGTACATTGAAACCACCCATGATATGGATGTAAGTGCGCTTTCGCTTTAGGCTGCATCTTAAAGCTGTCGCAAGTTGATAGTCCATTGCCGATGCAGAGTTTTGGGGGGGGGGGCGGGATACCAAAGTTATAATGCAACTACCTCTGCCACGTAATTGCAGGCGGCACCAAACAGAATCGGCCAACTGTAAGTCTGAATGCTCAAGGCCTCGCACTGCAGGTCGCTTCGGTAATACAGAATTACCCTCTCCTTTCGTAAGCCTGTCGTTCCATATGTGGCATGTCCGACAGCGAAACTTCAGCGTCTGTCATCACAGTGTGCAACCATGTCTCCGTCACACCGGTAATATCGCATGGCTTCGAAATCTGGCAATGCTTCAGTTCGGCCAGCTTATTGAAATGACCTTGAGCATTTGTATAAAGGCGAGATAGTGTTTCGGTCTCTAGGAGCCCACGGGGAGCCAAAGCAGTCAAGTGTGGTAGAATGCCGACCGATGCCAGGTTGGCCGTTATTGCTTTTTTGATGGGATGATGATGACACGTCGTTCGCAAACTGATTTGGCCAAGATACGTTCCATTCTTTGTTCGGACCTGCTGCATAATTGTGTGACCGAACGGTAAAGTGATGCTCATGCGTAATCGCTGGTACGAGTGCTTTTTCAGCTAGGCGCGTGTCTGGTCTTCGCAAGGATTCAGCAGCTCGTAACCGAAGTTCAGACAAAAGGCTTTTACGATGTCTCCACCAACGTTCTAATACGGCCGTTGCTGTCTGCTCTGACTGAAGCATGAGTTTTAGGATTCTTGGTCCGCTTCCTCCATAATGTGGTGAAAGTGGTACCCTTGGAGCGATAACGCCACAAGGTTGTCTAAGGACAGGGTTTCACGATTGAACCGCCACTGTTCCAAGTTGTGATTACTGGCCTCATGATTATCGTGGGAAGCAAGTTCTGGCACACCCTAAATAAAGTTGGTGATTAGATAATCCAGCTTGCTATGTCCATCTGTGATGTTTCTTTTCGATGTTCGCGTGCTCCAAGGGACCTCAGGATAGATGCGCAACTTACACTGCCCGTGTTGTAGCACACCTGCAGAGAGTAAAACGTTTTCTACATCAACGGCCGATTCCAGTGTTACCCTAATAATTCGGCGTTCGCCATAGCGTGCAGAGTTTGGGTGACGAGTAACTCTCACTAGGTTTGTGAGTTTGCCTGTTACGTTCATTAAAATACACAGTGAGTTCCACTGGTCATTGTCGTCAGACAACTTACCCCGCAATGTGCTGGCGGTAGATTCGGAGACATTGGTGCATACGACAGTCAGGGTTATTATTGGAGCCTTTTTTGTTAAACTGCAAGGTTGGGTGATCGTTGGGCCTGGCTTTATGCCAAGTGACGATGATCCACTTCTTGTCGCTCACCTGACGCTAGCGGTGTTTGCAACGGAGGCGACACTAAAGGTAGCCTCGCGAGGGACTTTTGCAGCGATCTCTGTTATGTACCTAAAGTCTCAAAGGATCTGAACTTGACCAGAGACCCTTGGGTTGAAGATACAGTAGATTTGGGTTTGGCTGTCCCATCCTTGTTAATGATACAAGTGCAAAGTTTGATCGTGGCTTCTACTTTACGAAAACGATACAAGTTGTCAAGAGCGGCTGAATTCGATGGATCACGCATTACTGATGGTGACTGCTTTTCGGGGTCCTGAGTACCGCTTGTCCACAAGAGCTACGGTCTGCTTTCGCCTGGCGTTCTTCCAAAATTGAAGAAGATAACGCTAAAGGGGATCTTGTCAATCATGGTTCGAGCGAAGCAAATTTTGCACCAGTGCTTCTCTTTGGAGCCTCTGTGTTTTCATGGTGCATACTCGCTTCCAGTAATATAATCTTGGCGTTTTTTCGTTGTTCAACTTCTTCTGTTAACCCTTCGCACTTTAGGACTAGGAGAAGTGTACGCTTGACTATTGGGATTGTCGAAGACGCAGTACAAAACCATATATCATTCTGAGGGCATTTTCGAACTCTCTCATGTTGTTGGGAATGATGTGCACACCTTGGATGGTACTATTTGAAACAGTGTGTGCAAGGTAAACCGTATTTGATTAATCGGCTTTATTCAGCGGATCCACATTTACCTTTCGACTGGAGATCTGCTGGATTCGCATCTACTTGCTTTCTGCTGCTTGGCATAGTGTTGCCACCTTACACATTAGGATAGTTGACGTTGCGTACTTTTCCGACTGGCCAGTTGGGCACCCTAGTCAAACGGGTGGATGCGGACACTTCGTTTCTTGGTCACGCACTGCCCTGTGGAGTGAGAGAGAACGCGAAAAAACCAACCTGCCCGGACTTGAAACCGACGCACGCTGGTTTCAGTTCATACACCGGTCCAAACACCGCCCTGTCAGGTGACGGCCGCTGTGAGTTTTGACCCTATTTAATAGCCGGAGCGTTGTTCACGACAGGATGCGGTTGAGACGACTGCAGGTTAGATCCATCGAACGTCAAGGGGCAAAATTGGTCGGCCTATGAGGACGGCTAGCAGAGAAATCTCCAAAATCGGTAAGACGATTTAGGTAATAAGGCGATGGAATAATTTCTGCGCTTGGCGACCCACTGGATAGAGCTGGTAATTCCTTCTCGGATAAGTGGAACTTGGCTGGCTTGCCGAACAACCTCCTCGTGGTGCCAGCTGGGTGGTTCGGGATTTTCCCGTTCCAGCAAATGGTTCGGCGGCAGTGTTCCAGGACGTGGTGGGTTTTCGCCTGGCAAGCGTTCTCCCTATAAAAAGCCACATATGTCCGTTTAACAACACTGTGACGTGCCGGACGTGACTCGCCACTAAATAAAGTCACTGCCCCTTGCTTCATCCTGGTGAAGCATTGTATTCCAGCAATCTTATGCTGTACTTCTAGGGAGCATTGGGCCCCTGTTTGACAAAGGAACAAACGAAAGGCGTATGAACTGAGCAAGCAGTCACCGGATCCCAATGGGCGCGATTCCCTGAATTCGCTCCGCTGCCTTGCGGGCAGGCTATTAAGCCAAAGGCTCGGGGTGGTGTCCCCTAAGTCAACACCCTACTTCGGCTTGGGCAACCGGGTAGTATCTCGCCCTCTGAGGAAATCATGGACATTGTTGTGTTGTGTTTTATTTTACTGTTTCTGTACCTTCGTTTGAATCCCATGGTTTCTGATGGCATTATGTCTGTTAACAGACTTTTGCAAATATATATATATATATATATATGGGAGATGTGTGATGAAATGAGTAGGGAAAACCACAATACAAGGCGGATCACAGGATGATTGAAAATGACTTGCACAGTTTTCACAAAGGCTGATAGATATGCTTCCAATATTTTCCGGTAGGAAAGAGTAAAGAAAACCAAGTTGAGTGGTATATGCTGATCCACAGTCCGTTAAGATTACATGTAGATAACTTACAAACTATACAACTTGTCGGAGCTTCGGTTTTGCATCCACTTGACAACATTTTCTGCTCATGTGGTGGGCCCCAGTGACTTAGGGAAAAGAGCCAGTTTCGCAAGCTTCGACGGCGAGTGACTCGAGAGCTCCGTCGCATTAAAAATGCATGGTGGACGGAGAAGACAAAGCAGATGGAATGCTATGCCGAACGCCGCCAACATAAGGAATGTTTTGACTCCTTGTAGGCGGTGTATGGAGAGAGCTTGGAGTCGTTAAGGACGCTGATCGATGGTAGTTCAGGCGCTACCTGCACAGAGACTGCAGACGTAATGCAGATTTGACGGAAACACTTTGACTGCCTCTTGAACAAACGTTGAGATCAACTAGCCTATTTTGAATGGTCTCAAGCTGCACGAGGTGAAGATGAGGCTGGCAGACACACCGACACTGGATGAGACGCAGAGAGCACTTGCTCAACTGCGAAACAGGAAGTGTGTTGGCTCCAACAGGATCCTGCTTGAAGTATTGAAACACGGTGGACCCGCGTTGGTGAATGAGCTACACCACTTGGTGCAACGTGTGTGGATAGCAAAGGTGCTTCCAGAGCTGAAGGATGCCCTTGTGCTACCACTGCACAAGGGCAAAGGAAGAAATCAATGTACCACGAACTATCGTGGTATCGACGTGCTGTTGTCTGGGCAAGATGATTGCCCGAAGCCCACTTACCCACCGCGTCAGTCAGGTTGTGGAGCCGAACGTTGCGGAAGAGCAGTGTGGATTCCGCTCGGGTCGCAGCACCACACAAATGGTGTTTGTAGCTCGTTAGTTGCAGGAGAAATGCAAAGAACGACACTGGCCGTCCTACTAGCATTTTGTTGATTTTACCAAAGCAGTTGATACGGTGAACCGCGAGGCATTGTGGCTGGTGTTGGGTAAGTTTGTTTGTCCGAATAATTTCAATTGAATATCTTAACTGTGGTATACGGGCGAGGGTGCAGATGGGTGGAGAAACCTCGGATGACTTTGCAGTTGTCTCTGGTGTGAAGCAATTTTGTGTCTTAGCTCCTAGCTTTGTTTAATATTTATCATCATGCCATGATGTCTGGTGCGCTTGATGCCGCTTAGGCCAACGGTTTTCGTGTGGAGCACAGTATTGATGGTAGGTTGCTGAACTTTCGTCGTTTCAGTGCGAGAACCCTAGCATGTGAGACAACTATCAGTATGTTGCTGTTCACTGACGACTGTGCGTTGTTTGAATACAGCACGAATGACTTGCAGCACACGATTAGTGCTCTGTCTTTGAGAGCGGCCAAATCCGAGCTCACCAGCTACGCGAGAAAAACTGCCTGTCTCTTTCATCCTTCACCGGAGGTGAAATCTACAATGGTGCCTAAAATCGGCTTTGGTGATGGGGGATTGGAAACCATTTCCTCACTTCTGCTACTTTCGGAGTGTTGTTTCGACTGACCAACCAATATACAGTGGGATGCGTATCCGCGTATCGAAGGCAGCGGCGGCGAGTGTGGAACAACCATCAGCTTACTGTTGCCACAAACCTGTTGGTGTACCAGTCCATGGTGCTGTCCGTTCTTCTATACGGCAGCGAAACGTGGACGATGTATCGGCGGGATGTGCGATATTTGGTGGTTTCAGCACCAGTGTCTGCAACGGTCGGTGCGACAGCCTTGCAGACACGGAAGTGTTGCTCCGAAGTGGAATGTATGCAGTAAACTGCATACTTTTGCTCAGACACTCGAGATGGCTCGGTTATGTGAGCCGTATGGATTCGACGCGGATACCGAAGCACCTGTTATTGGATCAGCTGAGTGTGGGGAAGCGGCATACCGGGAAACTGAAGCTCCATTACAAGGACATGATCAAAGTGAGCTTCTTACGCTCTAATGTTGATTGGTCAAGGGAATCGAATATTGTTGATCAACGTCCGTGGCCCGAACTGATCAGGTCGGCAATTGTCGAGGTGCAAGAGAAAGCCGTCGCGTATGCGGGGGAGAAGCGGCAGTTGCGGTAGCGTTAGTCGCCGATGTGGTGTACTCCATCGAAGTCGAGGGCATGGTGCTGTAGCACATGCAGTCTCGAGTACCTGAGTTAGGCAGACCTAATGAGCCGCGAGCGAGGCCACTAGGGACTAGCATCAAACGACGACAAGTCTTGGTGAGAAAGTAAGCAGAACCGGGGCAGCATTGGTCGGTGCGCTGAAGTCGACTTACTAACCGCGTGCTTGCGTGCTGAACTTCTTTATTTCAGGTGGTGGGTTTGCTATCGGGTCTCAAAGCATCATTTTTACCTCATCGGAACTTGCTTACGTTGTTTGAGCTAATTGGGGTTAAGTTCGCCAACATTTTCGCTTTTTGGAATTTTTGAAATATTTTTTCTGACATCTTTTACTTACTGCGGAGTTGTGGATAACCAATTCATTTTATATGCTCATTTAGTGCAAATTTATGTCAGCATTTCCGCATGCTTCATTTAATACAAATTCTTTATTATTATCATTTCAAGTGATTGGCTGTTTTTTGTCATCCCCGATGTGCATGTTGACAAAATGCTTACCTGTCTATTACCCACTGGCTCCAGGAGACCGTTCGTCGTTGCTGGAGCGAACGGGGTGCACGGTCCTCGAGACCGTGCTAAGCTCAAAGAGTGGTTCCATTCAGTGTGGAGTGGACTACGGCCAATCTACCGCCTTGTGCTTGCTTGATTCCCAAATACAGCGTGCTTGTGTTTGCCTGTGAAAGAGTGTGGGCCGGCTCTGTTGATGACACGTGGCTCCTATCCAAATGCCTCCCGGTCTTATTCCTTTGGTTATATATATATATATATATATATATATATATATATATATATATATATATATATATATATATATATATATATATATATATATATATATATATATATAAGTGGCTCTGTCACTTAATGTTTGCGATAGTTATTCGGCGTTTGCCGTTCGGTTCTCCGCTTGGTTACCCCACCATTACGGCTGTTTTCACACATCAATGTTAGCTCTGCCTTTAATGAAGGAGCCAGCCAATTTAAGCTTTGTTACGCTCAATCATGTTTTCATCCTCTACGTTCTCGCTTCACTGGCGGTCTTTCACGAAACCAACACCACATCAAAGCAGAAAAAGGACACAGATTGCAATATGTCGACATTTCGGTTGTTCTCATCAGTTGCATGCACAATACAAGCAGAAACGCATACACAAATTCTTACATGGGAACAATTAGGAAACCAATTTACCTGTCGAAATCAAGACCAAGGCAATCTAATTACTTGCCTCAAGGGAATCTGTGCATAAAGCACAGGCTGATAGGCCCTAATTGACAACCTTTCACAGATTACCAACATTGTCGGGTTCCTGTTGCGGAACGGATTATTCGGGTTCGCATGTTGACCAGTTGTCAAGAGGCGTTTGGTGATAAATGAGGACGCACTCCGGTTCATTCTATGAGGCGCTCCGTTTTGTTACGTCATTGTTTGTTTGACCCACATTGGCAAGTATTAAGCCACCCTCTGCCTATGTAGACGTTACCGCAACTGCAGGTGAAATGCTAAACCACATGAGACTGAACTAGCTGAGGAGTTGCTCTGACGGTCATGACGAACAACTTTCCGAGTACGATACATCAGGCGCAACTTGAAAGTCTTGTAGGTGAGCGTTAGGACAGATCTGACCTTGTGTCGGAGATCATTGACCACATGGTCCACCTTGAAAGGCAGAACCAAACAGACAGCTTTTTTCTCTGCCTTAAGCATCAGAAGTTTCTTTTTTGGAGATCTGCTAAGCACTTGGATGAACTTTTCTGGGTAACTGTTCGATACTAAGGTCCTACTTAGCAAATTTTATTCAACTTCTAACAAATCCGGACTACTAATTCATTTGTTTCTGTAGATGGGCGGTTTAAATAAGCCGACTTTGTTTGCCACTGCGGCGAAGTTTTTCCAGTTTCTGCTTGTATTGTGTATGCAACTGATGAGAACAATCGAAATGTTGCCGCATCGTAATCTATGGATACTTTCTGCTTTGATGTAGTGGCTGAAGGGGCCACAATGTTTTACAACAACAATGCCATCGACATTGGCATTTACCACCAATTTATTCACCTCCCACGGTAAACCTCAGGCTGACACCTCACTTTCTGTCAGCTAGTCGGATAGATGCATAATGTATTATAGTGAAAACGGTGGGCTGCGGACTCCTTACCGTCAAACTGCGGGGCAGTGATCTAAACCACTGAACCAGGGGGCCGACGCAGTTTCCTTGGTAATTATACGCATCGCGACCTGCAAATATCAGTTAACGAATTGGTATTCTAAACGGCTGGTTTGCACGCACTGCTAATGTCGTTTGGCGCTTACTTCGCTGATGGGTCTGTGCCCTCCTTCGTTAGACTTGATCGTCAGCGCTTACTTACAAGATATTGAGCTACAGTGTACGCCGAATACCTCAACAATCGCTTAATATTTTGTGTGGCAGTGAAAGATAATACTTTCATTTATGTAGCATTTAACCACTGGTCGACTGTACGCCACTCACCCTTGTTTTACCGTCTACATTCGGCTCAGTGATTTACGGCGCTGAGTTTAACTACGTGTCGCCTTATACATTCATCTCTAACTGGAGCCCCCTCGAAAACACTCCAGTGCGTTCGATTCCACTCGTTTTCTGAGGTTGGTACTCGATTACATGCCATGGCCAGTACCGGTATTTACTAGACGTACAACATAGGCATTCTGTAGAGATATAGCATTTCCATGAATGTAATAATAACTTCGTTCCTAACACTGATTCCATTCAGAGTAACGCACCAATTCTCTTCGCTCCTTGGATCTGTAAGAACAGTCGTTTCTCAACCATTGTCTACTTGATAGCTGGATCCATATTCGTAACTGTATGAAATCGCTTTCGAATAAACCAACATTACTTAGGGTAGCGATTTCCGTTTCCTGCCATTCGTTGTTTAAACGATGCTTTAATTTCTGATAGGTTTCATTGCCAGTTTACTCGTTCTGCCGTCAACTATCTCGCTTGTTCTATCTTCCTTTCTGTTAACCTTTTTATCATAGATCCTCACTAATAGTTGTGCTATGGTATAATAGCTTAGCAAATATTCCTCGTGTTCAAAGTTGAATTTAGCGAACACGCTGTGTGGTTGGGTTGCGACTCGCAACCTCTATTGGAACCTCGGTTCACTTTGAGGTAAACCTCGGTCATTCCGATCGTGAGGACCGTATCCGGAATGGAAATATTTGGGTGTTGCTCCTCCCAACACCCAACTTCCTGTTATTTTTTCATAGGCAAATTCTGATTGACATCAGCTAGGTACACCGTTGTCCGTCTCATATATATATACATATATATATATATATATATATATATATATATATATATAGCTGTTGTGTGTAGCTCACCTTCAGTTAATGCGCCATGATGCTGATACAGTGTTCAACCCGTCTTCTTTCAGTGATTTCCATGCTTATCTTTGGCTCTATGTCTATTTGACAGTCTGTTGACTATACTACTACTACTACTCGTCGGATTTCTGAGGTGGACCCAATAGATCTATTAACTTGAGATGGATTTGGGATTACATAGGGTTACTGGTTTTCTTCGTATATCTTTGTGATATGTTTGCTATCACTCACAGAACATGTAGTCGCACACCTAGGGGATGAGACGTAGTTTAACGGCAAGTACCTCTGTTGTGGCGCGGTATCCAGCCACCGCCACTTAGCTCTCTTAATAAGTCCCAAAAATCAAGCGTTAAAACTCCAATGTCCATAACTCAAACCAGGTCAAAAATGCACCATATGCACCTATTGTAACATACTTGAAAATGAAAACCTTGTGTTAGCACATATCTTCCATTTACTCTTCTTGTCCTGCTGACTGCAAAACGCATAGACTTTCTTAAAACAACCGTGACCGAAAGCCGTTTGGACACCCGCACGAACCAGCTCCTGTTCGCGGATCTTCGTTATGACTCTCAGAAAAAACAGGCTCTGCTTTTCCTTCACTTTTAGGTTTGCATGCAATTGTGTAATAAGTGCTACTATCTGGGTTGCAAGGGTGCAGTATAACATTTTGCGATAACAACTGCGGAGTTAACAAGTTTATCGCTTCAACATGACGAGGACGCAGTGAATGATCTTCTCTCTGATGCTGCATACTCCAGTTGTAAACTATGGAACAACTTGTAGGCGAGTGTTCGATGACGGCACTGTTTGAAATTCGCTGAAGTCAATACAATCTCACGTGGCGGGACATCATGTCTACGCAGGTCGGGTTAGGCCAGGTCAGGTCTGTGGCTAACCGCTATACAATGATAGCAAATAGATCAGTGAATAGGATCACCTCATCAAAAAAGAATTTTTGCTTCGATCTGGCATCAGACGATATCAGAGCGCAAATCCTACTTTCAAAAATACGCAGGTATATTTCCGACAGTGGATATGGTAGGCGGTCAAACGAGCTGCTCACAGACACTGGTAACAATGAAGAGAAAGCCATGCGAAGACCAGCTTTGATAAGTTGTGTATATCAGCAGTTCGTTAAAACATGCTCTGTATTGATTGCGGTGAACTATGAAACCGTAAACATATAAATAAGCAAATCGTTTACAATCGTCACAAGTCATGTCCAAAAGACGATATCGGCTCCCGCCCGACTAGCGTCCTGCTTCTTGTACCGGAATGTAAACTAAGACTCCCGGACTGTTGACGATTGGTTGGTTCTCTTTGCGTTTGCAAGAAATAAAGCACGAAGATAAGCAATATGTAATTTCATAAACCAGTCTCAGAATCTACCAGAGCTCTCCCATCGGCAGCTCCCACTATATTTAGAATAATCCTGTGAGAAAACCAACTTTTGTCTAGGCCCTCTTTCATGGTTTATGTAATATTAAATGAACAAATGAAAGGTACATTACATCTAGGCTGAGAGCTTTTTCCAACTTGGCACATTTTCACCAAAATGAAGCCTTAATCCACACAGGCTGAGGGACACCAAACATACATCCACTGCCGCACGCATACACACGACTGTCATCGTCTCGCCAGCGAAAGACGCTGGAGAATATCCTCTCAGTTGTTGACTACACCAGGTTGCATTGACACGTGTGTAGGTTCACATACCCTTTAGAGTAAATCCACTCGATACTTGACTTAGAGCTACCAAGATCTATCGTTTGTCGATGGATAATACAATGTCCACGCAGTTCCGGTCATGTTTTGCTGAAAAACATTCTATCGTCATTTAGACTATACTGCGAAAAACCTTTTCTGACTGCCCGGAATTGTTTAAAATCGTGAATCCGCTAGTGTGATGTCCCTAGAAGCTGCGACGGTAGCGTCAAGATCAATATCACGGAGATAGATGTCGGTTGAAATAACTGTAGTCAATGTTGGTGAGCCAGTGCGGCATCGCTGTCAGTTTGCCTTTCCCCTCCTAGTGGAAGTCGATGCGCCCAAATCACAGCAAAATAAATGGAAAGTTGGTTTGAAGTGAGTACTGGTAACAGCTTGGTTAACCTTATTCAACTAGCTATTGAAACAGGTAGCCACAATGCATGCGTTACGTACAATGAGTTAATCCGTGGGCCTATGACAAGAGTGTTGAATCCGATCCTAATTCGTTTATCAACAACCCAGCAATGGTCGGTACCATGGTTAGCAGCATCCGTTTCGGATTTGCCTGTCAATGTGGCCGGCCACTGGACGCCTGCGCCTACCGAGGCACCATAGGTGCCTTGCGCTGCACCACGCACAGCTCCAGCCACACACCCCATATCCAGTGTAAACCCGAAGGAATAAGGCCGGGAGACATGTGGATGGGAACTCCGTTTCATCAACGGAGTCGGCCCACACTCCTTCACATGCAAACACAAGCACACGGTATTTGGGAATCAAGCGCACACAAGACGGTGGCTGGACCGCAGTCTGCTACACACTGATTTTATGGAACCACTCTTTGATCCGAACACGGCCACAAGGACCGTGCACCACGTCCCCTCCAGCAACGACGAACCGTCTTCTGGAGCCAGTATGAACGAGATAGTGGGTACTAGACAGGTAAGCATTTTGTCAACATGCACATCAGGCGCAGCTACGCCGGGGATATCAAGCAACAGCCAATCACTTGAGAGAAAGATAACAAAGAAAATAAATCGAGTAATGCACAAGGAACCGGTGACATAAATCGTAAATTTATGAGCATATGAACTAAGTTGTTTACAAGCGAATCCTAGACAAGTCCACGAGGTCAGAAAGTATACTTTACGAAAATGTCACAAACACGAAAATATTATTGAAATTAACAACAATTGACATAAGCGTCGTGTGCAAGTTTATAGAAGAGAGTACTGGTAGACATCTATATTAGAAAGAAAAGCATTAGGACAAAATTGAAAACTCACCACCTGAAATAAATAAACTTGGCATGCAAGCACGCGGTTAGTAATTCGTACCCAGCGTACCTACAAACGATGTTCAGATTCTGCCTACATTCTCTGCAGGACCCGTCTTCGCTTCGACAGTGGTCCCGAGCGGCCTCGCTCATGGCTCACTAAGCCTGCCTGACTCAGGCACTCGCGACCGCATATGCTACAGCACCATGCACTCGATGTCGATGGAGTAGAACCCATCGGTGCTTGCCGCTTCCGTACTTGCCGATTCTTCTCTGCACGCATGAGGACTTTCTCCCACATTTCAGCAACTGAATTCGTGATCAGATCGCGCCATGCATGCCGATCAACCGCCATCGATTCCCATGATCTGCAATCATGATTAGAACGTGTGAGGCTCACTTTGATCATGTCCTGGTAACGTAACTTTGTTTGCTCCACATGCCGCTTCCCACTACTCAGCTGACAACATAATAGTTGCTTCGGTATCCGTGTCGAATCCATACGCCTCACATGACTGAGCCATCTCGAGTGTCTGAGCAAAAGTAAGCAGTTTACTGCACACATTCCACTTCGGCAAAACACTTCCGTGTCCGAAACGCTGTCGCACTAACCGATGCGCAGAGTCCGTCGCAAACACGGCTGATTGAACCGCTCGAGATATTGCACATCCCGCTGATACATCGTCCACCTTTCGCTCCTTTATAGAAGAAGGGACAACACGACGGATTTGTACACCATCAGCTTCGTGTCAATGTTAAGCTGATGGTTATTCTACACTCGGTACTCTAGCTTCCCGAATGTCGCCGCTGCCTTCAACACGCGGATATGAAGCTCACTGTCTAGTTGCTGATCAGTCGACATCACACTTCTAAGGTAGCAGAAGCGGGAGGTGGATTCCAATACTACAGCACCAATGTTGATTCGCGGCAATACTGAAGATTGCACCTCCGGTGAAGGTTGTTTGTGTTGATCGTGAGCCCGAATTTGGTTGCTGCCGAAGCCAGAACACTAGTAATGTGTTGCAACCCATCCGCGCTGTGTGAAAACAACGTTCAGTCGTCAGCAAACAGTAACATACGGATACTTGTCGCACAGGCTAGAGTTCTCGCACCGAAACGACGGATGTTCAACAACCCACCATCAATACGGTGCTCCACACGAACACCGTAAGCACAAGCGGCATCAAAAGCACAGGACATCATTGCATGAAGATATATAGTAAACAGGGCAGGAGCTAAGACACAGCCTTGCTTCACACCAGAGACAACTGCAAAGTCATCCGAGGTCTCTTCACTCAGCTGCACCCTCGCTCGCATATCACTGTGCAGACATTCAATTAAACTTACAAACTTACGCGGGCAACCAAACTTACACAACACCAGCCAAAATGCCTCGAGGTTCACCGTATCAAAGGTCTTGGTGAAATCAACAAAATGAGTGCAGCGGCTGGTGTCATTCTCTGCGTTTCTCCTGCAGCTGACGAGCCGCAAACGCCATATCTATAGTGCTGCGACCCGAACGGAATCCACACTGCTCTTCCGCAGCGTTCGGTTCCACAACCTGACTGACGACGCGGTTGAGCAGGATTCCGGCTATCACCTTGTCCACACAAGTCAACAACTTGATGCCACGCTACTTCGTGCAACATTTCTTGCTTTTTTGCTCTTGTACAGTAGTAGCACAAGGACATTTTCAGTCCAGGAGGCACCTCCTCCTCCATCCATACGCGTTGCACCAAGAGGGGAAGCGCAGTCGCCAACGCGGGTCCGCCGTGTTTCGATACTTCAGGCGGGATCCCGTCGGCCCCCGCACACTTGTCGATTCGCAACTGAGCAGGTGCTCTCTGCGTCTCACTCAGTGTCGGCGTGTCTGCCAGACTCGCCTTCACATCGTACTGTTTAAGACCGCTCAATGCAGGCCAGTCGATCTCTGAACGGTTGTTCAAGAGACAGTCAAAGTGTTTCCGCCAGATCTGCATTATGTCTGCAGTCTGTGTACAGGTAGCGCTTGAACTATCATCGATTAGTGTCCTCAGTGGCTCCAACCTCGGTCCATACATCGCCTTCAAAGAGTCAAAAATCCCTTGTGTTGGAGGCGTTCGCCGTAGCATTCCATCTGCTTCGCCTTCTCCGTCCACCATGCATTTTTAATGCGACGGAGTTCGCAAATCAGTCGCCGTCTATTTCTGCGTAACTGACTCTTCTTCCCCAAGTCACTGGGGTCTGCAACATGTGCAGCAAATGCTGCATTCTTCTCACATACCAATGCGATAATCGTCGCATTGTTCTCATCAAACCAATCAGGCCGCATACAGTTTGAGCGCCCGATGGTCACCTCGGCAGCAACTCACCTGGTCGCGATTGTGGTGCCACAGGTGGCCCACTGTGGTTATGCATTCCACATCACAGAGGCGTGCAGCCATCGCCTTCTCCAGCTCAATAGATTTCGCCACAATACCGAGGGAGAGAATGTTAAATTTACGCCGATTCACGACAGGAGCGCAATACATAGATTTACGAAAATATATGTACAGTTTGGTCCGCACCAACTTGTGATCAGTGCCACACTCAGCTCCACGCAGTACACGTGCCATGCGCCTTTCACGCATATTACTCTGACGTACGATGACATAGTCGAGCAAGTGAGCGTGACCACTCCGTTGGTGCATACAAGTTGCTATACCACTCGCACTCAGTGCAAATCGAGCGTTTGTGAGCGTTAGGCTTTGACTAGCGCACAGTGAGAGCAGCCTGCCACCGTTCGCATTCGCTGAACCAATGCCATGCGGACGGACAGCATCTGTCCACACTGATGCATCACGTCCAACGCGCGCGTTGAACTCACCCGGCAGAAATAGTCGGTCGCTCCTCGGCACAGACCGTATCCCGGAGGATATCTGAGTGTAGAACTGACCACGCGTGTCGTCAGGATAACACATGGTCGGACCGTACGTGCTTATAAAGGTGGCAAATTTACCTCTTCCGAATCGTAGACGAACAATCATCATTCGCGCGCTGATGCCTGTTGGTCCACCCACGAGCTGGCCATGGAGGCGATCGGATATCGCAAATCTTGCCCCATGTTCACGTGGTGCGGTGGCGGCGTTGCCCATCCAGTAGAACGTGTAGCCAACACCTGCTTCATGCAACGTACCTTGTTCAGCAAACCGAGTCCCACTGACCGCCGCATTCTCGATGTTGTAGCGCGCCAGTTCCATCGCCCCCAGTGCAGTGCGTCGCTCCGGGCGCTCACTCGAGTTCCGGTTTAGTAGTGTGCGCACGTTCCAGCACCCGATGCTGAGTGCTTTACGCGCTGGCATACGATTGCATTGGTTAGCAATCGCACGCGAGGTTGGCCATTGTGCTTCGGAGGTTTGCTTGAGGGACTCCGCCCGGAGCCTTTGGCTCAATAGCCTTACCCACAAGGCAGTGGGTTGTTTGGAGGTTTGCTTAAGGGACTCCACTCGGAGCCTTTGGCTCAATAGCCTGACACACAAGGCAGTGGGTGGTTTGGAGGTTTGCTTGAGGGACTCCGCCCGGAGCCTTTGGCTCAATAGCCTGAGCCACAAGACAGTGGGGAGCAAATCCATTTTGGGAATGTGATTGCAGGACAGATTGGGATCCACTTGACGGCTGTCACACGCAACCTTTGAGGTACTGGAACAATTCATATATGTTTTGGGACCGTGGTAGGATATGCATCTGCGACCACAGCCAGACGCAGATGTGTTTTGGCGGGTTTGTACCAATTTGACCAGGGGCTGCCTGGCTTGAGGCGGGCAGTAGCAAACCATTGAACAGCCGGAGGTGCCCTCCAACCGTCAGAGACAATGCGTGGCACTCGTGCTCTACGTCAATCGAGCTGTGAGCTTATAACCCGTAGACCTGTTGTCTCCTATGGCTAGGTTTTACGGGAGGAGGGCCATCGACCACTTCCTTACCTCCGAAGAGGATGAAACAGGATATTGACAGGGCGCCCACACCTGACAGGAGAACGACTCGAGTCCTCAGCCAAATCCTTCGATTAAATGTACATCCGAAAGGCAGCGAGTCTAGCACATGGTCAGTTCACTGACGCATGCGGATTGGTGTCCTGGATCTTAGCAGGTAGAAGGGCGTAACCCAACTTCCACCCAGCGGTTGCCACGTGGACGCGTCCAGGACATGAGCCAATGGCACAACAGTAGCAGCAGTGGGTAGACCATCTGTCAGGATCTAGCCACCACCAGCCTCAGCGCACCATAGGCTCTCCCGCCGGTCGGTATCGTACCCCACCTAAAACACATATGCTCCAACTGATCTAAGGACCAGAGAAGCTTTCCCGAATGTACAACAATGCAGAAAACCTTCTGACCAAGCTCACTGAACTTCGGCTACTTCAAGCATCATATGTCTCGGACTTCATCTTCACCGCTGACAGATGCCTGCACTAGGGAATTACCGACACCGCACTCACAATACAAGGCACGTCCCTCATTCGAAACGGTCACCATATCGCTGTAGCATACATTGCTAACTAGTGCGTGACCCATAAACTCGATTCACAAACTCACTTCGGCGCAGTCAGCGATTAAGATGCAACTTCATGTACTGTGTAGCAATTGCCTCGCGTCACCCAGTGTATACTCCAGGAATGGACTCCCAATTAAACCTTGCATTGAGAATGGCCCTGCAACTAAGAAACAGTCATATTCTCATCTTAGGTTATTGCTATACGCATAGGCTGGATCCGGGTGGTTCAATAACAACCTGCAAAAGTTTATTGCAAACATGCTGCATTTTAGCAAAGACAATTCGCCCACCATATTCAGTAATGGAAACAAGCTATCACAACCTGGTCCATCACTAACAAACTGCTGTGCCGTAATGCCAGAATAGAAGAAACACCAGTAAAGAAAGAAGGAAACTAGCGAGTACGCAGCAAGCTAAAATCTACATGGAACACAGAGGTGAATCAAGTTGAAATGTCACGTGGTTAACGGTATCCGGTTCCGGATTTGTCTGTCAATGTGGCCTCCACGTGGACAGACACAGGACATCTGCGCCTACAGAGGGACCATGGATGGCTTGCGCTGCACCACGCACAGCTCCAACCACACACCCCATATCCAGTGTAAACCCGAAGGAATAAGACCGGGAGACATGTGGATGGGAGCCACGTTTCATCAACCGAACCGGCCCACACTCTTTCAAAGGCAAACACAAGCAGGTTGTGTTTGGGAATCAAACGCACACAAGGCGGTGACTTGGCCGTAGTCCGCTCCACACTGAATGGAACCACTCTCTGAGCCTAGCACGACCACAAGGACCGTGCATCACGTCCCCTCCAGCAACGACGAACCGTCTCCTTGAGCCAGTATGAACGAGATAATGGGTAATAGACAGGTAAGCATTTTGTCAACATGCACATCAAGCGCAGACATAACTGGGATCTCAAACAACCAACATAGAATTTAAGGGAAAGCGAACACGCAAAATCAACACAGAATATGCAGCAGAATAACATAATTAAACAAACCAAATAAAGCGGAATGATTTTGATCCAGATTAAAAAAACCTAGATTAAGTGTTAGTTGGCTTAGCCGAACTGCGGTGAAGAAGCATTATGAATGCAACGTTAAACTAAGTATGAGGCATGAACTGGCACATAGCGCCCTCGTTATACCAATGGAGCAATTGTGAATCACGGATATAAAGGCAAATGTTTGGCATGGCCCGTAGGATAGTTAGGGCAAAAATTAACAGATACTACTATGTCGATAGAAGAAGGCGCAAGTTGCATGATGCACCAAGGGTTTTAGAGTAGCACAGGTGTGAGTTTTCCCGCCTGTAATTTAATAGTATTCTGATAACGTTCACTGTTTTTCTGCACTAATGTCATCAGCTGATGTACCGAACCATATCACGTAATTAACTTTGTCAATGTGTCGTTGTGGTGTTGAATGGTGATCAGGCTGGAGCATGTGCTGAGAGGTCCAGGGCTGTGACACTCGGAGGGAGAAAATTTTTCGTGGACATTCAAGTCGGCTGTTGTGATGAGTGGCTAGATTGGACCAAAAGATCCTCATGTATGTGTTTGGGATGCGTTTAAAAGTAAGGTGGTAAATGCGGTTTGGGTTTAAAAGAACAGATACACCATTATAAGATCACCCCTTAAACATATATAAAGTCTGCCTTACAGGCGTTGGAGAGGAAAAATATTCAGGGTCCTTTGTCAACCTGCCTTGTGTAGTCTCAAGCGCAGTGTGAAGATTACCAGGGTTGCCATGCTTGGATAACGTTGTAATTCTGCCCTCGCCCCTCCTCGATGCGCTCCCAATCCAGCCGGTGGAGAAACACACACCGAGGCCTGCTAAACCGAAGTGTATTAGGAACAGAAGACGGTGAATTTTATAGGTCACATGCCACCATCGTCGGCTGCACGTATCTGATCTGACTCACGCCACTTGTCTGGACAGATTCCAAACCTGCTACCGGTTCGCACTGGCCAGCTGTAGTCGCACCCACTCATGCCAGTCGCGTAGCTACCTGTGTCATGATGATGGACTGATTTCATGAGCTTTCCGCGTGACTTGCCGCAGGCCCACTTTACGTCTCTAAACCATGTCACGTTCTTAGGTTGCCACTTTCGAATACATGCAACTTCGAATTGAGTATGCTTGCGTACCGTTTGAACTCGACTTTGTTCATAGCTTTTCGCCTTGAGGTCAACTTGCAGCTGTCGGCCAATGGCCCAGTGGTTTGCGCGCCTGCTTGGCAATCATAAGGTCACCGGTTCGAATCCGCGTAGGGATGGGCGTCCTCGCGGTATACTCAGTCCACACGCGACTGGTGGTGCTCGCATGGTAGGGAACGCCGTTACAACCTACAGCTGGCGATTTATTTGTTATTTATTTACAACTTGTAGCCAATGTGGTCATCTCCTCTTTCGGGTCGGCCTGCATTGTGCGTCATTTGTTACTTGCAGCCCCTGTTGTGAACCACGTAGAAGCACAGCTTCACCATTCAAGCCAAGCGGGTCTAGCAGGATGTCCCATTGTAGGGATGGCAGTTCGGGAGGTATATGAGTCTTTCGGTAATTCGGCCTCAGCTAACTGGCGTGCCTGACCCATTTCTCATTCCTTACCCTTAGCCCGTAAAAGACTCGACCATTTCTGTGGACCACTGTTCCTGTCGATCACCTCCTCGGACCTCGGAAATATCGCGCATAAACCATGTCACTCATTTTGAAATTACAAAACTCTGTCTGTTTGATTTTCCTCTACATGACACCTGAAAAGCTTTTCTTTTCCGCTTTGTACACGGCGCTTAGCTCTGGATATTGGTTTAGTACTGGCTTAAAGTTCAGTGAAGCACTGGTCATCCTGCAACATTCTGGACCAGGCTGGCGCATTGTTTCGTGACGTCTCTTCATCTGCTTAATCGGACTTTGAACTATCGAACTTGATATTGATGGTTTCGACAGCTGGTTGGCTTGCCGTGGCTGACATACAGTGTTTATTGACTGTTCAAGCAGTTTCAACTCCTCCATCCAGTCTAATCCCAGAAAATGTAACCCCAAGTGGTTTGTCACAGAGCACCTAGTGTGGATTTGTTGGCCTCGGAAATTTACTTGACAGTTCAATTCACCAAGCAAATTTACCGTACCACCTGAAACATTTCGTGCCGTATGAGCCGTTTGTACTAACGTGGGCCGACCCAGCCTGCGCCGTGTGTCCCTGAAGATTGGAATAATATCTGGAACAGTATCCAGTTGTAACTTAACTCACGTGCCTTTGAGTTCCACCATGGTGTAATTACAGCTATTGACGCCAGCAAGTTTGAAAGTCGCAGTGATCGTTCTGCTCCCATCGGGCCGTCAGAACGGTGTGGCATTATTGCGGATCTTTCAAGACAAAGTCGGACAACTTGCCAAGCAACACGACTCTTTATGATCTCTTCTATCGCATCGGTTGCAAATGTCGTTCTTAAATGGACAGTGTCGAGCAGAATGCCATTCTCTTCGAAAACAATAATGTAGAGGGCGGTTTGGAATGTGATGGATTCACGTGAGTTGGTACTTTCCGGGGAGTTCGGTTGACTGCACAAATGAGGTCATACTCGTTTCTGTCGGACAACTGCTGAATCATTGATATATCATGCTTCAGGTACGTCATTCTCTGGCACTCACCGGCCACTTGTTGTAATGTGATGTACATATATTTTATATTTATTCGCAAGTCTCTAAACAGACAAATGTGTCGTCTGAACCATGGTACTAAGAAAAGGAAAGTATAGTGTTCAACGATGTGAGCGAGAGAAGAAAACGTTAGAAAAATGATTTTTTCAGTTTCACACACGCCATTTTAAGCTTTTGTTTTTATGTTTTGTCCAACATTAAAGTGTAAAGGATGAAGAGATGGTAAAACAGCATTGACGCCACTGACCTATATTGCGGGCCATGTCCTCCAAGGCTTCCAACCATTGAGAATCCGCTTCACAAGGTCCCCAGCCCGGGAGACGCACGTATCCAACTGACGCTAGACACGAATTTAGAATCTTCGTACTCCCTTTCCAGGTTAACGGTTGTCCGCTGCGGCTCTGTTCTATTCGAGTGCAGGAAACGCAAATAATGCGCGACCGAGCCAACGCATTCAGGGCTGGATGATTACGCTCTAGAGACCAGGACTATCCGCTCCCAAGATTCTGCCTCTAACCCTCATTATGCACATGGTGCTGCCATCATACGCCAGCAATAGAACGCAAGCAGTGGTTGTCGAAAGTAAACAGTCATCGCAAATCTTCCCAACGAACATGCCAGATCTCGCAGCCGTACAGTAGGACAGCAAGGACTGTGGCATTGTACACCAGGCCTTTGAGCTTGAGTCTGACATCGCGATGACGCCATAAGTGTCTCAGGTTGGTAAATGCGAGGGGATCTTTGGCAATTCGTTGTGTAATTTCACCGCCACTGATGCCACCAGCCGCAATGCAAGTGCCGAGGTAAGTAAAGCTATTAACGAGCTCCAGGCTGACACCTGAAATGGTGAGCATGGGCACAGGAGCCTGCTAATCCTGGAGCAAAGCTTTATAGTTGGATGGAGCAAAATACAGACCGTAGTTAGATGCCTCTATAGCTAAGCGGTTCATAATGTTTTGAACTAGCTGCGAGTCGTCCCCCAGCAAAGCGATGTTATCAGCATAGTCCAGGTCCACGACTCTGCTCCCGGGTAGAACTTCAACGCCGTAGCTCTGGGCTCCTTCCAGTGCGCGATGTAGGACATCTTCGATGGCAAAGTTGAACAGGAACGGAGACATAGGACAACCTTGCCGCACTCCCCTTGTAACAGGAAACGAAGAAGAAAGCCTTCCATAAGCTCTAACTTTGCCAGAGGTGTGACTATACAGCTCTTTCAAGAGTATGACAAACTTGTAGGAAACGCCGTTCTGTAGCAGACAATTCCACAGTGACGACCTATCTACGGAATCAAAAGCGGCTAGGATTTCCAAATACACCACCATTGTTGGTATTCGGTGGACATGACGATATTCGAGAATTTGATGCACGTGCAAATTTGGTCAATGCAATCACAGCCAGAAGGAAAGCCAGCCTGTTCCTCACGACACAAACTTTCGCGGATAACTGAGAGCTAACGCAGCAGAATGAACGCAAAATGCTTAGAGATAAGTAAGATTCCTCGGTAGTTGGTGCATTCACTACGAAAACTTTTCTTGTGGATCGGAACCACGACAGGTTCTCGCCATGAGTTAGAAACCCCATCGCTCCATACCTTTGTGAACCCTGATAGAATTTCGGTGACAACTAAGTTCCCCCATCTTTGCATAATACCGGAGGAAGACTATCAAGGTCAGGCGCTTTGTGGCGTTTCAGAGTCTGGAGTTCTCTCCGTATTTCTGCTTCAGTGGGAGGATCTATGCAGACTGACCAAGGATCACCTGATGGCAGTGGATGTGCAACCGGAGGTTGTGTTGGGCAATTAAACTGCAGAGCAAGGTGCTCTGCCCAGCGATCCAGACGTCTGCGTAGCTTGGTGATATTTGTACCGTCTGACTCACAGATGGTCTGACTGATGACCTGAACTTTGCGTCCGGTGGATCTGATGAGACAAAACAACCTGCGGCTATTACCAGCAGAGGCAGCAACTTCCATTGCCTCGACCTGTTTAGACCACCAGGATTCACGGTCACGGCGAAGACTCGCTTTCAGTTGTCTGGAAATAGAACGGCGGAGCTCAGCGTGCTCCACACTGACGGGTATAGCTCGCCGATAGTCGAGAAGTTCCGCGGAGGTGGCCGAGATCCAACTTTTAGTTGTGCAACGAACAAGACCGCAACTGGATAAACCCGCTGAAAACATAATCTGTTGCAATCGCGACCAATGCTGATCAACGTCCCGAGGGGGCGGAGAAGTGAGGTTCGCACAGAGCTACTTTTGACATTCCAATCACACGGCGGAGTCTTTCAGTTTACCAGAGTTAAGTCGAGTTTGTCCAGTCCTAGACGAGCCACCGAAACGCATGCGAACCGACACACGCACTAGCGCATGATCAGTGTCCACGTATGTTGATCAATAGGATTTGCAGTCCCGAATACTGCCACTCCAGCGATGACTTATAGCGATGTGGTCAATCTGTGACCAACGTTCAGGGGATGATGGAGAGTACCAGGTAGCGTAATGACGTCTAGGGTGGCGAAAGTTCGTGCTGGAGAGGTAAAGTTGGTGGAGTAGTCTTTCACCACTGTCTGAGCGAAAGTTGTCGTATCCATGCGAGCATCCAACATGGCGTTCGCTTGGTAACAAACGACCAACACGCGAGTTGAAATCCCCCGCCATAATAAAGATGTCCCTTTTGAGGGCCCTTAAGAGCAAATCATGAAGGTCCTGATAAAATTGGTCCTTGACGGTATTTGGGCTACAGTCAGTGGGAGCATAGGGGAGATTACAAAGAGAGCACGTTTGTCTTCTCGACGCCTGTTA